>VXBR01011953.1:73529-83533 GCA_013400215.1 Cisticola juncidis
TCCTGGGCTCCGTGTGATGCTCTGACCCCCCTGCACAGACCCCAGACCCCCCTGTACAGATCCCAGATTCCCCAGGGCTGTCAGAGGGATATCCTGGACTCCAACACTGGCCCACCATTCTTGCCTTTCTTTATTTTATTTTTATTCACAGGTCAACAAGTGCCACTTCAGAGAGGGCTCTGTGCTCCTCTCCCCTCTCCTGCAGTTAAAATCCCGCTCAGCCCAGAGCTGCTGGGTGAGCTCCCAGATGAACAGAACCACTTGAGAGGTCACAAATTGAGTGTTTGTCTCGATTTCCATTTGTGCAGGGAGCTGCTTCAAGTGCAGCTCGTGTCAAAAAAAAATAATCGAGCTCCTGAAGTGGCTCTTGGGTTAATTCAGCCAGGCTGGGGCTGCCTTGTTGTGTTCTGTGCTCACCTGGAGTCAAACATGCTGCAGCAATATTCGTTAAGTGCCCGGCTTAATTTCACCTCCAATTCAGATTTTATGAGGCAGTTATGTGTTAGTTAAAGGGCCTTTGGAAATGACTGAAAAGATCAGGTGAATTTTAAAACAGTGCATGTTTAAAAGCTCATTGCTATTTTAATTGAAGTGAATTTTAATATCTGAAAGACGTCTTTTTTAATACATTAAAGATGTTTAGTGCTATTAATTGATATGGAACAGAGTAGCAGTGAATTTATTATGGGGTTTAAAATACCAACTGGTGTTAAAGCTATTTCTGCTTTGCATTTCTATTAAAGGCCAACTATAACTTGCTATAGAGGCTGCTGGAGACCTGAATATTGATTAAATTACCTTCCAATCAGGGCTCAGTGTCAGGCACTGAACATTCCTTACAAAATGTGCAGGAAAATCTCTGGTTTGGGAGCACCAGGGAAGACTGAAATTCTGCTTTATCAAGTTTATAAAGAGCTGGTTTGGCTGAGAGGTGGAATAATGAGGTTACTGATGAAGATTAAAAATGATGCTGTGACAAGAGATGGTTTTTGTCAAACTAGTGCTGTTTTTTGATTTTTTAAAAAATTTATTTTTATTTATTCTGCCCACCATGAAGCATCCCAGCAGTTGTGTCTCCCTGGCTAAAAAGGCTGGAACAGGAGAGTGGAAGAGATCAGGGTTAGATGAGGATCTCAGCTGTGGCCCTTTTTGTAAAATTAAGAGAATTTGCCTTCTGTTCTCTCTGTTTTTACCTTCTTGCTCATTTAAATACAAGCTTTTCAAGGAAAGTTATATAAAAATCTTGACAGCTCCTTATGGCAGCTCCATGTGATGAGAGGATCAATCATTCCCCAGCTTTTTCCCATTTCCTATGCTGGCTTCAGAGCCAAAGTTTTCTTCTTTTTCCCCAAGAAAATTGTTTCCTCCTCAGGCCTCTGCTATGGAAATTCACTTTGGGGAGTCTGAACAAGTTGACAGTGACAAAAAATCTGGTCAGAGTGTGGAAAAAAAAATGGGGAAAGTTCTCAGAAAAACTCTGATTTCTTGTTTCTGATGGGGTTGAGGTGCAGAGGCAGGGACAGGGATGTCTCTGCTTCTCTGGATCCAGAGGCAGATGAAAAAGCAGATTGTTCCCAAAACACTCAAAGGTGTTAAAAAAGAAATTTTATTGACTCTTGTTTTTCACCCCCAGGGCTGGGGACAGACATAAAGTGGTTTGTTAGAACCACTTAGGAAATCTGCGAGAGCTTCAGGCAGAAAAGGTTTATTTTTTTCTTTTTTTTTTCCTTCTTTTTTTCTTTTTTCTTATTTTTTCTTCTTCTTTTTTTCTTTTTTTCCTTTTTCTTTTCTTTTTTATTTTTTCTTTTCTTTTTTATTTTTTCTTCTTTTTTTTCTTCTTTTTTCTTTTTTTTCTTCTTTTCACTTTTTTTCTTCTTTTTTCTTTTTTCTTCTTTTTTTTCTATTTTCTTTTGTTCTTCTTTTTTTCTTTTTTTCTTTTCTATTTTCTTTTGTTCTNAAAAAAAACCAGCAAAATTTTCACCTTTCCATATTTGAAATCTGCTTTAATATCCTGTTATTTTGTCCTGGCTGTGGAGGTGATGACAACCCTTGGGTGAGGATCAACATAACCCTCTCAGTAGATCCCAGCCTTCCTTGACCACGTTGGGATTTAGGATCTCCCACAAATCAAATCTGCAGGAATGACCCCCAGAGTGGAAATTTCTCAGCCAGCCCTCCTGGATCCCATCCTGGAATGGTTTATGGATAAAAGTTGTCCCTGCTGGGCTCTCCTGGGGCTGAGCTGAGATTTGGGGGAGAATTTTGAGAAGGTTCCCAACTCTGCAGGGCAGAGAAGTTTCCTCTCTTTATTCCTTTATTTTATTGCCTCTGCCCATTCTTTAGTTGTGGGCCACGTTCTAATTCCCATTTCAAGGTGCCACAGCCTCCAGGAAGGCACAAGAGGAATTTTTAAAGGTTCATTAAGTCACTGAACCTTTAATCCCAACGAGAGATGTCTTTGCTGATGTAATTCATGGAAGAACCAGGAAAGGCTCTAATAAATCCCTGAATTTCAGAGGGCATAACACCACTGAAGGACAGAGCTCTAAATTATTTAGGCACAGTGTTTGCTCTGCACTTCTACCATTCCTCAGGTGAGGATTTATCACTTTTTAATCCACTCAAATACCTCAAAATGTTTGATTTGGGAGGAGAAAGGAGACAGGTAGGGAAGAAAAATGGTTTTGCTCCCTTTGTGGAAATTTAAGTGATGCTCCTGGAGTTCCCTTTCAGCAGAGGACTCCAGTGAGGTGTGTGAGATCATTTATTTCAGCAGCTACATTCTGCTGAAATAAATCTTATAACAAAGATTTTAATGTGAATATATTCTGTGGTGCAAGAGGAATTAGAGTAAAACCTGTGTACGTTGCCTTACAGTGAAAACATCTGAAATTAAACAGGTATTAATGCAGCCCTGTGAGAAACATCACTAAAACCAAATTTTAAGGACATTACAGGCATGAAGGTGCTTTTCAAATAAATCAAATTAATGTAGGTGTGGCCTGAAACAAAGATTTCACTTGTGTGTCTTTATGAAAGGAGATAAATCACTTGGCTTCTCAACTCAATGCTTAGAAATAGAAATTATTTTTGATTTATAACTTCATACCTATGTAACAACATCAGTTTCTAGAGGGAGCAGAAGATTTTATTTAAATTTTTTGCACCAAATCCTGAGCAAATTCCAAGGAAATGGGTTGTCCCATGATGAGGAAGAATTAATTTAGATTTAAAGTTGATGTTCTCACACACGGGAGGGATTTAAGAGCAGCTCCCCTGAGCCTCATGGCTGTGACATTGCAGACAATCTTCCCTGGATTTTAAAGAAATTATAAAAAAATGTGGAAAAGCAGAAATCCCTACTTTGGAACTTTTAATTAAAGCGCATTCTTAATTCTCATCCAGATTCAGAACAGCCTTGGGTCAACTTGTCACCTTCCATTTCTGAGGGATATTAAAGTGCATGAACAAATGGTCTTTGTGGGGATTTAATACAGTTTAATAAATCCATTTTAGCTTCATTGTGTTCATTTGTAAAGACAAAGGTTCCTGAGTATAGAGGGAGAAATTTTCACCAAACTTTGCTTCAACAACAATAAAAAAACTTATTTTTTGTGTGTGCTCCAGGGGCGTTTGACAAACTGGGGAACAATAAAAAGTGCAAGCCAATTTAGCCAATTAATCCCCCATTATCTGTCAGGCAGTGTGGCCAGGCTGAAATCCATTCTGCAGGGGATAATTCATTCAGCAGGGCTTAATCCTCCCCCAACTCACCCCAAATTACTTTAGAATTGCATAATTTTTTCCATTATTTGACCAGCTCTTCCAGGGCTCGGCCTGCTAAGCCTCTTTTGTCCTGTGCCTTTGCTGCTTAGCATATTTTTATTCCAAAAAAAAAAAAAGATTTTTCCCAACTGTTTATTTCCAAGCACCACCAGCCTGCCTCTGCCTCATTGGTTTTTTATGATTTTATTTTTTGGGGGGTGCAACAGCATTTGCAAATGTTTAAATAATTCTGCAGAGGGCTGGGTGAGTGCAGGAATTTGGGAAGGAGGTTTCCAAATGAAGTTCAGGGGAATTAATTAATCCATTAATGTGGATTAATCCTGGGTTAATAAATCACAATACCAGTGTGCTTGGGGCTGGAATGGGGAGACAGAAGAGAGGNTGCCACTGTCCCCAATCCCTGCCACTGTCCCCTATCCCTGCCACTGTCCCAAATCTCTGCCACTGTCCCCAATCCCTGCCACTGTCCCCAGTCTCTGCCACTGTCCCCAATCCCTGTCACTGTCCCCAATCCCTGCCCTTGTCCCAAATCCCTGCCTCTGTCCCCAATCCCTGTCACTGTCCCCAATCCCTGCCCTTGTCCCAAATCCCAGCCACTGTCCCCAATCCCTGCCGCTGTCCCAATCCCAGCCACTGTCCCAAATCCCAGCTTGGAACAAAGACCTGGCAGCTTTTGCCAGCCCTGGACCCATTTCTATCTTTTCTCCATCCCAAAAAATGCTCTGCATGGAATTCATGGGTGCTCTCTGAGCTGAAACTGAGGAGGGAGAGGAGGAGGCTCCTTTTGTCATTTTTGTCATTTTACTGCTGCTCTGTGTCTCTGCTCCAGGCCTCTAATGCACTTCACTGGAAGAAGAAAAGAATATTAAAAAATTTACAGGCACATTTCTGCTTTTTTCCCCTCCACTTCGTCCTTTCACTAAGCTCAGATAGGAGCTCAGGTGAGAGGTGGCTCCTTCCCCAGAGAATTCAGGAGTAAAGATGATTCCTCTACCTGCACAAGCCCACTTTGAAATATTTATTCTTTAAAGCAATTTCCATCTGCTGGAAATGCAGATCTTTGCTCTCTGAACCAGGAGTGAGCCAGGAAAGCTCCAGATGATGCCATCCCTGATTTTATCACCTTCTGACAATGCTCCATGAGGAGTCCTTGGATACAGAGAGCTCCTCGTCCCCCAGGGAATCACAAATCTCATTTTAATGGAGTCACATCAGGCTGAAAAGGGAAATTGGGCCCACTCAGCTCAGCCCTGAACAATTCCAGTTCAAACTTTCCCACTGAATTCACAGGGAGGTGAGATTTTGGGTTATTGTGCTTGTTTTGAGTTTAATAATGGGAAACCTCAAGGAAAGGACCTCATCTGGTCCTAAATTTCCCTTTTGAGGATACCTGGCTGCCTCCTGGATAGATTTTCAAATGTGTTTGGAACACCCAGATATTGCAGACAGGTAGAGATATTATAAAAGAAATGCCTTATAAAATATAATTTAGGCCCTGCTATCCTAGCTAAGAAGTAGCTTATAAGTTCCCATAAAGAAAATTTGTAAGAATAATCACAGCAACTTATTATTAGAGGGAAAATAAGTTTTCACTTGCATAAACAATGAATCTGTGCCATGAAAATCAGTTAAAAAATGTAAATATATCTAGAGAGAGAAAATTTGATAGACATACACAATAGCCCTCACCAACCAATAAAATAAATTTCATGTATTGCCAACCAATTAACACAGCACCTTCGAACATTTCCTATAAATATGAGTTTTATAAATAAAGAATTGGCTTTTCTGCATGAAAAAAATCCAAGTCCCATCTTCTTATTTATTACAACACCCAGACACCTCTTCCCCAGAATTGCTGGCTTGGGAATGGTCAGCAAGGAATTCCTTTACTGCATTTATTGCTGGAAACAGCAGTGGTGTGCCTTGAAAATGAGGATTATTTTCTGTTGAACAAATATTGACATGTGAGTCAGAGAATCGTGCAATGGTTTGGCTGGGCAGGCATTGTAATAATTCAGCCAAGACTCCACCATCTTCATGCAGGAAAAGCCAATTCTTTATTTTCACAACTCATTTTATGCAATTTTTACCAACCTTGTGTGCAGCTTTAATTGATTAATAACTTTCTTGCCAATTATTCTATTGGTTAGTAAAAGGTATTCTACTTATCCATCAAATCTCTTTATTCTTGGATTATTTACATTTTTTCTTTACTGATTCTCATGGGACAAATCCCTGGTTATTCCAGGTACATTTGTTTTCCAACCCAGGGATTGGTTGTTATGCTGAAGAGTTTTCATACCAAGATTTTTATATTGGAATTTGTAAATTACTTAGAAGAGGTGACAGGTTTGGCAACTCATCAGAGCATTCCTGATTTTATGAGGCCTTTCTTTTCTAATTCTTTTACCTGTCATGACAGGAAGGGACCTCAAATCCCATCCAGGGCACCTCCCCCTGCCCCAGGGTGCTCCAACCCCACCCTGGGCATCTCCAGGGATCCAGGAGCACCCACAGCTTCTCAGTCAGACTGGAACATTTTTATCCTAGAGCCATTTAGCCTGGAAAAAAATCCTTCAAAACCATTGAGACCACCTGTTAATATTAATTTTTACCTCTGATTTTTTTCCTTGTGTGGAATGATGGGACTCTGAGGGTAGGTGAGGGCAGGGGGTGCCTGTACATGATGGGATGGAGCTGAGGATTCCTCAGGATTCATCCAGGATTGCCTCTTCCTTTCCAGTGTGGAGATCCCAGTCACTCTCTGTGCTGGCCCAAAGGCAGCAGAGGATTGAAAATGACATCAGAATTTAAAATAAAAGTTGACACTGCAGTGCTGAGCCTGCTTTTCCTCACTGATGGTGCCTTGAGAGAGGACAGCAGTGACGGGAGGTTCTGTGAAGGCTGAAATAACCCTTCAGATTTACTGAGGGAGCTCAGGTACTGCCTGCGCCGTGTTTGAATTAAAAAGCTTTTAATTTAGGATCTGACAAGCAAGGCTGAGATGCATTTAACAGAAAGCAGTGACAATTTCAAAGCTCTGGCTGGGGCTCCTAATGGATGAATTTGAGCTGCCAACTCCTTCCTCTGAGAGAGCATTTCAGACACAGCCCTTTGTTCCCACACAGCCAAGAGCATCACGGAGCTTTTTTTATCCACATTCCTCAGAAAAGGGATCTTTGACTGAGCTGAGATGATTCAGGGTGCTGAGGGAGTGCTCTGGATTTTGTAGGGGATTTTGTCCTTTGCCCTTGTGGGAAAGAGCATCCATGAATTCCCTACCTGCTGCTTCTGGATTTGGAACTGCTGGGATTAAAGGCTGAGAGGGATTCCTGCCTTGGGCTGAAAAATGTAACCAAGAACGTGGACAGAGAGAGGAGGGTTGGGTAGGGAATTAGGGGCAAATTTATCCTTGTGAGGGTGGTGAGGGGCTGGGGTGGAATTCCCAGAGGAGCTGTGGCTGCCCCTGGATCCCTGGAAGTGTCCAAGGCCAGGCTGGAGCCACCAGGGACAGTGGGAGGTGTCCCTGCCATGGTGGGACCCTTCCAGTCCAAATGCATCCAAGATTCCATGAGCAGGTTTAGATGGGATTTTGGGAAGGAATTCCTGGCTGGGAGGGTGGTGAGGGGCTGGGATGGAATTCCCAGAGGAGCTGTGGCTGCCCCTGGATCCCTGGAAGTGCCCAAGGCCAGCTTGGAGCCACCAGAGATAGTGGAATTCTATTTTCATGTGTTAAATCCAGTTGGGAGATATTTTTCTTTATCTCCTGTAACTCCAGGGGTGGAAGAGGGCGGATCCTTCTGTTAATGACCCCTGATAACCCCAGATCAGGCAGGGCCTCCTTATCTCTCCCCACCCACCCTGCTCCGAGGGAATCTCCTGTGAAGGGGCCATTGAGGGCTCTCCCAGGGCTGATGACATCACCTCATCCACTGTGGGATGCTCCGCCCAGTGGGAGGAGCCAAAGCCTTTCCATGGGATCAACCCAGCGATCCCAAACACCAATTTTAATTTTCCACTGTATTCTCAGAGGAAGACCAGACCCATCTCACCAGCACTGGACCCTTTTCTTTTTTCTTATCTCTACTTCATAGAACAACCTCTGTTACTCCAGGAGGATTTATTTGCTTCCAACCCCCTGACAAGAGGATGTCAGGTCGTATCTCTGACTCTGCCAGGGTTTTTTAGGACTTTTGTTTGCTTGTTTGTTTTTTGTACTACTGCATTTGTATTTTTTTATATATTCCAAGTAAATTTAAATTCCTAGGAATTGGGTGGGGTGAGATCCACCAGCGTGGGGGACCAGGGAAGAAGGGGACAAACAAATGTTATTCATACTCCCATATTTTTGCCTGAAAGCTCCTAATTGCAAAAAATTGGAATAATTTTGAGGGAGGGGTTTTCACATTCTCCATTCCAAGGGAAACTCCAGTTTTCCCTGTTTTTCCAAACCAAGACAATTCCTTTGGTGCCCTATTTGGATGTTTTCTGTTGGACTTCACCTCAGCCAGGGGCCCATTCCACCCAGACCCTCTGAAAATCTCATGGCTGATTTTCCAACGATCCCTCTGAGATTCAGGAGAGGCATTTTTGTCAAGGAAGCACCCATGGAAAAACCAAAGGGAAGCATCAGTGATGGGAGGGGAGAGCATTTGTGTTGATTTGATAAATGCCATCGCTACAAGGGCACGATAAAACACCCAAAACTGTTTTAGGGGGATGTGTGAGGCTCTGCTTAATCTCCAGCTTCATGTAATTGTACCATGACAAATCGAAGCATTAGACCTGATAAGGTTTTTAATAAAAATGCAAATGCAGAAATCCTGCACTGCAAATGCTGGAAGTTAGTTCTTAAAAGTAAAATAATCTACTTGTTCTGGCCGGGATGATGATGAATACGCATGTGTTATTTTTTGGGGGGGGCTTTTTTTATTCCAAATATTGTGGGAATGTGGTTGTGGGGAAATTGCAGTTGGACTCTGAAGGTTGTTTGGTCCCAAGAGGAATGGAGGCTCCCTTTTCTGACCTGCAAAAATTTACAGTGCAGGTATTTTAATAATGGAATAAAGTGGAATAAAGCATGGGAGAGATGTCAGTGGGCCTTTTCTGACCTGCAAAAATTTACAGTGCAGGTATTTTAATAATGGAATAAAGTGGAATAAAGCATGGGAGAGACATCAGGGGAATGAGAGGAGTGGCCAAAGGAGCAGCAGGGCAGTGGCTGGGCTGAGGTTTGGAGTCTTTTCCAAAAATGAACCACCTCCAGTGGTTTGTAAATCCCAGGATTCCAGCAGTGATTCCAGAGGAATCACATCCACCCTGGGCCTGCCTGCAGGGCACACACTGAGTGACAACATATTGCTCACTGGGAGATTAAAATTCCCTTTTTTTCATAAAATAAAGCCATGGCCACGAGCACAGGGCTGGCCCCTGATTCCTGGAGTCCCTCAGAGGCACTGAGCCCAAAAAAGGCTGGATAAAAAGAAGCTGAGGGTGCTGGGGAGATTAAAATTCCCTTTTCCTCATGAAATAAAGCCATGGCCACGAGCACAGGGCTGACCCCTGATTCCTGGGGTCCCTCAGAGGCACCAAGCCCAAAAAATTCTGTGCAAAAAGAAGCTGAGGGTGCTCGTGGGCTCAGCCAGGGAAGAATTCGTGGGTTACAGGCTGGGCAAGGGTGATGGGTTTGTGTCCTTGCTCAGGGTGGGAGGGGTGAAGACATCAGCAGAGTTCCGAACTCCCTGTGCTGCAAATCCTGTTGGAAATGAGGTTTGGCTGGTCTGGAATTGGGTGAGATCCACCAGGGAAGGAGAAAATCCCTTTGTTCTGAGAGGACAAACGTCAGCCGGGCTGTCTGAATCACCCAGCTCATCAAGGTTTCAATTAGCACCTTCTCTGATTAATGAGTGTCCAGTGCTCAGCTGGCCCTGCCCTCCCTCACTGTCCCTCAAAGCAGGACAAGGTTCTGTGCTGGCACAGGAATTGTTCTCTCCACCCTGCCCCTGCAATTATTTGGTTTTAGAAATGATGCTGAATTAAATATAAGATTAAATATAGCAGATCTAACAGATTTAATATTAAATATATTCCATTGATTATTATATTTATTATACATAATATATAATATATAATATATAATATATAATATATAATATATAATATATAATATATAATATATAGCATATCATATATCATATATCATATATCATATATCA
>VXBR01011954.1:0-11286 GCA_013400215.1 Cisticola juncidis
GTAGGATATACCATTCCATAACTGCTTTAGTCTTTCTGTCTGTTTTCTGAAGGAGCTGGTTTAAAAATAACACTACCGTTCTGAATTTTGAAATTCCACTTGTGCTGGAAGAGATGCATTTTTTTTTCAGCAGTTTTAGAACAAAGATGTTCCTTTCCGTAAAATACTCTACTGTCTCTGGCTACATACCAGATTAACTATTAATCTATTGTTGTCAGAGGACAGCTTTACATCTGTAATCTATCATTCCTTGGTCTTACTGCTTTTTAATAAACATGGAGCTAATATGTAACACATGAGCATATTCTTTAGTGACCTTCAACACTGTATTGCCTGATGTTGTGTGAAAAGGCTTCTCAGACTGGAGAACATTTGCCTAGCTGTTTATTATGAGGAGGAGGCTTTACAGGGTAAAGGAAAGTTTCGTTTTCTTCTTAGTTTTCTTAACTTCCCTTCTTCCTTTCTTTCTTAACTTTCTTTCTTCTTAGTTTTATTAATCTCTTGGATGTCTGGTAAGGTGTTGGACAGGTCCTGCAGTCTGTCAGTTTTGAAAATACATAACTGGGAAAAAAATGCAGAGAAATTAAGGGGGAAATGAGTATTTTTGGTCACTGGTTTGGGAGTGTTCCATTCTGTTTTTTGGCTTTTGGTTTGGTGTGCTTTTTTGGTAGTAGTCACTACAAGTTTAAGTTTATCCCTATAGAAAGGTAGAGGACTTTTTAGATAAGGATGAGACCTGCATAAGACAACAAGATGTTACCTAATTCAGTGGTAGGATATTTTGTTTATTTTATCTTCGTTTAGCTGTATTTAGTTCCCAGATTATTATTCATATTTTACATTTATACATGTTGTGACTTTTTGCAGAAAGTGAAACTAAAGACTTGGGAGGCCAGGATTAGATGGTAAACAAATTGACAGCAAGAGGACTGAGACTGTTGTTTTCTGAATCTGGTCCTGGGCAGTACACAATATCTTAACAAAATAGGTACTACATACTAATGCTTAGTTTTTCTGCAACATTCGAAGAAATGAAACAGGTATGCTCAGCCTGTTCAGCAGAACAGGGAAGAGAAGGATTCATATAGAAAAGGATTGCCACAGTAGAGAGTTGTATTCCTTGAAAAATTTTGTTATTGTCAGCTCTTCGCTCTCAGAGAAGGAATTTCTATATTACAGTTAGGCTGTGTGAAGCAAAAGTCATTCTTCTAAACAGAGAAACAGACTTGAAAGAAAAAATCCAACTCTAAAGTCCTTTGCACCCAAGGAGGAGACAATGGAGCAGGCTGTCACATCTGGTAGTATGTGTGAATGAAAGCTCACAGTTTTACACAAACCCTAAAAGCTGTTTCCAGTAGATGATTTCTTGGATTAACATGTCTTTCTTTTGCCATGGTCATTGAAGAAATCGGTGTTTAGACACAGAGCCACTAGGCATTTAGAACAGAGTTCAGAGAAGACAAGACATGTTACCTAAAATGTAATTAGATGTGCAGTATATATTTCAGCACAGAGCAGACTACAGTTGGTACCACCTCACTGAGGTGTTGTAGCACGTGTGGAAATGAGCCAGTTGAGGACAGAAGGTCCAGAATAACTTTGCTGTCCAAACATAGTGCTAGAACAGGTGATACACTTGAAATTCAGTCCTGGTGATGAGTGGTTAGACAACATGATAAGCCACCAAATGAAGTCAGACTCCATATGACAGCATCTTCCCTTATTCCTGCAACCCATGTATCACCTGTGTGTTATATCTTGTACTTTTATGACCTTTTCGGAGAACTTCAATGCACTGTGAGGTAAAGGGTATTACAGCCAAAAAGAACTGCTGACAAAGTTGTCTGCTTATTCTCAGTGCTGGCATAAAGATGTGAGGAATAGGGGTAACCCTCAGTAGTATGGAGTTGTTAGATTGACTCAGCTGTCTTAACTGCATCACAGTTTTCTTTGTAGTCGTGCATTTTCAGAAGCCAGAGTCTTGTAAGCACAAGAGGCTGGAGAACAAGTATCTTCATTGTGATGTGCAGTGTAATGAAGTGGGAGGGCAAAGAGCATGGGCAGAAGGGGGCAATCTAAAGACATTCCTGAATTTTATAGAGCTTACTGTCCCAGCCCTGAGTATGAGCTAAACCTGAACAGAGGATGTCTTGACAGTAGGGATTTTTAGTTTAACAACAAAAGAAAATACAAAAATACACACAGTATGACTTGTATTCTAACATTTCAGTTAAGTACAGAAAAGTGACTACTAGATATAGAATCACTGAGATTGGAAGGGACCTCTTTTGATTACCTGATGCAACCCCCTTGCTCATGCAGTCTGTCCAGGTCAGTATCCAGTCATTTTTTTAACAATCAACATGCTGCAGCTTTTCTGACCGACACATTCCCCTTGACATGAGGCTTGCCTAAAATAAATGTTTTGATGTGATCTTTTGTTGTTTAGGGTAAGAAGATAGGTATCATAATTTCCCATGCAAAATAATTAAATGCATATCAGACTAGAAGCTGTAATACCTGGAGTGGATTCCAAGGATTAGCTGTAACTGGATGATGTAAGGAGCTTCACATCCTTGTAAGGAAAAGCTCCTTATTGAGTGATGCCATCATGTGCAGTGGGGATCTTCAGCCTTTCAAGAATACTGGCCAAGTCTGTTCTTTTCCCCAGGTTTGGTTGCTCTGGACACATACTCAGCAGTTTGGTAGCTTAAACTCTATTGCTTTCAGAAGCAGCTACTTGGAAGAACAGGGAGGAGCTGAGTGTTAATGTTGAAGCAGCATCTCACCATTGCCTAGGGACACCTGTACTATAGAGGAATGGGCAAAACCAGTGGGACCTGAAGTTGTGGTGGCTGTCAGTAACAGAGAAGAGATGATGTCAGCCAGTGTGTGGATACAAGGTAGTGCTGATCAAGACCAGAAATACCTTCCACACTGCTTTGAGCTCCAGCTTGCTGAGAGTTGAAATTTATGTACTGTTGAGGAAAGTCAGGTACATGAGGGTTGCCTTCACACTGTTTGTCTAAGGTGCTTGTCACTAAAATGTTTCTGTGTAGCATCTGTGGCATGTATGCCATGGCAGTTGGCTTCCTTGTTGCATATTTAAATCAGATCTGAAAGAACTCCTGCACCATACTTCTGACAAATTCTCATTGATTCAGAGTGATAGTTTTGATTTGTATTTTAGAGCCATCTTTGAGAACCTGTTGGATACCAAGAACTGTGGAACCAGACTTCTTGTTTGCCACATAAGATGAGACTCTGTCACTGACATTAAATGCTAACTTCCTTTGCAGGTTTTCTTTTCCTGCCTTGCAGGAGAATGGCAGAAAATAACACCATATGCTAGTTTGAATGTAACTTTTACTCTAATTAGAAACTCTCATTTCAAGGATGTGTTTTTTCCAGTTCCTTCTTGGAAACTGTTGATGCTACAGGAGGTTACCAGTATATTACCACTGTACACACAATTAAGCAAGGCTGGCATTGGAAAGTGGATAGTTTCTCTAGTTTATGTATGTTAGTGCAGTGGTTTTTTTGAATATTGTCAAGCATGGATGTACAAAGCTTTTGTCCTACCAACACATACAGGAGCATGTCTGCCTTTGTCCTCAATATATATGTATGTCAAAACAAGGGCACTTGCTCTTCTGCATTCCACTCAGTTGCAGTGTCAGTATTTATTTTGGGAGTATTTTTTTATTTGAAGTTTTATTATTTAAGTCTCCAGATTTCAGTTTTTAAGAGCTGCCTCTGTTATTCAAGCCCAAGACAAATACACTATTCTCCTGTGTAGAACAGCTTCACTCACTGTTGCCCTGATAATTCATTCTGCCAGCTGTTGCCTCTGCTTTGTGCTCTGTAATGGAGAGGTGACAAGACGCATGGAGAGGTCACAGAATCACCGAATATTCTGAATAATAAGGGACCCACAACAATTGTTGAATACAAATCTTAGCCCTGCAAACGACATCCACAAGAATCATCACGTGCCTAAGAACATTGTCCAAGTGCTTTTTTAACTCTGTCAGGTTTGGTGCTGTGAGCACTTCCGTGGGGAGCCTGTTCCAGTGCTCAAACCATCCTCTGGGTGAAAAAGATTTTTCCTGCTATCCACCCTAAACCTTGCCAGACATAACATCATGCCATTCCTTCTGCCCCTGTAATTGGTCACCAGAGAGAAGAGATCAATGCCTGCCACACCTCTTCCCCTCACAAGGAAGTTGTAGACTGCAACTCAGTCTCCTCCAGGCTGAACAGACCAAATGACCTCAGCCACTCCTCATACACCCTTCACCTACAGCCCCTTTCTACCTTCATTGTCCTCCTGTGGATGCTCTCTAACAGCTCAACGTCTTTTTTCCATTGTGGCACCCAGAACCGCCCCCAGCACTCGAGGTGAGGCCGCCCCAGTGCAGAGCAGAGCGGGACAATCCCCTCTCTTGCCTGGCTGCGTCCCAGGACATGGGTGGCCCTCCCAGCTTACAGGGCACTGCTGACTCCTGCTTAACTTGCCATTCCCCAGGACCCCAAGGTCCCATTCCATGGAGCTGCTCTCCAGTCTCTTGTTCCTCAGTCTATACACACATCCAGGTTTGCCCCATCCCAGGTGCAGAATCCAGCACTTTCCTTGTTAAACTTCCTACTGTTGGTGGTTGCCCAGTCCTCTAACTGATGAATGTCAGTCTGCAAGGCCTCCCTGCCTTTGAGGGAGTCACCGGCTCCTTCCAGTTGTTTATCTGCTCTGAACTTGCTTCGTACTCCTTCCAAGGGTTACTGAGCATCCAGTTCATTTAAGAAGATGCTGAAGAGCACTGAGCTGAGGATGGAGCCCTGTGGAACCCCACCAGTGACAGCTCTCCGGTCTGATGTCACCTCTGATGTCACCCATTCACTATTTCAACCCTAACACATCACCTTTGCACCCGACCTGTGAGCTAGTTGCTCACCCACCCCATGATGTGCTTATCCAGGTGTATGATGGATGTTTTGTCCAGAGGACCACTGTGAGAGCCAGGAAAGCTTTACTGAAAACCAAAAGGATTATATCCACTGGATCAGCTATGTGGGTTGTCTTGTCATAAAATGAAATCCAATTTGACAAGCAAGACTTCACCCTCAGGAACTTGTGCTGGCTGTGATGTATGACTGTGTTGTCTTTCAGGTGTTTTTCAGTACCTCCCAGAATAATAATGTACTTGCAGACCTGGTCAACCATACTAATGGGAAATACCTTGAAGGCAGAGCTATAAGCTCAAAATCTGGTTGAGACATTTGTGCTTAAGAAAGAGTGGCTATTTTGACATATTGCTCTGAAAGTTTCTGTGGCCTTGAAGGTGACGTGATTCCTGGAGATCGCCTGTGTAGGGCTGGGATTTGGACTCAGTGATTCTTGTGGATAGCTTCTAACTCAGGATATTCTATGATTCTGTGATTCCAGTGATGTCAACCTGTGCTTACTTATACTGAAGTAATCCGGAACAATTTATTGAAATGGCATTTTGCTGTCTCTAAATGATTTGCACAGTCAGCATATACAGTCTCTTCAAAACTGAACTTCAGTGCCTAGAAAACCCCAGGGCTATTATTGGAGTTAAGAGGCTTAGAGATCTCTGAGGATCTTCTCTCCTCAGTCTGCTGGTGGTCTGTAGTGTGTAAGGGTTTATAGTCCTGTCAGCAAAAATTTGTTCAACTCTGTTGCTGCTCTATTTAAAGAGCACTAACCAAGAAAAGGGATACATAAAGGTAGACCTCTGCATCCAGGTTCTTATAGGATGAACTGCCATACATTCCAACACACCCTTCTGAAACAAATTGTTGTCTTGATAATGTTAAGTATTTTCTAGAGCTCAAAGTTTCCTTGGCTGGTCACGTAAATAAATTCCACAGTCTTGTGCATGGACACATGGGACTTCCTTATGACATCCTCTCTGTCTAGGATGTCATTATTTGCCAAGATGGCGTGCTCTCATTTTTTTGTCTGTGTGACTTGATATTCTTTGGTCTCCTGACCATGTATCAAAGCCTTTGAAAGGCTTTGGTAAGTTTTTTGTTTGGTTCTGTTTCTAACTGAACTCCTTTCTTCTCCTGTGGTACAAATGGCACAGTAAAATTCTTCATATCAGAGGGTACGAATACAGGTGTTCTCTGTCAGGAATCAGTGAAGGCATCTTTGGTCCTTCTAGATTTCATTGCCAGACATGTTTATTGTCTTTTGTATCAAGCTGACTATCAGAGGTGCCCAAGAACTTTGCTTTCTCATGTCTTGTTCTTGCAGAAAGTATTTCTATTTTGGTTTTTTGCTTATGGAGAATAATTTAGGCATGCTACCATTTTGGTTTTTTGCTTATGGAGAATAATTTAGGCATGCTACCAGGAATATATGAGGGTTCTCTAACATAGTTAACATTTTGTTATATCTGTGAAAACTATTTCCTTTGTGTCATGCTAGTGTTCATGGAAGTTGACTAAGACCTATTCCAAGTACCTCTTCACAGATTTTTTTGGCACCAGCCTAGACAATGCAATGCAGAGCAAGTGTATGGAAATGCACATAATTAATTTCCTGCCTCTTAACTCAGATTATCATGTGGCAATTTTATGTGTGATGAGGTATATACATAGGACCAAGTACATGGTTCTAGACACAGCAAAGGTTATTTTATTTTTTTTCAATGTATTGTAACTCGATATTTGTTTCTTGCTATTGTTCTCTTGATAACGAGTAAGATGTGTTATTCTTTTTCTGTAAGATAATACTTGAAGTCTTGTTCATTATGCTTTGATTGTATCTTGCTAGGGCAGATGTGCAACAAATTACTTGGGCAAGGTTTATAAAGTTCTGATGGATGTTGACATTAGTAGGGTGGAGGTGAATGCTACCCCTGAGTAGTAGCAAATAATTCAGCTGCTCCATGTTTTTTCACTGATCTGCTCTTGAAAGTGACTTTGATTAGAGTTGCTTCTTCTGACAAAGGAACTTCAAAGTGGAGCTACATAAACCTTAGTAAATTTCTTTGTTTTTCTTGCTTCGGGACCAATGTGAAAACACTAAGACCTTTTGTTATCTCAATTTTACATAGATTCCTGCTAAGCTATGATTAGATCAATGTAGGTTGAAACTGCAAAGCTTTAGGAAGCAGAATTTTATTGTGAGTTTGTGGCTACAGTTCTCAAACAGTACTTTCAACGTTGTGACTATGTGGTAAGCATAATCTTGACCTTAGTAAAGGGTGGATATGTAGGGACTGGCAAAATACCTGGCTCTGAAGGAGGCTGAGGGCATGATTTTAAAGGGTCTACTCAATTTTATTAGTAAATTTATTGCAAACCAGAAATTTCTTCCTTAATTTTAGAACTTTGTAAAGCAATTCCCTGAGCTTGACAGCAGATAGCCTGCCTGACAGCACTGCCTGGCAAATGTCCTCTTGTTTCTGAAGTATAGAATCAAATTTCCTTTCCTCAGTAAAATGAGAGAAACCTTGGTTTATGATCTGCTTGCCTGTGGGGAAGATTGGGGAGGTTAATGTGAAAAAGATGTAAATTTATGAAAACGGTCACCATCTTCTGGTCCTCCTGGGATGAAAGAAGACTGTACTTCTTTGTTAGCACATCCAAGTTGTATCGCACAGGTTAGACATTTGCATATTACTGATGCACTCATATGTATTTAGAAGCCTTCAAAGCAGAGGAGAAGCATTACAGGAAATGCTAACCTACAGTAACTGCCTCAAGCTTAGCTCCCTGTGGATGTTCTCTTCAAAATCTGTATAAAATGTGTCTTATAGAAGCAAAATTGGCAAAATGATTTTGTGTTAGAGATGCAACTGATTACTGACTCTCTTTTTTGTTTTCCAAGGTGGAAAAAACACACAGAGGTGATCCAATGGATGGATTTATTTATCCTGCTAAGAAAATACCACCAGTAGCAAAAAGCGATATTGAGCAAGAAAAGGCATCTCAGAATGTTACTTCATCCAAAGCAGACCCTTTCTTAAAACCAAATATGGTGACCACACCTGCATCACTCAGTAGCGACTTCAAGGCAAAAGTTGTTAGCATCTTGCTGAAGTATTCCAATGGTCTTTGGGCTCATGCACTTCCCAAAGTGTACCAAGATGCTTACCAATTAAAATTTCCAGAAGACATTCTAAATAATCTAGAGTTGCTGTCAGATATATGTACTGTGGACTATGTATCTGAAGTCCCCAGACGAGCAATCCTCTATGCTAAACCCCAAAGATGCATTGATGAAAATCTGAATGTCACTGAGAAAGTCAAGAGGCATGATGGTGTTAAGGCCACAGCTGAACAGCAGTATGAAGAATCCAAGGACCAGTATCTAGAAAACATAACTGTTCCTTCTCTAGTCATTCCATCAGAAGGATCTGTGTCCATCATGGTGTTAGAATTGAAAAACACTAATGACGTCCTAATTAGGCAAGTTTGTATTTTGGAACCTACCTTTTTTGCTTTACTTATAAATCCACATGTTAATACTGTGCAGGTCTGCCAGAAACAAATAGATGAACAGGACATTTCAGGACTTCATTATTTATTTATTTTGCTAATGAAAATTAGGAATCCTTTTGTTTGTGTGTTTAAATAGAAATTTTCTGAAACTTTTTCTGTCCCAAAACAATCACTTATATCATTAGCTTTAGCTTGTCTGAGAATCAAGGCAAATTTGACTTGCCTTTGGAAGACTTTATAAAATAATCCCACTACAACACAAAATAGTATTCAGATACTATTATTGTGCTTATTTAAATACTTTTTACTTTTATAACTTACACTAACTAGGCATTACTTGAGTGCACTCAGATTCTACTTACGGAAAGATGAACTTCAGCAAAAAACTACTAGTGTTGCTTGATTTGGTTTCTAATTAGCCTAGTCTAAGGGGACAATGTAAGATGTGGATTGTTATATTACATCTGTTACTTCCAGCCTACTATGCACATGTGATTCAACTCTACAAAACTTTCCAATACGCTTCCTAGTTCTGGCATCACTTATAACCTATAGTAGATGTGGAGTAACAGTTCATAGCTTTCCAGTCTGTTATTTTAAGGATGTTTCCACTAAGTATTTGGGATGAATGCTTTGAGTACCATGGATTAAAATACCATATGAATATGAAAAATATATGAAAAATACTTTTTGTAAAGGTATTTCTAAATATATTTTCTCTACAAAGCAGCAGTTCCCAAATTTTGAACCATGCCATTTGGACAGTACTGAAGTTTCTCAGTTTGTCAACTCTTTGCAGGTACATGATGATAATTAGTGGTTTCTTGATCCTAGTTACAAAAATTACTGCTCAGGGTTATCCATGTACTTCATGGCCAAGGTCATTTATTCTGATATGATGAAACTAGCCCTGAAGGGATTAGAGTTCTTGGCCAGCTCAAGAAAATGTTCATGGAGACATATAGGGAGGAAACAGTGCATGGGTTCTTTTCTTACATGTCTTACCAGTCTCTTTCTGCTGACCTACGCAAGAACTATGTAGAAGCTGTTGGTTTTGTTGATTTTTGCACCAATAAAATCAAGATTCCTATTTTAATTTCAGGGATGGAGCAATAACTCTTTACTTGCTTGGTATGTGGCTACGTTTTTTATGTGAAACCTTTCACCTTCAGTACAAATGAAGGCAAAGCTGCAAGGTGCTGGTTTTGGTGCCGTTTCTGTTTTGAGACATGGATCAATTCTCAAAGAATTCTGATGTAGTCAGAAAAAAAGTGAGGTGATAGAAACACTCCTAGATATTTGCTAGACACAGCAGAGTGTTTGAAGGCAGAGATGATACACTAGGTACTGCAGTTGAATTCTCACAAGAAATAATGAACAAAATAGTGAGTGAGGCAGGAAATCCTGAAATATTATTCTGCTTTCTGTTAACTCCAGCTATCTATTAGGTATGTTCAAGAAACTGTTAACACATATGTGATGGTCACCCCAGTTTATCTCTATTACATTACGAGGTAGATGAATGCTTGCACAGAACCAAAAAGGTTATTTATAGGAAAATCACAGTTCCCTGTAATGTGGTCAGATTTAACATAATCTTTATAACAGAGTTATGATATCATGTTATATTACAATATTTGCACTATCTCTAGACATATAAGCTAAACTATGTGGTAGAATTGAGTAGTATCATGCTGAAACAGTAGCTACTAAACAAATTTGTGGGTAAGTTTTCCTTTTGTCTGCTTTAATCTAACTTGTTTCTGAAGTATTCAGAACCTCCCATTTGAATTTTCCTGAAACTTTACATACTTGATTTAACAAGACCTGTGTAACACAAACTGCATTAATACAAACTATTAGGTGAGCAGCCAAATAGCAGGATAAGTCTGGAGTATGAGAGTTGGTTAGAGTTAGAGAGTTGTTAAACCAAACAGCACTTGGTTTAACAGCTAATTTTTAGACATACTTTAGATGCTTTGGGTTGGATCAACCTTAGTGAAAACCAGATTAAAATGGTGTTCGTTATGCACAGAGTAACTTTTTTTCTCTAAAAAGAGAAGAGTTTGGACAGGAATGTCTTAGAAAATGTGTATCATGTATTCATATATGCATGTAAATATTTTTATATTTTTATTCAGCTTTTTGAAGTTACATCCCAACTCTTGCGGGCTTTTGTTTGTTTGTTTGTTTTTTGTAAAATATTGTAGGTATGTGGGCAAAGATTATTCTTGTGCCCAGGAACAAATGGAAGATGAAATGAAAGTATACTACAGTCAGAACAGTACAGTGTCACCAGCTCAGTCTCTGAATGTTGGGCAACTTGTTGCAGTACATGCTGAAGAAGATGCCTGGTTACGTGCACAGATAATTTCTCCAGAAGACAACAGAGTAAAGGCAAGCAATTACCTCTTCTGGCACTTGGAGAAAGAATTGAGACAAGCTTGTTTTTTAGATACACAGTCAATTCTTAAATATGCTGCACTGGTATTTTTTCTTTTCTTGCCCTGAACTGCTTCTGTTGTCAGGTATATGAGAAATTAGAACCTTGTAGGAGTTATATGATTGACAAAATTAAATGGTCTTTGAGGTTTTTGTCCATAAATAGTTTGAATTTGGGAGTTTTGGTTTTGGTTTTAAAAGGAGCTGGACCATATAGTACTTAGGTACTGAAAATATACCTTTGATAGGAGGAATGGTTTGAGGGGGCACAGGAAGAGAAAGGAAAGGACAAACATTCATTTGCTGGATCTGGTCTGAAGTCTTGTACTGAAGTGTCTCTCACATGGACTAAATAGCAAAAAAAAAAAA
>VXBR01011954.1:11317-26833 GCA_013400215.1 Cisticola juncidis
AAAAAAAAAAAAAAAAAAAGAGTATAATTTCCCCTTCCAGGTAGATCTAGTATTTTGGGAGTTACGTCATGTGCATTTTAGCTAAATCCCATTGACATTATTTAACTCCTCTGTTAAACTTTTCCTGTGCCAAACAGACTCTTCTTGCCATCTGCAGTGAAAATTAAAATATATATTAGAAGTATAAAAAACACTTAAAACTTCTCAGTCATTTCTTGTCTAGTCAATATTAATGATACCGCCTTAACATTTGTGTTTCATTCACCAGTTAGGTCACCCAGCCCTGATTTTAAAGTTGAACCATTTTATAAATACTGAAATATCACATGTTTTTGTTGAGTTTTTTTGAAAGTTAGTATGGTACCCTTCAGCTATAAGTTGGAGTGGTATGTCAGAACTTGGTTTTGTG
Source organism: Cisticola juncidis (assembly GCA_013400215.1). Lineage (NCBI taxonomy): Eukaryota > Metazoa > Chordata > Aves > Passeriformes > Cisticolidae > Cisticola > Cisticola juncidis. The sequence goes on from VXBR01011954.1 coordinate 11,727, forward strand.
AAAGACTGTTGGATTTAGAGAAGTGGCAAGAAAATTAGTGGCATGCTTGCCTCTAATTTCTCCCTAGTCAGCTATCAGCCAAAAGGAGGCTGCTGCTTTATTGCAGCTTTTGCTGAACATTCTGGCATAGTGTTCAGACCTCCATTTTAATATTTGCTATGCAGATTTGCATGATAAGAGTACAGAAAAAAAAGTTGCAGGAAGTCCCATCAAAGCCTTCTTTCTCTAACTTTAGCTCCAGTTATTTGCTGCCAGTAGCAGCTTCCAGTACTGCATTGACTGTAGTATTTATATCAAACTTAAATCAAAAGTATTCTCTTAGTGCTGTAAAAACAATAGGCAAAACTTATAATGGCACCTAAGCGGCATTTGATTTTTCAACACTTTCAAAACTTGGTAAATAAAAATTATGACTTTATTACTCTTTTTCATGTAATTTGAGATAATATATGCTGAATGCTTCCAGCAGTGTACCTGTTTAAAGTCTATATTCTGTAAAATAGTTGAAGGGGATGGCTTTATAAAGATCTTGAGAAGGAGGCTTTCCGTGAAAACATTAATTAATGGTACTGAACTGGCAAAAAATAATCTGTCTATGGCTGTATATAGAATGTGATAGCAGAATACATTCTTCCTAGACTCAATAAAACAAACTTAAAATTATATTCATATATTCATTCTTGTGCTTTTAATTCCCTTTTCCATTGTCAGGTATACTATGTTGATCATGGCTTCACTGACTTTGTTGAAAGCAACAGTGTGTGCAGACTACAGAAACAGTTCCGATCACTTCCCTTTCAAGCTGCAAAATGTAAACTCGCAGGTAAGAGAATGCCAGTGCTGACTGTACACATGCTTACTGCTGTGCTTACTGGTGGTATTATGGATTGAAGCCTCTGTGAGTCTGGGAGTTCTGATCCTTTTTTGTAATAGTTCTGTATGTGTTTGATAGATTTTGTTCGGCTCAGCTATACTAAGCAGACATGGGTATGCATGGAATGAAGGAAAAGGAAGAAAGAAAAGATGTGAAGAAGACTTTTACAGAGAATCCTAGATACTAAGAAAGCGATTTTATCCTGTACCTCTGTAATGAAGCTTTCTTCAAAAATGAATTGTTTCTGCACTTACATGGATGTCTTTGTCACTTTAATATACATGAACTTAAAGAAATGAAAGGAAATGTTTGAAGTGAAGGAAACATTATGTGAAGCAATGTACACTAGCTCAACGTATTTATCCATAAATGAAGTACATCTGTTGTGGCTAGATTAGGCAATATTTCTAAATATTTCTAAATATATTTCTAAATATTTCTAAATATAGCCCATTTAATTATTTGGAAGTGGTCCTTCCCCTTTCAGTACTTGCATACTTGCAGACTTCCTATGCTCTGCTGGAATTTATTCACCTTTCTAAAAGTAGTAGACTTCTTTTACTTCTTAAAAATATTAAATTTTAAGTATGTGAAATTGCTGTGAATGAGCTTGGCCTTTTTTTCATTGGTTGGTAGCTTAATAGTGGGATGCATTCCATTCTTCTTTACACATTTGCCTCAATTCATTCTGAAGAGGGTTTTTTTCTTTTCTATTCTGCCCTGCCTCCAAAGATGTTTCTTTATTAAAATGGTAGAAATTAGGTGGATTGATGTCGCTGTTTGCCACGCTGAAATGACCACATGGACTTGAGAGAAAGACAAAACAATGGCCGAAAAGCCCTGGTTTGTTTATTTCTTCCTATTATATACTTTTAGAAAGGTGACCATGGATTGGAGGGTGGAATTCCTACCCTTCAACCACATTGGTCAAAAGGACCGTCATTCAACACCCTCCTCTCACAGAGAAGAATGCAAAAAGAATGACAGTGTTTATAAAAACAATCTCTTGTTTACATGAGCAGAGCGTGAGCAAGTGAGAACTTCTACTTTAATATGAATGCTCAGAAAACTAAAAAATCTTATAGTGATAGGTTGTAAGTAGTAGGGGTGCAGTTCAACCTCTGCACACAAAATGGTACGGTGTGTCTTACAGGACTGGAAGCCTTCTGTGATGATCCTGTCCTGGTAAAGGCTGTGGAATCACAGACATGCTTCAAGATATTTGCTGTGGAAATACTAGAAAAGAGTGATACTCCTCTTCTTGTTCTCTATGACACTTCCGGTGAAGATGATATCAACATCAATGCTACTTGTCTGAAGGCATTGTATGACAAGTCCCTTGAACTGCACCTACAGGTACCATTGTCCTGTTTCCTCCTTAATCATGAAAAATCATCAACTGTTAAGTCTGAGATGGACAAAAAACAGTACTCAGAAATTTGCTAAATTTTGTGGGGTTTTTTTTTCCCTTTCTTGTCAAACTCTTGCTGTTGCAGGTAGATGCACTATATACCAATGTCAGAGTAACCAGTGTTTCCTCTGATGGGAGTCTGTATTGTCAAGTGCCATCCAAAGGCTTGTCTAGACTTTCCGAAATACTGCAGAAACTAGAAGACTACTTTCTTTACAAGGTAAGTTCCGTGGTGAGAGAAGTGGTGAAGTTGTGCAGCATTTCTCCAGAGAGTGCTAATAATTTTCCTCACACATACAAGTTTCTGTGGTAGCCATAGACTACTCAAAAAGGCTAAAAATTCTTGCTAGTATGGGTTTTTTTGGGGTGGACCTTTCAGCATGAGAAGTATCTTTTGATGCTCTCTTTTTCATAGGCACTCTCTAAGGCTTCGGTAACTACTTGCAACTTTCCTTGAATAGTTAGAATAGTAACAGTATGGCTCTTAAATGGAAGCTTCCAGTGGAAACTGCAAAAGACTGGTATAAAGCATGTGGAAATACTGCCTTTTTTTTCTGTAAATTTTACATTATGAAGTTGAGGTGCATAAACAGCTAAGTCTGTACAAAGTGGCAGTAAAAGCAGTATAATCAAGGTCTGTTCTTAATATGGCTTCTTTAGAGATTCAGTGGCTTTGATCTGATATATCTGATTCTGCATGTCTTGTCCTTGCATCCTTAGCTTTTGAATGTTGTGCCTAGTATCAACATCAAAGTGATGTGTCGGAGACATTCTGAAAAGTCTTAAGTTGCTTTAAAAGAGGCATGTGGCAGAGAAGTCTGGCATTCCACCAGCCATTTGCAGACACGTGCAACAAGACCGATTAGACACAACAGAATTTAGGCCAAAGCGAAGAAATCTTAAGAGAATCTAATTTGTAAGAATTAAGAGAATCAATTTTGTAATTGAGCTGAGCCTGATGAAATCAAATCATGCAATGCAGATCCTTGTCCTTGAAGGTCCTGTTACAACTACTACTTGTGAAACTACTCTGTCAAAGTGTTTTAGGTGTAGAAGTTGAACTTTAGACCTGTTGTGTGACCATCTGGAAATATTTTATACTGAAAGCATTTAATTTATCAAGATTCAGTTTCAAGCAAGCTAAACACTGAAAGAAAGTATATAAACCCTTAAATATTTAGCCACACAAAGACACTTAGGAAGGCAGACATACAGTTGTTTCAAGTGTTGGTATTCTTTGGAGAGAGTACTTGTTATTTTCTTGCAGCTATCAAAGAAAGCAATTGTTTAATTGCTTTAATTGATTATTTTAATATCAGGTTTTGCAGCTTATCTGGAAGGTGTTAACTCATTTTGCCCAAGAATTTAAACCTAGTAAGGTGTTGATTCTTCTTCAAGTGGAGTTTCCCCATACATTTTACAGTGTAGCCATTGACTTGTTGTTTAGGATTATCATGGTGACTGTCACCCTTATGAGACTCATTTGAGTTAGCAGTAAATTTGGTTAATTATGTATCTTAAGAAATTGTATGTTCTAGAATATAAGCTAGGAGCTTCTTCACTTGTCTGTCATAGCTCTTAACTGCACTTGGTTTTTCAAGTCAAGTAATTGTTGGTGATTTCCTAGTCTGTTTCCAAATGTGGCTTTTACCCCTGGCACTTCGTATTCTCCCAATTTCCCTGTAGATACAGAGTTTGGGATTAAAAGATTTACTAACTGGGAAGCTTCAAGCAATGTGATAAGAAGTGCTTCTAAAGCTGGAAAGAGACTTTTTATTTGAAACAGAGCTTTTGCTTCTCAGTACTGTTTATGCCATGTGTTTCTTTTGAAATGGTTAGTTGAGTGCCAGATAGTAATAGCTCCATGTTTTTTGACTTCTCTTTTTGTATTTGCAGCAGACATCTGAGTTCAATGTATCGCTACCTTTCTGTGGCAAAATCTGCTTGTTTCCTTCCAAAGGAAAATGGGCACGTGTAGAGGTAAGAAGTATTCAAAAGCAGCTAGAGTTTGCCCATATAGAAATGTCTCTTCTTTTTGTTCAACTCAATACGAATATTTAGTTTCCATGAAGTATTTTATAATGTGTGTGTCACTTTTGGGTTTTTAACCTCAAAATTATGCTCTTGCTTTCTTCTTTCAGATAAAAATTATTCACACTAGACGAGCACTTGATGTGCAGTTTATGGATAGTGGAACAGTTGCAACTGTAAAAGTATCAGAGCTCAAAGAAATCCCACCACAATTCCTGAGAGAAGTAATTGCAATACCTCCTCAGGTATAAAGACATGTTAAAGTTATGCTGTATTTGATTCCTTGGCAGTGTTTATAGTGCTGCTACTTCAAGGTTTATGTACTGAAATTTTTTTATTTCACAGCACTCAGCATTGCAGTGTACTTCATGGTGCATCTTTGCCTGAAATAAATCACAGTGTAGTCCTGTGAGTTGGTGCATGTTGTGTATGTGTCATGGTACTGGATTTGCATTTTGCTCTCTTTCTGTTTGTCATACATGATTGACTCTGTCAGCGTTATTCCGTGAATTGGAACTTATGGACCAGCTTTCATATTACTAAATTATACCTTAAATACTTAATTCTGTTCTTAGGCTTTAAAATGCTGTCTGGCTGATCTGCCTCCTAACACTGGCATGTGGACTCCAGATGCTGTACTGTGGCTGAGAGATGCTGTAATAAATTGTCCTGAATTTAGCATGAAGGTAAGTAGTCAAAATGCTTATGAGACCTGGAATCACATAGACATGGGAAAAGAGCACTGGAAAAACAACTTTCAAAGCTTAACAACTCATCAAATTGGTTTTTGTTACAGAACTGTAGAAGTTTGTAACCAGCTAAAGGACACAAATTCTATACCATGTTCTTTTCTTAGGAAATTTGTCATAAAACTTACTTGCTTAGGCCTGTTAGAATCTTCTCTTTTCCGCTCTGCTATGAATTTAGCAACTTTTACAGCAGTTTTTCACATTTTGCTGTCCAAAAATGTGTCCAGAAGTCAAAAAATCCAGCTAGAGTTATTTTGCCACTGATAAGAAAGAAATGCAGTTGTCATGTTTTAACACATAAAATATGCAGCCTCTGAGTTAGTCTTGAATTACTTTTATGCCTCTTGTGAGCAAAGCTTTTTCTCCTAGTCTTTGAAAGCAGTTTTATTTTTTGGTTGCTTTTTCTGATCAACTTTATTTTAGTATATGCTTTATACACTTAGAATTTCTCTTATCTTTGAGATAAAATTATTTCCGTTTGCAAGGTATCCTAGCCAGTTTAACTAACTGAAAATAGCCTCCTAAAGGAAATCTATTCCTAACTACCGACTTGACAAAGATAATTTTTCGTAACATTTTGATTCCAGCTACTGCCAGACACTTGGAAAAAGTGCACTGTTGCTTTCTGTAACCTTTTTGCTCGCTTTAGTCTAGACCTCTACTCTGAGACTTATACCTGTTGCACCTGGCTAAGAATTCTAGACATCCTCTTCCAAGAAAGTTTGAGTTTGGTGCTAATTTTTTGCTGTATTAAATAACAGACAGGAGATGCATGCTTTAATTGCAGACAGTTCTTATTCCTAGCTAGGAACATCAACAGAAGAATCACTAAAGGAGTGTTGCATACTTTGTCAAATTAACATTTAAGTGTTTTACTATTGATAAAGTTAGCATATCTGATAGTAAATATGAAGTATTTTTATGTCAGTGCTGGGAAATTATGTGTGAGAGAAACCTGGAAGCTTTTTTCATCTTTTATTCATCTAATGTAGCAGGCTTCATTTCCCATAATGACACAAAGATTGTTTAAAGGATTAGCTGTTATTTAATAAGTTGTTTAGATCTGTGTGGATACTGGCTACTGTTCTGAAAACTAGAACTGTACACACTGAGTGTACAATACTGAGACTGAACCTGTTGGACAGAAAAAAATTTAAGTTTTGTGTTTGTTTTAAATTAATGGAATAGGTGCAGGTGCTTTTTTATCTGCTGTGAACAGCTTGTTAACCACAATTTCCTTAATATCTTTGTGAGAACACTGAAAATGTTTCTGTGCATAAATGCAATGAAGTGTTGCTGCTTTAGTCTTCTGTACAAAATCAGATGTGCCTCTAATAGTTACTAACTGGTTCTTAAATTGTGTTTTGTGTTCCAAGGTGATTAAACAGGATGCTTCAAAAGGAATTGCACACATTTACTTGTTTGCTCCAGAGAATGTCCCAGACATGGATCGTAGCATCAATAGACAGATCAAAAATGCAGACCTGTGGAAGCATCAGAAAGATGTTTTCTTGAGTGTGACACCCAGTGGGACTAGCTCCATAAAAGCTATGGGTGATGCTGTTTCAGCCCTACAGTTATCTAGTGGGAAGCTGGAGAAGAGTCTCCCTGATTCAGGCAGAGAACCCAGCAGTTCAGTTTCCACCACTGACATGCCTCCTCCTCTACCCTTGCCAAAGCCTGGTGACCTCATGGATATCTACGTCTCAGTAGCCTGCCATCCCGGTCATTTCATTGTCCAGCCTTGGAATGAGCTAAACAATCTGTACGCCCTAATGGAAGAAATGATCTTGTACTACAGCAGCACAGAAGAGAAACCTGTGAACATTGAGAAAAACAAGCTGTATGCAGCTAAAATTGGAGATGAGTAAGTAGATGCTTACATTACTTAAAATCTTTGAAAGCAAGCTTAACTCTGGCTAAGCTAGCTTTGCTTAGTCCACATTGTTAACAACCTAACAGATGTCCAATGATATTTGAGTGATTAAGGGAGTAAATGAGGTTGCAGTCTCTTCATGCTTCCAGATTGTAGCTGAGATAGTTGACTTTTATCCAGCTAAATCCAGATTTCAGAAGCCTGAGATGTGTTGGTTGAGATCTTTTGGTTGCGCATTATTTTTCTAGCACTTTGGCGGTGTGTGAAAATGAATTCAAATGGTCTATTCTTGTTCTCCCTTCTTTTAGGTGGTACAGGGTCATAATAAAAGGAATTCTCAGAAACGGGTTTTTGTCAGTGTATGAGCTGGACTATGGCAAACATGAGTTTGTCAGCATACAGAAAGTACAGCCACTCCTGGATACATTTAGAAGACTGCCTTTCCAAGCTATCACAGCTCAGCTTGCAGGTAGGTATCAACCATTTACAGTTGTTTTCGTTGAAGTCTTATATCAGTGGGCATAAGAGATGAACAGAAATGTAAACTGGACAAAGTCAAAGGTTATGTAAATGGGCTTTTTCTACATGTTTATGTCCTGCTTTTATACCTGGCATAGAAGGTGATGATTCTGTTCAGTTGGTTTTGTTGGTTTAATTTAATGCAGCACTTGAAGTTACCATCTTTGAGAATGAAGACTGTTTAGATTTCCCCATACATTTAATGTGTGTGATATCTACTATGCAAAAGACACGGGGAAATAAAAACCAAATATTTTTGGATCCTTTAATATAACAAATTATGAAGTGTGAAAGTTACAATGTATCTGTTGATAAGAACCTAATGTTCTGATTATTGTTGTTTACATAAAATTAGGAACCTAGATGTTAAATTTCTGGAACTTTTTTTAATCTATATCGTGACCCTATTGTAATTTACAGTTCTCCTGTGCCTGTTTGGAATCCATAGTTGCCTGAAATATATTGGTTTTCTCAAACAACCAAAAAACTCTATGAGGAGATGAGGCTTTCAATAAGCTTAATAAGACAATTTCCATGAGAATATGTTCCATAGAGAGTGTGCATACGTCTGACAGAATTTCAAAACTAAAACTTGATCTCTCCTTGCTGTCTTTCCTTTCAAAAATTTTCCTTCCTTTCTGTGGTGTGCTCAGATGTATACATCAGTTTGGTAAGCACTGCTCTAGATATCAGTCACAGAGCATGCTTGTTGGAAGTGACAGACGACAGAGTTAGTGCTCTGTGCCTTCTGTGGATTTGCTTTCCTGCAGAGCCTCAGTGTGACCTTGGAGGTTACTTTAAACTAGTGATGGGTGGTGGATGTGCTACCGACAGGCTGGGGTCCGCGGTGTGCAGTGTGTTATGTGGCTGATTGCTAGCTGGGTCTGTCTTCTGGTGGATCCAGCTCAGCAAGCGTGCAAGTCATCCACTTTTCCTGCTTCGCTGAGTCTCCCAAGTACCTAGTTGATTTGCCTTTGAGATGCTTCATATTGTCAAAGCAGGCCAGCTGAGCCCGGAAGATCAGTAACTATTGTCCTGCTATTCTTCCACTTTTTTCTCTGTTTTTGTGTCTCATGCCTCTTAGTCTCTGATCTGTTTCCTTGTAAAATCCTATTTGCTTCCACAATAGTCTTTCCTAGCATTAATTAACCTTAAGTATTGATTAACTATTGGCTTTTAATTCCTTTTGTAATCTGCAGGCAGCTCTGTTCCTGTTTTGTGGCAAGCTCCTCTAATAGTAAAAGCAAAGTATTGGCATTTTGCTGTTCTTCTTCTGTTACCCATAAAGTGGCTTTTGGGTATTCCTGCATGATATTTGAGCCCCTGTGACAAGATGTTGTACACCAGCAGTTCTCTGAGGAACTGAACCCCAAATCTGCAGGAACCATTTATTTATAGGTGGATTGCAGCCATTTTCAAAAACCTGTTTAGGTTCTAGCAGACTCGACTTTGTGGGATGCTGCTCTGAAGAAAGTAAGAGCAGTTGTGAGGCATTTAGGCATAATTTCTCTTTGTTTCTTCCCTCTGTATGTCTAGTTTGGGACTTGAACGTTTGGCAGGTGTTTAGTAACTGATGCTGCTTTGAGATGAAGAAAATCTAAAGCAAGGCCAACGGGACCACTAATGTCACCACCCTCAGGCTGAAGATAAAGAAAGTTTGTTTTGAAAGGATCTTTAGTTTTCTTTTTGTCATGGTTCCTGACAAGCTCTGGTCATGCAAGGCAGCTAATATTCGCTGAATTGCTCAGTGAGTCAGTGCATTTGCCTTTCACTTCTGCAAACACATCCATATCTTTAGACTTCAAGAAAAAATAAATGTCTGAGTCTGTGTAATAATTAATCTTGTTTGTGTGGGAGATGAGTGAGCTTGTGTTTCTTTTCTAGATTTAAGTTGCATTCATTAGCACTTTAAAATCTGTTTTCTCAAGTATTGAAACTCACACCACTTCTTTATCAACTTAGATTGGTCTAGTCTATAAATGACTTTCTGTTTTGCTTTACATTTGTCCTAGGAGTGAAAAACCAGCAGTGGTCAGAAGAGGCATCAATAGTGTTTCGGAATCTTGTAGAGAAGAAACCTTTTGTGGCACAGATACAGGCAGTTAATGACAGCACTAACTCTTGGGATCGAAAAATTGTGACTTTTCTCGTGGATACATCTCTTCCACATATTGATACATGGATTCATGATTTTGTGTCTCAAAGTCTTGTGGAATTTCCAAAAGGTGATTAATCACCACTTCTGCAATGTAGCAGCTTAGCAATAAAATAAGTAACAGGCTTTGAAGAGAAATATAACTACTACATGGCCTTCAAGACATAATGGGGATAAAATAGAATAATCTATGTTTGTTTAACAAGTTTGGGTTCTGTTGACTTCAGCTGACTTTCTGAAAATTTTCACGTTGTTTACCATTGTAATGCTAGAATATTTGAGTTAAATTATTTTAAAAGTAGTTTATCAATAAAATAATGTTCAATTCTGTTCTTGTGATCATTCCCTAATTTTGGAGCGCTTTTTATCTCATAGCTATTACTCAGAACTATTACAGGGTAGTCCTTCCTTTAATAAGTGTTTTTTATTTCTGAATTTATTGTCAGAGACATGCACTGTTGTTGAGTTTTCCCTTTTCGTTGACTTGGTAAGCTTTGAATAGTGTCTTGTTTGGAATACTGCGTTTGTGGGGTGGAGCATTCACAGAAGGGTGTGTGCTTACTGCTCTGTTTGCCGTTCTTTAGCAGTGATACCACTTTCCTGAATTCTCTGCTCCCCTCCTCACCCCACCCCCCTGACCAGCTGCTAAATTCAAAGCATTCCTTTCCCTCTTTTTCCATAGCTTGTTTTCACATATGCCTCTGAGAAACTTCAGAGGACTTCTGCACTCTGGAGACAGGAGAAAGCAGTGTTGTATAAACATGCAGATAGGTGCCTAAAGTCCTCTGAACACAGTATTTTCAGCCTCCTTTAGGACCTACCTGATTTTTGGTCTTAGAAATATTTAGAGGAGGTGTAGACATGATTATATTTCATAGTCTGCTGTCTCAATTTAAATTTGCTTGGCATAGTCCCTCTAGATTGTTAAACACAGTATTAAAGCTTTACACGATGAATGGCAGCGACAGGATTTTTTTCTGCTCTGCATGGCTGTGTAGTATTTCTAGTAGTGCACAGACCAAGCTAAGAAATTCTATAATGCTGTTTGCAGGAGTGCAGGAGACTGGATAGAAACGGAAACATGAATGAAAGGTGCCATGCATGTGTAACAGTAGGGTGGGAGAGGGAAAATGCATACAAATACTCTGTCCTACATGTATCAGCACGTGCATGTATTTGAACTCTCTTAGTCTAATTCTGTGGTGGTCTGGAGAAGGTCTGGGCAAAGCAGCAAGGAGTCCTCTTGGAAGTCTGGTGCATGTCTCTCTGCCTGGATGTACACTGGTGCAGCACAGCCCTTATGATTAGAGTGGGCAGTAATAAACCAGCTAACTGCTGTTCTAATGCAAATTGCTGCTTAACATGGTGCTCTCCATATTTAAGTGTGCTGAAAGTCTTAAATGTACTTGAGAGAGATGTGGTATTAGCCATGAAGATAGTAATTAGTTTTCCATATTAATCAACTTCTTCAGCTGCCATGGCAGAGAAGGTAAAGAATACAAGTAAAGGAAGCCATGTGGTGGTGAACTACTGTAAGATAAACTTCAATGCAAAGTTTCCCTCTGTGTAGAATGGTTTCTGAGTCTGAAAGTTTGAATGATGTAGGACAGTAGAACACGACAAGCACTCCCCTGAGCTCTTGAAGAGAGATTTCCTATGAGTCTAAGACCATATCTCACCTTCACAATTTCCCAGGCTGATGGCTACAAGCCATTTTCAAGGCAATAGAGCATTTTGCTGGAACTATTTTAAAGTTTCATGAGAAATACGTGGGCTGTGTTTACATTCTTTAAAGCTTGAGGATCTGCCCTTTGCCAGAGATTTATTTGCACCTCTGTACTGATGAGGCAGATTTTGTGACTTTTCACTTGTAGTATTAGAGAAAAGACCATGGCAGATGTTCAAGAAGGCAAGATGGCTTCCAAGCTTGTCTGCCCCTTCTGAGATATGCCTCACCCTCTCCTTGGTTCTTGGTGGCTAAAATGCCCAGGACAGAAGCAAGGACACATTCCTACAGTCCCACACATCTGCGCAGCCCAGTACTGGAGTTCACAGGGGCTTCTTTGTGTGTGGTAAAACAGAGTGCAGTCTAACTGATCAGCAAACCCACGGGCACCGCCGTTAACGTGGTGAATTGTTTTGTGCATGCATGGAGCATGTACCCAACCCTCTCTTCATCTTCATTCCCAGGACACAGTACTGCCCATGCCTTCAGCAGCTCCACTGCTACTCCATTACACTACAGGTACTGCTGTCTCCTTGTGCAGAACTATAATTTTACACCTGCTTGCAGTGTTGCTCTCTTACCCCACATAAGATCCCGTTGTACATTTCCTAATTGACCTGCTCGTGCTCTTTGACACATTTCATGCTCTGCTTTGAAAAACATGCAGAGCATGTTGGCACTCACAGCACTGAACACTTTGAGATTGCCGAAGTTTCCAAGCATAATTATTAATTAGTCTGCTGTCCTTAGGAGTTACTAGACACTCCTGCCCTGTGGAATTTGTTAATGCACACAGGATGCTGCGTGATTCTTCAGTTTTTCAGCAGTCCGTGTTGCAGGGTGGTTGTGAATGGTTTTTCTGCTTTCATGAATGCATGGCACTTCTCTAGGGCTGCATCCACAGCCCATGTCTGATTTAGGCAGGTGGTGGAGTTACTTTCCATCCTGACAGCTATTAGAAAGGCCTCCACTGGAACCCTGCATGCAGTTCTGGGCACTGTCCTCCGGGAAAGACATGGATTAATCAGGCTGAGAATCCAGATGAAAGCAACAATGTCTAGAAAGTCTGGTTTAAAATGGTAGGATTTGCAGCTGGTCTGGATGGGAGAAGGCTAAGGAGTGGAACACTTTCAGAAGTTTTCACTGATAACTATTTTTATATGTAGATAATATAGGCATGTAAAAGCTTTACTTGCAGGCAGAAAGGGGCACAGCCAGGGAATTCACTGCAACTACAGTTTCACTATAAATGCCAAAACCATGTAGGATGTATCTGCAGAGCCCCAGCTGATTGTCCCTTGGAATGTGGATTTGGAATGTGTAATACTTGGGCCCCACCTAGGATAACTTTACAACCAGGAAAAGGGACTGCAGCTTTGTTAAATGTGTTTTGTGTCTCATTGTGAATTTTATAAAATGGAAAATGAACATTGATTATCTAGAGAAAACAGATGATGCTGTAATAACTAAAACAAACAAAAAGTTCTCTTACTTACCCAAGGCTGTTACCCATAAGCAGTTGCAAACCTCCTCTATTCTATTTATTCCATCTCAGCTGTATTTTGTTGACAAAGATTACCTGTTTTCATCTCCCAGTGTGTTCACTCCAGATCATTCTGAGGAGCTCTTGTTTTGTCAGAGAAACATGAGAACCCTCTTTGCCATCTCAAAATTAATTCCTTTCTCTAGGTTTTCCAATCCTGGACTCCTTTTTCCCCATTTGGGAAGACTTCAGTTGCAAAGATCTTTTGTCTCTGTATTTTCACCACACTAATCCTTTGTCCTCGTGCATGTGCTTCAGGTAAACCATTGAGAGCCTGGATTCTCATGTGCTGACTCTGTTAGACAAGAAAAGAGAACAAAAATCATGCAGTGAAAAACCCATCTCTTTAAACCTTCATAAAAACCTGAAAGCTCCTTTTTGTGTTCTTTTGCTAACGTTTTCAGATTGGACTGGAATTCTTAGACAGGAGAATTGTGCTGCTCTGTGAAGTTAAGAGCTTGTCTGGGGTAAGAGGAGTTCACGACCTGAGTGGACATGCTTCAAGCATGCTAAGCCACTTCCTTGAGAGCCCTGCTGTAGTCGGGGTTGGTGAAACTTAGCGTCTTGTGAGAAGTGCTACACTGGACATTACCTGTTGCATTCCTTACCACAGTGTGTCACTGCTAAGAAAGAACTAGCACTGATGCACTGAAAACAAACGTGCTGAGATGCTGGGTTCACGTCTTGCCTGATGGAGACAGGCTGAGTGCATTCTAAGTGGACCAAGACACTTTGGATGAGGTTCTGGTGCCCATGAAGCTACATCTGACAGCAGCCAGATGGCATAAAAAGTGGCTCAAATGTGTCTCTGAGTGCAAAGCCAATGTGCACTCGTAGGGAAGCTCAGTGGTGCCAGTGGATTGCTTCTTGGGCTTCTCCCAGCTTGCATGCTCTGGAAAAGGGCATTTTGGTAAACAGGGGGCATAGATACTGGCATTCAGGTTTGTCTAATCTTGCACCTGTCAGGCTTCTTTAGCCTGAACAATGAGACGCTTGGGTGAATTGGGTGGTTCTAAGTGTCCTCCTCTCTTCTGCCAGCAGCTGGGGTGATGCCACTGATTGGGCTATAATCCTGCTCACTTCAACGAGACATGCACTGGGTCCAGTGCCTGGGACAGCCCCCATTTGTATACTTCATTTTTCCTAGCTGGGAGCAGTGTTTTCATAGCTAACTGCAGATCTTCCTCTGAATACCACAGGACAAGGAGTTTCAGTGCCAGGCAGGTCACGCAAAAAATAGCCACGTACTGTCTCATGGCAACTGGAGGCATTTTCAGGTGAAGGTCATCACTAGGTCTGGGGAGTATGGGGCTGGAGAATCATGCCCATGGGCTGGCCACCTCTGGTAAACCTGGGCCCTCTCCACTCTTGGCTTGTGGCTGCTGGTGGGGACCAAACAGCAAAGCTAAGGAGGAGCTTGGGGCTGATACTTTGTGGGAGATTTGGTAAAAAATCATTGAAGGACAAATCCATGGGGCTTTAAAGTGACTCAAAGGTGAGACAGGGGAAAGGAAATTTGGCAGCAGTGTTAAAACTTGATACCACAAGACTGGAAGGCGTCTCTCCTGAGTGGACTGCAGACTTGGAACAGCTCTAGTGGCTGTCACTGGAGGTATGGAGCAAACTGACAGGGAGTAAAGTAAGGCATGGGATTAGTAGGTGCATTGATACAGATGGCATTTGTGGGGAAGTAGCTTTTATAAAGTGCCTATGACTGCAGCTAACAGGTCCCCAGCAGAACTGGTAGTGGGGCCATCCGGCCAGAGGCCTGGGTGGCCATGAATTGGTCTGGCTGAGCCTTGAGGCCTCCCTCAAGTGTTCCCCCTGTCCCCGTGCTGCACCATTCCTCCCAGGAAAGAATTTTCAGCCGCAGTCTCGGGGTGCTTTGCAGTGTGCTGGATTCCAAAGACGCGTGCATCTTGTGGGGTTTTCCAAAAAGGCGGGTTGCCGAAGCATCCGGCTCAGTTCTCTGAAGGACGTTGCCACAGGACAAAAGGCAAGCTCCAGCAGGTCTGAATGGTTAAAAATCAGGAAAGATCCTTCGGAAACAAATGCTGCCCTTGCTGCCGCCCTCCGCAGCGCCCCGCAGCTGCCCTGGGGATGGACGGAGCGCGCTGGCCATCCCGAGTGCGGGCAGAGGGTAAGCACCGACCAAACCGGGGCCCGGGGCGGGGGCCGAGCCGGGCGCAGCTGTTCTCGGCCGGGAGGGGCGGCGGGCCGGCC
>VXBR01011954.1:26894-65920 GCA_013400215.1 Cisticola juncidis
CGGGCGGCCGTGCCCCTCGGCGGGCACCGGAGGAGCCGGGACGGAGGCGCTGGGATGGACGGCAGCCCCGGCGCTCACGCGTGTCCGCGACAAATCCCGGCGGGGATCGGGGGTGGTGGCACGGTGAGAGGAGAGGGCTCGGCACGGCGCTGAGCGGGTTGCAGAGGGCGCCGAGAGTTCTTTTTTACTGCTCGATTGCGTTTGTAATCCAGGGAGCTCTTCTAGGAGATGGTTTTCCAGATAATGGATCGCTAGAAAGCTGTGCTGCTGTTGTAAGGGTAAAGTGGAAATTAGCAGGGGCAAAGGTTCCTTGAGGCCGTGTGTTGTGTTTTCCTTGGCCCTACTTTCTCCAGCTTGAAATAGTCACTACCTTGAAAGGCACTGCCTATCCCAAAGATAACCTTTCTTCACTCAGATGGACACAGCTTCTGCCTCCACTCCTGTGCTCATCTGTTGTCGTGTGCTTTTTAAATGGTCATGGATGGTTTGTTGGGCAGAATCCATTGCCCTCTGCCTCCCTTCAGAGCCAGCTGCTCTGCCCTTATGTGGAGGTCCTTTCTACTTGCTTTACAACTTTCCTTGGGTGTTGGGCCTTGAGTCAGAACGGTGCTCAGCCATGTCACTGGGGTTGTTTTTAAGTGGTTTTATTTTTTTAAAAAACACTTTCTCATGTGTGACTTGCCAGATCATGCAGGAGTGAAGAGTGATTTCCCCATTTCTCATCAAAGAGACAAGGTTTGTGCTGAGAGGTGGCACCTTTTCTCAGACTGTCTGATAGAGCAAACATTGGACAAGCAATTTGTGCTCACAATTCCTACTTCAGGTTATAGCACTGAGCTCCTTTGCCCTCTTGAAAGGAGGAGCTGGGCTACAACATTAAAGCCAAACACCATCTTGCTCGCACTGCAGTGCCCAGAGCCAAATGCCTTTTGCAGTGTTGTAGAAGTGTCTTCACTGTTGTCTCTTGACAACCTGTCTACTGTTGTCCTTATGTACACACAGCTGGGTATTCCAACAAGCACACTGCATCACAGGCCCACTGCCTCTCGTTTCAAAGTCTATCTTTTCCCCCTGTCAGGGCTCTTCCCCCACCCCTCCTTTAGCATTGCACTGTTTTCCAGCCTGACTCATCTTGTTTTTCGCCACACACTTTTCAACTTTGATGGTCTGCTGCCTTTTCTCCAGATAATGTGGTCAAGCACAATATTGGAAATCTGTCACTTGCTTCCCATCCATCCTGGTGTATTTGGGAAAGTCAAGCATATGGAAACAGTCTGGTCTATCTCATTACTGATTTTCTTTGCCCAAGTTTTACTTTCATTCACCCAAAGGACCATTTATCTTTACAAAAGATCCTGAATTAGCCTTTTGGAAGGTTAATTCAGCACCAATCCTCTGTTGCTAGATGTGTAGCTCCTATACCCCAGAGCAATGTGCTACTAAGTGTAGTGTTTGCAGATGAATTATTGTAATTTTCTGCCTCACTGTTTTTCAGGTATGTGGAGTTTTTGTGAAAGCACAGCTAGCAGGAGGGAGACTGTGATCTGCCTTCTGGTATTTTTTCCTATATAGCTGGCAGTCATTTGCACATCATGAGCTAGGAAGACTGTCTTCTCTGTTCACACGGAGACCTGTAGACAAAATATCTTCACTTGGTAAAATTACCAGGCTCTTGGATGAAACAGGACATAAAGTTGTGTTCCGTGACTCCGTGGCACTAAATGTTCTCGGGCAGATGGCTGCAGCACAGTGGTTCTCTAGCCTATGCCCAGCTCACAGCACACCTCTCCTCACATGGGGAGGTTCTGGTTTCATATGGCCTGTGTCTGCAAATCCCCAAAGATGGAGATTCCTCCCTCCCTGAAGTCTTGCCTTAGAGCTGCATCATCCCCCTGGGAGGGAATTCTTCCCACTTGTTCCTGGCAAATGAGATGAACACATAACAGAGGCTATCGTGGGTCAGACCAAAGTCTGTACATCCCAGGATATTCTGGCTGGCAGCAGCCTGGGGAGAAGCTTGGAAGGAAGGTTGCAGTGATGCTTCACCAGAGCTGTCCCCCATTCAGGCGCTGAGCAGTTTGGTAGATCTCCCAGTTGGAGCTGGTTCCTTTGTTTCTGCAGGCTTTGCGTGATTGTGTGAGGGTCTCACCTCTGTTAAGTGCCTCGCCCAGATTTGGTGCACACTGTACACTGCATCCTCATTGCTGCTGGAACAGTGCTTATTTTTCTTTGGTATTAATTAAGCATCAACCTGTCTGGGGCTTACTAGCTGCACCTTGATGGGGCATTTCACTGCCATTCCCTGTGCTTCGGCCACACGAGCTGTAGAGTGGGATTGGGATGTGCAGACATTGGTGTGTTACTAACAGCTCACTGTGCTTTGGCTTCTGGCAGCTTGGCCGGGCTCTTTCACAGGACATGGCCATTGCCTGTCTAAGGATCTGAGGCACTGCTCAGTGCAAGACAGGAGCCTTTCTGCTCCTGTGTTCACAATGCACCCATCAGGTTCCCTGCAAAAGCAGAGTGTGCCACAGAAACAGGGGTGTCTATCTGAGGACTAAGAGAAACTCGGGCAAGAAACCCAGGATCACTTTCCAGAGGAGACTGTGCCGTCTGTGAAACTTCCAAGTGGAAAGGTTCAAGTTACAGAGCAGGAACTGAGTGCGCAGTGTCACTAATGACTCAAGTGTGCCCACATGCTTTTCACAGGGATTAGTAATTAGGCAACTGAGTGCATGCCAGGTGCATGAGAGAACCTCACCCCAAATAGCAGAACACAACACTGTGTTTACAAGTGTGTGTCTTAAAAATATGTAAAGTGGGGGAGATACAGCTGGGATGCTTTCGTGTTTGGGCTTTGGCAGATCTTGGCTTAGTCACTTAACATCAAGGCTGTTTGCCAATGAGAAAAACCTCACTTGGTGAGAGCCAATGTGGAGTTGTGTGGCTTGCAGGCTGCAGCAGCATTGACAAAAGGAGAGCCAGGAGATACAGGCATTTTCTGGATGTTGGGTGAGCTGAGAAGACTGATGAGAGTGCAAGCAGTGTGAGACTTTCCTCAGCACTAGTGGATAAAGGGAAAGGTCACTTAGCTTGAACACAAGGAGCCTTCCTTAATGTGTGCATGACCTCAGACAACAAGCTGTTTGCTCTCGAGCTATCAAGTGCCAGGATGGGAATGTCACTTCTCACATGAGGATATCCATGGGAATGAAGCTGCATCATCAGTAAGTCTTGGCCTATTGAACTTCACTGCTGCAGGGGTTTGGGTGGTGATGATAATCAAGATAGTGTTCTGCATGGCTGGAATGTCACTTCTACAGTCAGAAGTCGTGTACTTTGGTAGACCCAAAATGCCTTCTTCCAGATGTTTCATTTCAAATATGACTTTCAGGATGTCTTAGATTAACAGCTGCTAGCTGAAAGGAAACCTAGATCTTCCTTGGAGAAGTCTGAGTTTCCTGAAGGGCAGTAGATTTGCTGTTGGATTTCCTTAGGCATGAGCCTCTTGCAGGCAGGCTGAGAGTGCCCCAGTCTTTCTTGTTGATGGCTGACTTGCCTGGGGCAATGAGAGTGTGTGCTCTGCTTTCTGTATCTCATATGGCAGAGCTTCTCACTATCTGGAGCATCCCCTGTCTTTTCTCCGTTCACTCTCCTTATTCAGGACATGAATTTGTGTTTTTTTCTTCTTTAAAAGTCATTTCCCTTTAGGCAGCATGTTACTGACTGTAATTGGGTCCCTCTGCAACCTTCCCCTCTCCAGGCTGAATAAGTCCAACTCCCTTTGTTTGTTCAGCTTCAAAAGATCTACCTTCTACTAGAGGACATCAAACTGTATGCAGCACCCAGTTGGGTCTCCCACGTGGGTCTCCTGCCTAAACGCTTTCTAATGCAGCTTGGACTCCAAGCCCAGAGCAGAGTCTATCAAAAGTCTTTTGTAGCTTTGACAACAGTTCTGATCATGTTGTACGTTCAAGGTGGTGATGCAGAGCCTGAGCAGGACAACAGTGCTTGATGCTGCAGCCTGGGTGAGTGTTTATGGCTTGTTAAAATTATCCTTTAATCTCTGCGTAGAAGATGAGATCTGCTTGAAAAGGGATCTGCAGAAATATGCATGAGGTCATTACCTTAAAGGAGTAGCCTTAGGCATTTATGTTCCTTTCATTTTAAGAACAATGTTCATTTGATGTGGAGTAAACTTTTGAATGTCTGTACCTCAGGTGCAGACTGTGTCGTCAGTTCCAAAGCCACTCCTGGACTCTGGTTGTGTTTGCCAGAGAAGGGGCTGTGGGTCTGGTGTTTGTACCTGTATGCTGGGAGGAGACACACCTGTACCAGCACACATACACTGACTTCCCTCGTGAACAGGGTAAATTGAGATAGCAAGTACCCAGCAGTAAAGACTTCTGTTGTGTAAGGCTATGTGATGACACTGGGGATGGAGCCACCACCTCCTCCACTCAGGTCTGATTTCCTACTGGATTTTGCACAATTCACATGAATTCATATTTTTAGGTGTGTTCTGAGTAGGAGCTCATGTACATCTTTCCCTTTGTTGCTACTGGATCTGGTCATAATTTGTTGGTCAGTTCCTGAAACTGCAGGGAACTGGTTTGGTTGCCCAGTAACTCACAAAGTAGAGTTGACCATGGAGTCACCAGCACCCAGTTATGTTGGGATGCAAGCTCTGGGTTTGAAAGTTGCCCCAGCAGAGGAGAATCAGCAGAGACTCACTTTTTGGTGGATTGATCTCCTTCATCTCTATATCTCCACCGTGCCTGCTCCAGCACTATGTGTAACAGTACCCCTTCCATGAGTGCATCTGGTACCCCCCGCCTTGCTTTGGAGCACCGAGCCTGGCTCTCCTTCATTTCCTGACTGTCAGCCAAAGGAGATCTCTAGACTGACAGACCTTTCACATATGTGTGCAGCTTCCCAAGAAATAAGGGTCTGAATCATGAGATTTTGTTGAGGTTAGCTACTGGCTTTAAGGTTTGTCAGAGGACTGACCGTGTAAGAAGACAGTTTTCCCTTACAAACAAGCTGGGGGTGATTTGTTCCTCTCATCTGCACACCATGCTTCTTGGATCTGCACCTGGGAGACTCATTGAGCTTTAAGTGTATGCACAGAAAATACCTAGCTTCTCCTGAATTATAAGAAATGGTCACTTGAGGTATGTATAGCTCCTCCATAAAAAAAAACCTCCAGACCCTGGCATTTATCTTTTAAGTTATGCTGCAAGTCAAAGAAAATTTAAAAAAAAAAAAAAAAAAGGTGATTGTGGCAACTATAGGGGGGATGGTTGATATTGGTTTTGTTATTTTTATACTGCAAAAATAGTAGGTCTAAACTTTGACTCAGGTTTATACTTAAGCTGTAAAAAAAAATCTCATAAAACCCAATGTGAGTCAGGAACAGTTTGCAAGCCATCCCTCATGATATGAATTCCTGCCTTTAAATACAGGCCTTTAATTGCTCTTTAAATACAGCTCTCATCCTGAAAAGACTTCTGCCTTCAAACTTGGCAGTTTTTTCAAGAATCATCAATAGCTATGCTGTTCACGCCTGGCTACCTCCTTATCCCAAAACCCAAGCCCCATGGTCTGCTTTTATATTTCAGTGCACAGAAGAGGTTTTGCAGTAGATTCGAGGGTTGACTGGGGCAAGGATGTTAATTTTTTCATGCATGGCTCTCATTGTGTGGCAGAGTACACAGAATTCCTATCCTCTGCCTTTGGTGGTTGTTCGATGTGGTGTGACCAGGGATGCCCCAAAGCTTCCCACGTGCTGAGCCTTGGGCATGGTGGCTGCATGCTGCACAGACCCCTGCAGTCAGGGTTGGCTTGGAGTGATAACAGAATTTATCCCTGGAAAGCCCTGCATCTTTGCTGAGGTTAGTTGCTCTTTCTCCTTGCATTTTATGTGAAAGGAAACGCTTTCTGTGCAGTCCTGGTGTTGGCATGCTGGTGCAGGTGAGAGGCTGTGTGAGGAGGCGCTGGGCTGACTGGCACAGCGCACTCCAGATGTGTCACACATCATGTGCCAGCTATGTCACACAGCACGCCTGACACAGCACCCATGGCTTTCACTGTGACATTTTCGTGTTTTCTTGAAATTTGCCTTGCTGCTGTTCCTTTCATTATACCCAGCTTTTGTTTGTTGTTTTTCCTGGAGCTATTGGATCACGGGGGGATAATCCAGCAGACCCTTTGACTTGGCAGTATGGGTGCTGCACCACAGCTTTCTCAAGCAGCCTGCTGTAGCCTGAGCCCATTGCTGCCCTGCTCCTGCCCTCCCTGCTCGCCCACCCGAAGAGCACAACCAAGTACAGATGCTTGCCCTCAGCCAGGGATGAGACACAGTAGACCCATGTGGGCCACTTTCCAGGATGGGTTTCCGCCACTTCCCTGTGCAGACATCAGTGCTTCTCTCAGGTTTTAGTGCCCCAAAAAGGTCATAGTGTTGCAGAGGGCTGTACCTATCCAATTAAATTTTTCTCCTTTAACAGTTTTAATGATTGTTACGCATTCCAAGCTGTCTGCTCTTCAGACTTTCCAAGTGCAAGTGCTTGGGTTGTCTTCCCATGTGTCTGGCAAGTACTTTGGACAAAGAGACCTAATGCCTTGCTATCTTTGTAATCTATAGGAAGTCCAATGTTTTGAGGACTTAAAGTTGCAAAAGTGTCAGTTCTGTGCAGTATCTGTATATTGCACTTACATTATTTTGTGAAGCTTCCTTAGTTGATTGAATGAGGTGTGATAGGGTTAGTGAAAAAGAGTGAGAACTCAAGTTGTGCTGAAAGTTCTTGTTTAGTTTGAGCTCAGGTGAAGATGGGACTTACATTAAACCATGTTTGTACTCAGGCACAAGTCAGGGAGAGCTATTTGTGGTGGTGGGTATTTCAGTACTCTGTATAAATGAAAACAATTAGGCAGATTTTACCTGCTTTCTTATCACTGGCAGTTCAAAGCCCTTTTGCCATTTACAGCAGATGGTCTGGTTTGCTTTTTCTCCCAACACTCATTAGCAAGATAGGGTAGAAGAGGCCTGGGATGTGGAGATAAGGGAGTGCCAGCGAACACACTGGTCCTGGAGGCTGTGCTGGAGGACACGATGCTGAAGGGCTGATTCTGTGGGCAGGGGAGCAGTACAGAGTGTCCTCTGCCACGGGCAAGGCTGGTGCTCCTGATGAGCAGTCCTCTCAGTGTGCTGTCTTGAAGATGTCCGAGGTGCCAATGCTGTCCCGCTCCACCAGCAAGTCTGGGAGGCCACTGTGCCCCCTGACACCTCTCTTTGGGGTGTGTAGCAAATCAAATTCTCCCCCCCAGGGATTTCAGCTACGTTTCAGCAGGCTCTGCACCTGTCTTCAACCCTCAGGGCCCTTGCTATATGCAGCCCCAGCTTCATATCTCTGCAAGATGCTTTGAAACCTGAAGCGTTTTCCAGAAGTGTTGCCTGTGTGCACTGACATCCCATGTCTGTCCTGCCTTTTGCCTCTCGGTGCTGACATCTCTGCCCTTCTGGAGGGAGGCAACAAGGTCACCCTGTGGGGCTGCACTCTGGTCCCAGACAGGCCCCTGCTTGCAGTCGTGCCTGCATTCCTGGGAAGAGTCTGTGGCTGCCTTTGGGAATAACTGTCCTCATGTAGCCAAGACAGATATTGCCATGTGTGTGGCAGGTGTGGGTATTTTAAGCCATTATAGAGAATTTAGCAGTCTGGGGTGGGTTATTCTCTGCCTTCCTGCTTGGCCCTATCTCCAGCTACTTCCACAGCAGAATGGTCAAAACTACATATGGCATATGAAATCCGGGCTAGCTGTGGCTCATGCAGTGCAATCTAAGGCTGCAGTAGCACAGCCCATATCCAGATCCGAGTCCAGGCTGCTTTTCTAGGATGTCCCTCAACAGTGTTCATGGGTAACTGCGGTAACGGTTCTGCCCTTCTCTGTGCCTGCAGGTTTGCAGGGGCTGGGCTGCTGGATGTGGCTCATAGCCTGGCCAGTGTGTGGCTGCTGCCCGCCAGCCTTGCAGCACAGGGAGCCCTGCCCTGAGGCTGCAGGGCGCTGGTGAAGCACAGGAGTGTGGGGTTCCTTCCACCTCACTCAGCCAGACCCACTGAGCCCCACTGCTCCTGCTTCTCCACCCTCTTGGCTGTCCCTGGCTCCGGTGCCCACAGCTTGGAGCAAACCAGCCCAATGAAAAGCTGATTTTCACCCTCTCAGTTCTCAGCTGAGGGAGCTTCAGGGGCTGTTTCTCTCATCAAGAAGGCACCATCTCCTCACACTTCACCTCCTAAGTGGCGAGTGGCAGGAATGTGAGTGATGCAGGAATTGCCATCACTCTAGTGGGGAACCAAACGTCTGACAAGATGACAGCTTCTAAATTTAGGAGCTTGCTGTTGAGCAAGCATGTGTGCATTACTGTGCCCTTTTGTGACCAAGCTAAAGATAATTTTCCAATCTGGATCAGCAGTTGTAACTTGTATAAAGAAACTTCTCCCCTAAAGAAGAGTGATCATAAGAGCATAATCTGTCCTGAGGGGACAAGCAAAGCTGGAGAGATGTGATTCAGAGTAGGGCTCTGATGCTCCACAGAAGCTGAAAAGAGACCATTTATAGAAACTCAAAAGATGTGTGGCTCCCTAAAAAATACACAGGCCTTGCTGTAATTTTTAATGTAAATGTCACTTAAAAGAGTAGCAAAACTTTAGGAAAAGTCACATTAAATTATCTAAGACTCAGTATTCTCTGCAAAAACCACCAAAAATGTAAATGTACAGAGAGTTCTGTGGAGCAGAAGGAGACTGTCAGCAAAAGAGCAGAGTTGGATATGCTTTTGTGTGTTATGCTGAGTGTACTTTTAACCCACCTGCATATTTTAAACACACTGACCTTTTGTCTCTGCAGTCTTTTTGCTTGCAGAGGTCTAGTACATGCATGTGATTGTGTGTGGCACATTATATCAGGAGACATGGACCTCAGGGTCAGCAGGGATTATCCAGACAAACCATTCACTTCTCTTCTCGAAGGATTGGTTTACATGCACTAGCACACAGGTCAGCTGCCTAGCTGGCAGCAGTGCAAACATGTGTTGTCTCAGGAAAGGTTGGTCACTAAGTAGCACGTTTAACTGGCAGCCTCCTGAACCTGAGTGGATAATACTTCCTGATCTCCTTGTGGCTTTAAAACATGGGAAGAAGTGCCATGCACTGTTGCCTCGTGGAGGTTTTCAGGGCTCAGAGGTGCTCAGTGGTGCTACAAATCTGTTTTCCCATCTGGTAGCAATGTTATCTGGAGTGCCATGTGCAGGGCGGTGTTACTGGGGCCTTGTAAGGACATGAGAGCTACATACTTTATGACTTTGGTTTATTGGTTTATTGTCCTTCAAGGAAACAAATGTCTAGGATACTTCATAAACATGTAGCACAGCTTGCAGAAAGACATCCCTCACCAGGGTCCTGTACAAAGAACTTCTCAGTCCTGCCCCGTAAATCTGTGATGGGGCAATTTGCTACTGGAGCTGTGCCGCTCTCACGTCCGTGGGTGATTATGTGCATGTAGAATATGAGTGGGGGCCCTGAGCAGTCTTTGGAAATCAGCCATGCTTTAAGCATAAATCAGCAACTCTGGGGTGTTCAGTGCCCCCAGCCAGGCGGGCTGCAGCATCATGCTGCATGTGTTCAGTGTTAACGCTTCTTGTTTCCGTATCAGGTTCTGTTACAGCATAGAAGCGACATCCACGAGACTCCTCCAAGATGTCTTACAGAAAGGAGCTAGAAAAATACCGAGACCTAGATGAAGATCAGATCCTTGGAGCTCTGACAGAGGAGGAGCTCAGGAAGTTAGAGAATGAACTGGAAGAGCTGGATCCTGATGTAAGTAATTTTTAATTGAGATGCTAGGTAGTGAATCTTAGTAATTGTAAGAGAGTGGGCTGCATTAGTAATCTGTATTTCAGTGGGATCCTTTGCAGAGCCTGTACTTCGTGCAAGAGTGGAAAAGACTGGCTGCAGATACACGGAAGAATTTTTTGCCATTGGAAGCACAGTCTACATGTGTGTCTTTGTGTCTGTTTTCCTGCCCTTTTCCCGATGTGATGAGCAACTGTGACCTGCAGCAGCAATATGAGCCAGTGCTGGTGCAGGGCAGTAATCCAGTGGAAAATGGATCTCTGTTTCTGACCAGGCCACCTTGGAGGGAATGTTTTGCGAGTTGCTTGGTTTGAAGGTTTTCTGGGGTTTTTTTGGTGTTTTGGGTTTGGGGTTTTTTGTAACAGACTTCAAATGGCCTGTATTTTCTTCTATTTAGGCAGAAATTCAAATTCCAGAGTTTTGAAAAGTGGGACAGTTTATTTTTAGCAACCTCCTAGCATCAGCAGGAGCTGCACATACGCAAACATGGGGTTTGCTGGTGCCAAGCTGGTGAAAGCATTTTGGAGCCAGCACTGTCCTGTTGCAGGGGATGTGCAGAGCCAACTGGCAGGCCTTTGACTTACGGCAGTGTTACTCGAGGAGCTTGGGCACTGCCAAGTGAGAAATTGTTCCTGCAACATGCAGTTAGTGTTTCTGGAGTAAATGATGGGTGGTGTAGATTGCATCATTGGTATTTTTAATTGCAGTGCAGGAAAATATTTGAGAGCTGGCAAGCCAGCTCCCAGAATTAAGCGTGTGGGCTGATGGGCTTGTTACAGCTACCTCAGAAGACACAGAGTCAGGCAGCATTCTGTGACAGATGAAAGGTAAAATAATTATGGACATCTGTCAGTGCAGGTGTAGTCTTCTTGGAGATTGCATAGTTGCCTCTTACAACATGAAGTCTGTGGAAGCAAGCTGTCTTCTATGCCTCCCTGCTTGTGTAATTCACACACTTCTCTGTTGCCCTCCAAGGTTGCCTGGGTCTAACTGCTTCCTATTAATAATTTTCCTTCCCAGACTTTTCACTGACAGATACAAATTATAATGAACTACTTTTATGAGGCAGGTCATGGAAAAATCATTGTGTTGTTCATCATTACCTTAGATGTCTTAAAAAGTAAATGTTGACTTCTACCCAGTAAAGCTTTAAAGAAGTGCTTAGTGTCAGATCTGGGAATAGTCTTACTGCATTAAAGCTGTTCTATATTTAAATATAAGCAGGTGTTTACGTGCCATATGTGTCAAGCACGAACCAACTTCCCATGGCGGCTTACGTGACTGAATAACAAGGAGGCAGCTTGAAAAAAGGCTGAGGTTCACAGGGGTTTTGGTCTGCAATGAAGTGATGTCCCCTGTGAGACTCTCTCTGTAGTATTGTGATGGATCATGAAAGGCAGAAGACAATCATAACTCTGTGAAAGATCATCAGATTTAACTGCACTGATTCTTGTTGGGACACATAGGGGATTGTGGGCACTTGGACAGACTCATGTAGTGGGGAGAAGATGGCTGAGAGCCTCCAGAAAGAAAGAAAGGAATGGAGCTGATGTTGCAGAGAAACATTCACTGGGCAGTGTTTGAAATTGAGGCGGGGAAGGAGCATCACTTGTCTTGGGTGATGTGGGAATCAGTGGGGTTGGATGAAGATAATCTTTGACATAAGGAGAAGCAAGCTGTCCAGCAATGTGGAAGAAGAGTGGTGCAATGAGGGAAGTGTAGAGGGGAGAGTGTTTGATGGATGGGGATTGTGGCCTGCAGAGATAACCTGTGTTTCTCACCTCCATGTCTAGAACGCGCTGTTGCCGGCAGGGCTCAGGCAGCGGGATCAGACGCAAAAGCCACCAACTGGCCCATTCAAAAGGGAGGAGCTCATGGCCCACCTAGAAAAGCAGGCAAAGGACATTAAAGACAGAGAAGACTTGGTTCCTTTCACAGGTGAAAAGAGAGGTATGGTCATCCTTTGCACCATGCTGAGTGTGTCACAATGAAGGCACAGTGGGTGCACAGCAGAAGGGTTGTGTCTGACCTGTGTTGATAAAACCTCTTTTTGACACTACTGGGGTGATGAATCCGCTCTCTCCGCTGTCTAGCCACAACCCAGGCTGCTGATAAACTGGGGTATGCCCCAGAGTTCGCTGTGCTTGCTGATTTGGGCACCACCTGGTATGTTGTTAAATGCTGGACAGTAGTTGTACCACTGTGCAGCCTTCTCCCATCCCCATGCCACTGCATCTGTATCAGATTCTGGGAAAGAAATCGTCTGCCGTCCTCTTGTTCCTCCTTGCCCTGTTCTCCTGGGAGCTCCTCATGTTAAGCTCCCCGTTTCACCATTGCCTTTCACACTCCAACTCCATTGCCTCCATCCCAACACTGTAAGCTTCTCTCCATAGAGAAACTCCACAGCTCTCTGCAGCTGTGATGAGGCCCAGCAGTTCTCATCTAGCTTCCATCATCTCTTGACAACCCCAGCCTTATTTTCCAGTCTCCTGCAGCATACCCTGCAGCAACTGCTTCATTCCTGCTCTGCATGGCCCTGAGGCCTCAGGGATTTTCCTCTGAGAAAGGGGCTGTGAGCAGAGGTTTTCCTCTGCCTCTTTTCCTTTTCTCTCCTTCTGGCATCTTTTGCTGTTCTCCTCGTATATGGCCCATTATCCAAGTGACTTTCCTGTTCCTGCTAGAACTGGGAATATCTGACATGGGACATGGTCTGGTCAGTCCCTGCCTCTGCACCCCAGGAGCTTCTCACCAGCTTTTTTCAGCAGTTGCGTCTCCCTCTGTACTGTGATCCCCCTGCAGCAGAAGACCTGGTTGTGCACTGTTCATGCTAATGGTTCCCAGTATGAAAAAAGAAGTGCATGAAAGAAAATGTGGGGATATGAGCATGTTTTCTAACTGAGGTCTTTCTGAAAGGTGCCCCCTTCCTGACCCACATGGCTCTCTTAAAAGAGCTTGTATAAAATCTGTTTATTTAATAAAACCTGAGGTGATATTTTTAGTTTCAAAGGAAAAAAAAACATAGTCCTTGAGAGAAGTAAATGAGTAAATAGAGTACTGTCAGGAAGACTGCTTTGATACCTTTCAGATACGCCCCAGTCCAGTGTTGCTTCCCCGCCTGGCTAGCCCAGAAGGTAGAAGCAGTGTTCTCCAGGAGATGGGGTATTTCAAGCATTTTAAGTCTGCTGCATCATACTTCAGTCTGTTGTGATCTCAAATGTATTAAACATATTTTCATTTGAAACACACTGTTGAGAGAAGACACTACTTACATTGACTGTGAGCCAGAGATAGTAAATTATATATTCACAGCTGTGACGAAGCTGTAAATAAATCACCATGTTTGCAGTTTGGAGGGTGATTTACTAGTTTTCCATGGGAGGTGCCCTCCCTGGCCGTGCTGCTGGGCAGGGTGGGAGTTGGGGTGTGCAGACATACTGTGTTATGATGTAAAATGCCATGCATTGTCATCATCATGCATGCACCATCAAATTTAAAGTTTCATCTTTGTAGCAAAGGAGGACTGAGATGCTAAAATTTCTAAAAGTTAGAAATTGACTGAAATTAGGTAATTAAAATTAAGCTGCAATTAAACTTCTGAAATGTTGATGTCCTTGAGGTGTCAGAAGGAGTTTTGGCACAACAGCAGAATTAAGTTTGCCCTGTTTCTCTTGTTCCCTGCTGGTGTTGCACACACCAGATGGTACATACAGTTTGCCCAGCCATGCATCTGCTGGGACAGGGGTTCCAGATCTGCGCACCAAGCCAGGGCAGACATTTTGCTGCTGAGTATCCAGAAGATGCCTGGCTGTGCAGGCACATGACACTGACTATTTTTGCAAGAGCAGCTGTGTCCCAAGAGGCAGATTCCTGCCCTCTCTGTCAGAGTGGCAGCGCACAGGCAGAGGATGGGAGCAAAATGCTGTTCGTGTCAGCCTCCATTTTGTCCCAGGGAACCCTGAGGTGCAGTTGCTTCTTCCTTGAGGCTAAATTTAGCCCCTTTCTGCATATCCCTGAGCAGCAGCAGGATTGTTTCTCCCTTTTGGTGCCACTGATTCTGGTTTCAGAGAGGGGACAAAAATAGTCCTGCCTGGCATGCTAGGCCAGACCTTTTGCAGTTGCTCTCTCTGCAGTGATCCAGGACTATTTTAGGGGAGGGGACTGCTGCAAAATGTTCCCAGAGCCCTCCCATCCCTGTCCCAGCAATGCTGGATTTACCCAGCAGACTGCTCACTGCTGTGGAATGTTAAAACAACACAAGCCTCTCTCTTTTCTTCAGGGCAGTCACAGGTGGATGCAGTGTTGTGAAATCCCAGACCTGACCCATTCTGCCTCAGAAGAATCTGCTGCCCACTGCAGCATGAGTGGTGAGGAGCTGGGAGCAGCTGTGCAGGGCCATCACCCCTGCCCACTGCCCCTTGCCTCCTGGGATGCAGCCTGCTCCAGCAGAGAAAGGGTTGTGGCTTGCCCAGCGATGGCCACGGGCAATGGGATGGGAGACTGGCAGGGAGCCCACTGCCTTCAAAACTCCAGCCTCTTGTCCGTGTGGGCACCCCCCTTAGGAAAGGTCATGAGCAAGCAGCTAAGATGACAAATTGGCATTACCAGCTGGACTTGTGGATTTGCATCTTGGAATTATAGTTGATAGGTCTGGTTTTTGGCCTTTTGCTGCCCAGAAAGACAAAGTACAGGGGTCACTATCTGGCATGCTCTTTGCAACAGGATTGAACTAGACCAGCTGCCCTAAGCCTGCTTCTTGCATCCCATGCATTCACTGAAGCGCTGTCTCTGCCTGCTGCCAGAACCCTCCACCTCTTCCTGTCTGCCCTCTTTTGACTAATGTGCCATCTGCCTTGCCACCATGCCCTTGGAGTTAGCAGCAAGAGGTGTCTTGGTGGCAGGAGTGATCCTCAACAGTGCTGGGTACATGCTACTAGCCTCTCTGGAGTGCTGGCAAACCTTCACCCCTTCTATGCAGCCTTCCAAGGAGTTCCTGACCAAGCCTTCCTGACCTGTCAGGCTGTGCATGTCTTTCTGAGTGCCTTTCTGCTGTGAGCAGCCGTGCTCCTGTGCCACTGTGCTGTTGGGTTTCCGTGGATGTCGTGCCAGTGGAAGGGCGGCGCTCCGCACTGCCAGTGTCGGGCATGAGCCTCTCCGCTCGCATCGCAGCGCCACTCAGACCAAGCTGGTGGAAAGGCATGTGGTCTCTCTTCTGGTTTTTCTCCTGTGCCCCCTCTGTCCTTTCTACTTTTCAAATCTCACAGCATGGAAGTGCATCTGCAAGGGTAGCTGTGAACTGGGTGCTGTTGCTGTACCGAGAGTGACCTCACTTTGCATTTATAGGAAAAGCTTGGATTCCCAAGCAGAAGCCAATGGATCCCGTTTTGGAAAGTGTGACTCTGGAGCCAGAACTGGAGGAAGCCCTTGCTAATGCCTCTGATGCAGAGCTCTGTGACATCGCTGGTAAAATAATTTCACAGTAATTGGGGGTGCAAGTTGTTCAGCTTCTAGGGGTTATTTTGTTCTTCTGTGGGAAACGAGCTTTACACTTTTTGCTGTTTATCTAAATGCTATCAGTTCTGACACAATTTATTTACTTGTTAAAAAAAGTTACTCTCAGCCTATGTGATTTAATCAGGAGTGTAGACCAAAGCTGAGGAGGGAGAAGAAGGGTTTATCTATGGAACAGTGTGTGGTTTGATTTCTTCCTTTGTCTCTACCACTGACTGTTGCTAATTCCAGCCTGTACATTCAAGAGCACAGCTTTCTTCAAAACAGATCTTAGGAAACAGTCAAGAATACCCAGTGAGAATGTGGATTTCTTGTGCAACCTTAAAGGATGTCAGGTTATAGAGGCCTTCAGTGGACACTCAGGTCTCGTGGTTGTTGAGGAGGTTTTTCAACACATTTTAAGTGGTGGATTTCTTGTGATTTGTGTGGTCAGACAGTCAGATGACAATATTGGTATGTTGCCGAAGCCCATAGTGTGGACTTTGCTCTGTGCTTGGGATAGGACATGCCTTGGGAAAAGGACATGGACACCTCATAATGCTTTATGAAGTTTATGTGTTCTGCTGGTCCTGCAGTCAGTGAATATGTCAGTGATTCTGGCTTCTTCTTCTAGTTTTGTCTCCTTCAGGTTTCCATGGTCCCTAGCAGTATCCTTCTTGCTGGAAATCTGTAAGAAAGTCTGCAGAATAACTACACCAAATAGACATCTTCTACATAATAATACCATTTTTTGGTAATTTTACAAATGTGTTTCTGCATTAAGGCTCCCAAATATATGTACCCTGGCCAAGCACTGGATTTTTTTCTGCATTTTGCTTTTTTATTGTTGATCCTTGAGTCTTATAAAGCCCTGCCCCATAGAATCTGCCTTTCTAAGCTCCAGATCTATGCAGCAATTATTGTCCCACAGAAATGCTGTTCAGGGCAAATTGTTCTACAGTTGCTGGGAGAATACACTTAAGTGGGAGCGAGGTACTGATGTGATACAAATTGTGCTGAAATCTCAATATTGACAGTGACAGCCTTGCTCCTGCCTGCTTAACAGCATTCATTTAGTGGGAGCTCATTTTGCTCCCGCCTGTTTAGCAGGGATCATTGTGAGCTGTGGTATGTTGGATCCCTTCCTTGGCAATGCCAGGAGGGTGGCTCCCAATAGCCCTGGAAGGGCTCCCATGCCTTTGGTCAGGTGAGGGACACAGAAGTGGGGTGCCTTCATTCTGCTTGAGTTCCTTTGGCGAATACACTATAAGCACAGACTTAGAGTGGGTCACTCTTTTCTACCAACACAAGCTTGAGCCCCCAAAATGCATGGGCATGACAGCAGATCCTTGCCTCTTTCTGCAGTCCAGATACTCACACTGCAAGCTGCTGGAGAGATTTCATTGTCCAGATAAGCTGTGATTTGGGGTCTGTCTGTGTTACCAAAATGCTGAGCCTGCAAATTACTTTTCCAAGCTGTGTTGCACCCCTGAAAATTCTGTCTGCAAGAAAATGACAGAGAAAAGAGCCAGCTAAAATACCAAAAAGAAAATCTGAAGTGCCCAATCTCACTCAGACTGTCAGATGGAGACTGCTTGGCTCTATGAGATTGAGTTTGGAATGTGTTGGTGTTGGGGAAGTTCACTGACTCACTTTGCTGCTGGCTGTCCAGTCTGTGCCACCCAGACATGGAGTCACACAAAACTCATCATAACAGATCCTGTTCTTGTGCTGGGCTTCAAGGATACCTTTTCCTGCAAATTCCAGCCCTTCTTGGCCAAAGCAACAGAACATGGTGACAGACTGGTACCAACCAAGTCTTAGAAGTGCCTTTGCGTTGGCATGCTTGTATTTTAGGGAGAAATTTATTATTGTCATAACTGTGTCTCTCCAGAGATCAAGACATGTTCAGATGTGTCTGTTTTAACAAGTATTCATGTGTCTGCATTTTTCTTTAGAAAGTCATATAACTATTACAAAAAGAAGTTGTTGATTCAAACTTGATCTTTCTGTGCATAGCAGGGTTACTTTTAGCAACAACCTGTTTAAAGTTCCTAAGCCAATGATTTTGTATTGGTCATTTGCAGCTGCCAGGAATTTTACCAGAGCCCCCTGACACGGTTCAATTTGCATTTGCCTATTGGCTTTGCAGTCTTGAGTCTGAGAGACACAAATTGGCTGAGTTTGTCTCCTGGGCTTTTACCGCATTTGAATGGTGTTCATACCACCTCTACATTTTTACCAAGCCGGCAGAGCTTTAGCTTCTCGCAGTGTCACCTTCCAAACATACCAAGTTCATCACCCTAGCTTGCTCTTGAGTGAAAACACAATGTGCATTGCTATGCTTCATGTGACACTCTTGTTGACTTGGAGTTGGTTTGGCTCCATGTGGGGCACAGTTCTTCTCCAAAACTGGACTGTGGCATTGTGTGGTACATGCCCAGTGAGCAAGAGTGATGAGGATGTGCAGGCTCCTGCTGGACTGGGCCACTTATACCAAAGCCTACCAATGGCATTTTTTGAGTTTTTTTTACTGTCTTCTCATTATTTTCATATGATGCTGAGTGAGGTGGACTAGTGGGATGCTTTAAATGTTTTTTTATTGTCCACAAGATGATATTCCTCTTCTATGGATCAGGCTACTCTGGAATAAACAAGGGAGCACATAGGAGCACTGTTGGATATTTATGTCAACTGGGGGGCTTTCTCCTCCCTTGGGAAAAGGGAAAGGTAGTCTGCTGTGTCTTTTCCTGGCTCCGGAGCCTACAATAAGTCATGTTCTCCTGTTTCTGTAGCCATCCTTGGCATGCACACCTTGATGAGTAACCAGCAGTACTATGAGGCACTGGGGAGCAGCACCATCGTGAACAAAGAGGGCCTCAACAGTAAGTGATTTATGTTAGCAGGCTGCAGTATTTTGGCTCTGAAGCTGCTAGCAGAGGCAAAGCGATAACTATTTTTAGGCTGAAGGTTAGAGCTGTGCATGTCAGAGCAGCCTGTGATTGCTGGGGCCATCTCTGGTGCATCCTTGCCCTGTGCCAACCAGTGCAGTCCCAGCCACTTCCCTGGTGCCATCAAGGAGCCAGAAAGCCCAAGGGACAGCCCTGTGCAGGCAGCGTGCCTTCTGTCACCCAGATTTGGACCTTAACAGCACATAGCAGCAGGCAGTGCTAGTCCTGTACTGGGTGGCCCCAGTGGAGTGGATTTTGATCTTGTGGCTGTTTGTCAGGTGGTGCTTCCATCTCTCCACTTCTGGAAGAGGATGAACACACTCGAAGAAAGGATAATGCTACTCAGGGTGCTTTCATTTTCACATCTTGCTTTTCACTTGCAGGTGTGATTAAGCCCACACAGTACAAACCAGTTCCTGATGAGGAGCCAAACTCAACAGATGTGGAGGAAACTCTGAAAAGAATACAAAGCAATGATCCTGACCTTGAGGAAGTCAATCTTAACAATATTATGGTACTTGCCCCTTTCTACCCTCCTCTCTTAGTAACAAGACTAAGTGCCTGATGCACAAAAGGCAGACACTGAGTCTGTTTTGCTGCACAGAGCAGTATCATAACACTTAATGTAGCCAGACAAGAAACACCAGTGCTCCCCATCTCCTTTGTGGGCAGCAGAATGGATTGTTACCCACTGTGGGACAAAGGCCTGGGGTTGGTAGCAGGAGGATTCCTCTAAATGCCTGGAAAAATGGAGCTGTGTCAAGGGTAGTTCAGGGAAACCCAAAACTGGCTGTCTGGTTAAAGTCATTTTAGTTTGCTTTCATGATTTAGACAGGCATATTTGGTGGAGGGAGTGTTGATGTATATTATAAGATGGTGGAAGTAAAAAGGTTTCATAATCCAGATATTGCCATGAAAATACGAAGAAGCCATCCTTCTTGCAGGTGTCTCTGTCTGTCTCCCACCCATCCCTTCTGTGGTCTCTTCTACTTCTTGTAGAAAGCAAATCAGGACATAGCACCACTTCTTATGTTGCCTTTGGGACACTTAACACCAAAAAATGGTTTCTGTTTCATGGGGTCTGTTAAACGATGGTATAGCTAAACAGCAAGAACATGGTTAACTGCACATGCACATCAAAGACATTTTTGCCATGCTACCTACACCTTTCTAAAACAGAAATACTTTTACTTTAATGAATTTGATTCAGGCTAGTTACCCCATCCCTTAAGGACACAAGGCTGAATCTGGCAGGCAGGCACTATTTTTGTGTGTTGAACTCATGACTTTGGGATGGGGTTTGGAGAACTGGGGAGTGACAGTAGAGATTCTAAGCTGCTGGGTGCTGTGTTATGGCTCTGTGGATGACTCAGAGTATAGATGATTCCACATGGTGGGATCCAAATGGTGTGGCAAGAAGTCCAAGGTGAGGATGCCACTTACAATTTTAGGTGAAAATTTGCACATCTGAAAAGGGTATCTAAAGTTCTGCATAAATGAAAAATACTGATTTCGAAGGAACTAAGAAAAAGTACCATGGACTCTTTTTCTGGGCTGAGGCATAGCATGGCAAATGTAAGCCTGTAAGATGTTGTGTAAAGCAGTCAGAGGTGTCTGTGATTTGTGTTACAAGGAGATAATTTCAGGCTTTTCTGGATCAGTTCGCGTAGGTGGAAATTTTCTGAAGGTGACGTGAATGTTTCTCAGTGCTGCCATGTATATCAGAGAGCGCAGGAACAGTGCTTTGTAGGCTCACGGATCCTGGTTACAAACATCCCACAACGCCCATGTTCCTAGGTAGCTGAGTTTCTGAGCAACTAAAGAGCAGAGATGTGGCTTCAAATCAAGGCAGTGAGCTTTCAGCAGAGTACAAAATAGGATGAAGACATTGCCATACTCCTTAGAACATGCTGGTTATAGCAAGAGAACTTGTGAAAAATGTTTTCACCCCCTTCCTGAATTACTTGGGTGCATTTGGTGATTTGACCTTGGTAAGAAGTTAAAAGTATCTTTTACATGTATTGCATATTCGTTGCATAAAGATGATGGCCTAACACACGCTGTCGGCATTTCTTGTCACAGAATATTCCCATACCAACTCTAAAAGCTTTTGCAGAAGCGCTGAAAAACAACACGTACGTGAAGAAGTTCAGCATAGTTGGGACCCGGAGCAATGATCCTGTTGCTTTTGTAAGTACTGTGAGTTCATCATCCCAGGGTTGTGACAGGAGCTGTTCTCGGGCAAGGTATTTTCAGCATTATTGACTGACTGCTTCTGCACCTTGTGTCGTGTTTGGCACATCCCACACCTCTGGCTGTTGGCTGCAGGTGCTTCAGTTTCAGGAGCACTAGTGGAAGCCAGCAACAGACAGGCTTTGGTTCCTTCACTTAGTTTTTCATCTGTGGAGGTTTCAGGGTGCTGTCCTTTAATCCATGCAGTCTCATATTTGTCCTCTAGGATCTCCTGGAAAAGGAAAATATCCTGATGTCCTGGTAGCATCTTTTAAAAGCAATTTGTCTCTCTCTCTCTAGAGATTTGTTTCTGTTGCTACAAATGTGTGCACATCTGCTGCGCCCTTCGCACATGTCTGCTCCAGCTGTCTCTCCTACATTCTTTGTTCAGATGTGTGCAGAAGCAGAAGTCTGCATCTCCTAATGTGTGGCCTCTGTAGGTCATAATGGGTAATCCTGGCTGCTGTGAATGACCTTAAACAGCAGTGGGGATGCAGAGAGGAGCCAGTTGTTCTGCCTGGACTTTGTGCTGCCTTGCAGGCTGCATCTTTGCATCCTTCTCCAGCACCACTGCAGTCAGTTTTTGCTCTTAGTCACCCAGGTTACCCCTGCCTACCTACACACACACACACACACATACACACACATACACCAGTTTCTTGCTAAACAAAGAAGCTTTCTGCAGGGCAAGTACTGCTCTTAAATTATTTCAGGCACTCTGGACTGGGAGAAAGCCTGTGCAGGCAGGACAGGTGCTGTGTCAGAGCTTGAAGAGTGCTGTGCTAGGCTAGGGGAGTTGTGGCACTAAACACTGTGGGTGCAGGTCAGCCCTGCCATGTGGGCATCACCTTCTGGTCCTTTTGTTTCATAATTTAGATGGATCCTCCCTTGCAGTGTATTCGAAGTGACATAATCTGAACAGGTCTGGAGCATTATGAGTGTTCCAGTCACTTCTGGTCTTACCCACTAAGGGAAGCAAAAATGATTACTATGGTTGTGATGCTGCTTGAGAGGACACCTTGGATGTGAAGCATCCATTGTTGTTCGAGACAAACGTTCCTCTCTATGCATGTTTTAATGGGAAGCATCTCAACCCTGGGCAGTGCAGGCAGGGACTCATCAGAGTCGAGGCAGGGCCAATGCTGGCCAGCATCCTTGTCATACCATGCTGGCTTTAGACGAGGGACAGATGAAACTGTCACAGGGCAGCTGCAGGTGTGGACCACCACCTTTTGGGGTAGCCCCAAGTGTTTGTCCATGTGAGGTGCGGCCATTTTTGTCCATTTTGTCCATTTGTCCATTTTTGCTGCGGCCTCCATCATGCTCATGCTCAAGAATGCCCCTGCAGCAGCAGGGAACCACCTTCACTTGAAGAGCACTTCCATCAGGTGGTACTAAATCTGCGCAGACTGTGGGAGTACTCTGGAGATGAGGGGAGCTGAAGCCCTGCTGCCCTATGGTGCTCTGCCCCTGCCTGTCTGACCTCCAGCTCTTCCTGCCCACCCCTGTCCACAGGCCCTGGCAGAAATGTTGAAGGTCAATAGCACACTGAAGAGCCTGAATGTGGAGTCAAACTTCATTTCTGGGTCTGGGATCCTGGCTATTGTTGAAGCACTCGAGGGCAACACGTCGCTCGTGGAGCTGCGCATTGACAACCAGGTAAAGCGTGAGTGGGTGACAGCTCTGGCCAGGTGAACGTGGCCTGTGTGGGGACACCAAGTGTGCCATGATACAGAGGCTGGGACAAGCGCAGCTCCCCGAGAGACACAGAGCCTGAAGCAGCAGCTGAGCTATGGGGAACTCGGAGGCAGCTGAGTGAGAGACCAAAAGTTTCTCTAGATGTCCATTAGCTGCTAATCTGTCCTAGAAATAAAGTCTTTGGGCAAAAGGACTTGTGGGAATGTCTGCTGGAGGAGTTGAAGCCTCTCAGTTGTAGTATGTGTACAGGAACAGGCCTGTGGTTTGTTGTACGAGCTCTGTCAGAAATGGACACAGGTCCACAGAAAGATCTGCAATCTCCACCCCTTCTCTCTTAAGTGCTTGCTCTGAATCACCTTCTAGCCTGAACAGCTTGCTTTTCTGTTTTCTGTTTTCAAAAGAGTCAGCCCTTGGGTAACAAAGTAGAAATGGAAATCGCAAATATATTGGAAAAGAACACCTCCCTGCTGAAGTTCGGGTACCATTTCACTCAGCAAGGTCCCCGGCTTCGCGCCTCGAATGCCATGATGAGTAACAACGACCTGGGTGAGTCAGGCTGGCTGCAAGCTGGGAAGCATGGGAGGGTCCTGTGGGCAATTCCTGGTGGGATTAGGGCAGAACTGCTCACCTTAAAGATGCGTATGAATTAGAATATGCCTCTTGAAGGGCCTGCTGATGCTTTGGCCCTTAGGGAGGGAGGCAGCCTTCACCGGCTGGTTCCTTATTACAGATGCTTGTCAGCTAGGCAGTGTTTTTTTTGCAAGTAACAGTGGGTATTGTGAGGAAAGAGCAAGAGCTGCTGATGTGGTTCAGTGGAGCTTGTGATACAGCATGTGGCTCATGGGCTATGAGCTGCTAGCATTTGTGATTCCTGCCAACGGCTTGTCTTCCTCCAGCTTCATTCCCACTTTAACAAGGAGATGAAAAGTAGTGGAGTTGAACTTTGACAGCAGTTAAGATTTGGCCCATCCGCTTCAGCAAAATGAACAGGAACTGTTTCCAGGGATACATGGGAAACCACATGGCTTTGAGTTACCTGTATACCCTCAATGAACTGATCAGAAGTGCTTCTGAAGCAAAATGTGGGCAAACTGTCATTTCAGCCAAAGCACGTGGCAGGGCCTTTCCATTGCTTGGCTACAATCTGCTGTACAGCACTGGAAACCAGGCCAGCAGAGCAGTGCTGAGTGCAGCTAATACATACTCAGCAGCTGTCATATCTGGGCAGACAATAAATTTGTTGTTTTAAAAACAAATGAAAAAAATCCATCTTGCTTCGGCCAGTACTGTGCTCCTAGGAAGCACAGCCAAGCATAGGAGTATGTGCCAGTTAATCAAGGATCACACAAAATACTCAGTACCTGGTGATTCAAGCACTGCACTTGGAAAGGCTTGCTATTTTCTGTCCTTTGGAACAGAGCATGATTTTTAATGACCCTGCAGCACCTGGCATTCAAAGTAATCAGCTCGAAGATTTAAAATCTAGTATTTTGATTGTTCCTACTGTTAAGAGGACAAATTCACAACTTGGCTTCTACGTAAGAGTTGTGTATTTTGCCTCCTTGACCATTAAGATCTGCATTTTTTGTCTGATTTGGTTCTTGTTTGCAGCTTGTATTCATCGGTCTGATGGTCTCTGGTCTCTAGCTTCTCAGCTCTACACCTGGACAATATATAAGTAAAGAAAACCTTTATTTTCCCCCCGTCAGCAATAGCTCTCTGCTTGTGCTCCACTCCAGTGTTCTTGCCTATCAGTTGATGCTATCAGAACATGGTTTTGGTCCTATAGCTTCTGTTCCCTAAGATGCTCTGTGTGAACCAACTGTGAAGGCTTTTATGTTCATCCTCATGAGCTAACTTCTACATCCTCTTCATACATTTTTGCTCTTTTTTTTTTCTTTTTCCTTCCACACCTTTTTGGAAAGTCACGAGTGTAGATGTCAAGAGATGTAAATCAACTTTTAAGACTAGATAATAGACTGTTTTGGCTATGTTAACCATGAGGTTAACTCTCTCAGAGGACTGGAGCCCAATGGTTTAGGAAAAGAGACTTTTTTTTTTCCTGAAAAGGCAGATTTTCAATTTGAAAAACTAGCAAAAGAAAAACTGTAACATCTGTTTCCTGCTGTCTCTCCATCAGTCAGGTGATAGACTGGCCAAAGTCCAATTACAAGGAAACTGTGAAATATAATTAACTACAGAATAAAGGAGGTAAGGCTGAAAGTAGCTTCTGGACTTAAAATGCATAGGGAGAAAAACTTCATCTTCCTTGATTTTACTGTGTATGGCTGTACCTGCTGCTTAAGGCAGGAATTCAGAAGCTGATGCTATCCTGTTTCTTTCCTGGGAGAAAGTACATCTCTCCGCTCCTTTCTACAGCTGTTAAGGCAAGCATGCCATCCACATTATCCTATTGCCATGACTGACTCATCTTTCTCTTCTTTTTCAGTGAGGAAGAGAAGACTTGCAGAGGTGAATGGGCCTATTTTTCCCAAGTGCAGAACTGGAGTGTAGTTCCTGGTTAAGGAGGTCATTCCCAGTGATCTGTGCTACACTGTGGAAATCTAAAGGCAGTAAGTGCCTTGACAGAGTATTTGTGGTGCCTCTGTTCTGTTTTATGCACTAACAGTTGAAATTAAATAGTGGCTGTAGTTTTTAAGAAGATTTTATCCAGTAGGATTGTTGATGTTTTCTGCAGAGTTGGAAACTATTCAAGCCAACGTGTCAATTTTATGCAACCTCAGTTTAGAGTACAATCCAGTGCTAAAGGGGATT
The DNA here is from genome assembly GCA_013400215.1 of Cisticola juncidis. Taxonomy (NCBI): domain Eukaryota; kingdom Metazoa; phylum Chordata; class Aves; order Passeriformes; family Cisticolidae; genus Cisticola; species Cisticola juncidis. The sequence continues at coordinate 51,949 of VXBR01011954.1, forward strand.
AATTTTTCTATAAACTTCCTGCACGGTGTTTCATAAAGTTAGGATGTGGTATGCGTGAGTGAAAGATACAATTGTTTCACACAAATCATAGAAGTATTAGAAAAATACTTTATTTTTTTTTCAAAGTTGATCTCAAGTAACTACAGAGGAGTGACTAGTTTAACAAGCACTTCTAACATCTGGAAACATGGCTAATTTCAAGACTTGTGAGTTACAATTTCTTACCAACATTGGCTGAATTTGCTCATTTAATTGGAGATGCTGTTTCAAATGCATCCTAGTATTTCTTACAAAAAAACTGATCTCCACCCCCTGATTAAATGGAACTTAAGGCCACCAAATATAAAACAGTCTCAAAAATCAGGTGGTTTAGATGGGTGACTGTCCTTCAATCCTATGCACGTGTGAAGAAAAGTCATTCTTAGAGGTGTGATGCAAGCCCTAATACCCAGAGATGGCCAAACTAATCGGCAAATGAGAACCTTGTTTTCTACTCCCCTCTCCTTTCAGTTTCCTAATGTTAAAAGTGTTTGTCCAGATATTCACTGGAGACTGGTCAAATTCTCTCCCTTTGCTGTTTTGTCTAAATGATCATGTCCATTAATAAATTTTGTTCTGCTAGGAATTACTTCTTTTACTGCTGTTCCTTATGTCCACATAAATGCAAGAATAAATGCTGTGCCCTAAAAAAGCTGTGAAGTGAAATACCCCAAATCTGAACTTACAGTACGTACAATCTCACAGCTTTTTGTCAGTGTACGCTCATCATCCAGCCTGGGAGAAATTCCCCACAGGCTTGTGGGGCTACCAGACCTGCAGTGGACTGGACCCAGCACATCCAAAATTCCCATTATTAATGTGAGTGGGATCCTGTTCACTAAGAAGTCTCCATGGAAGATGCATCGCTGTACTGAAACCTTCATCTTGGGCAGATGACACATCCTAGAAAATGTTCTCCCTTGCTAGAAATCTGCCTTTAAATGTCTGTTAAAGAGTGAAGTTTTTCAGCCTATTACATATATTCTGGCAAAAGTCCCAGAGATTTCTTCAGAGCTTGTGCACAACCATTGATGATTTAGCTCTGATCAGTGAAGCACAGAAATGCTGTTCAACAATGTGGGAAACACACTTGTTGCTCTTCAAATCTTAATAAATGTGCCCGTGGTGTCACATAAAATGCTTTACTAGAGTTTGTTTCCTTCGTTGTGCAAGTTCTGTATCAGAAAATGAATGTGGAAGAAAAATACTTGAAAACATATTAAAATGAAAAAAAAAAAGGCAGACTTAAAAAGTACTTCTTTCTATGTGCACTGTGAGGACTTTGAAATTACCAACTAAATCATCAAGTCAGAACCACACACTTTCTGAACCATCCATTCCGATTTGCATGACAGAGGCTCAGCTATTCCCTCCCTTGGTTTTGGACTGTAAATAGATCTCATCCTGGAAAATCCTGGTGGTACTAGGAAACACAGACATGGAAGGGGATGCATCTGCAGACCAGGGAGCACTACCATGGATACTAATACAGCCCTTAACAAAAAAAGAATTTTGTCCTGTGTTTCACTGTAGCAGCATCCACATTAACTTTGCAGCCCAAAGGTGTATTAAGGTGTCAGGATCATTCCAGGTTCCTTGGCTGATCCCCACAGAGCTGTTTTGCTGCAGGATGCAGCTGACAGCTGAGGGTGGTGCAGCAGAGACAGGCAGTGCTGAGGCATCAGGCCATGTGGTGAAATGCTTTAAGCTCTGCAGCAATGGGGCTACAAAATAGTGATACTTAGGAGCAAATGTATCCCTGTTTGGCCCAGTAGCTCCCCGGGAAAAGGGAGGAAAAGCCATCTACTGACTGCAGCATCTGGCACGCACAGCCTATCCTGCTGACAACTCTTCCCTCTCCTGGAGCTCATGTGTTTCCTCTCAGGCATTACCACTGAGATGCCTGGATGCCACCACATACCTTTTCACATGGCAACTCCTTGTTTGCATTAATCTGACAAAACTAACCCAGAACACAGGACAGAGAGCCCCTTATGGGCTAACTTGCAGGATGCAGACTAAGACAGTCTCTTATCCCCTTCCCTGCTCTCTGCAGCAGAGAGAACATGGCTTTATGGGACTATACGTCTGTATGTCTCAAGTCCTTCTCCCTTGCCTTAGTGCAGCAAGGACAGGAAGAGGCCTCATGGCTCCACTGTGCCTTTGAGGTAGAAGCTCCAGCTGCAAGGAGCTCTCAGGAGAACTCTTATCTTGTAGTCAGTCTACCATGTGGCAGACTAGCTAGGTTTCAGTGTTTATCCTGCAGAATTAAGCACCTCCAACATAACATGTGAAGTATATTTGTGCAGTACTTAAAAATCATAATGGAAGCACAAAAGGTTATTTATCATAGATGTTTCATAAATTTCCATATAAAATATAGTTGTTGCCATCCTGTACTGATACGAGATACAGAAACAGCATAACAAATTGATTACAGTGTTCCAGACCTGCTGATAGACTGAATAACAAAATTGTGTTCTTTTCAGCCTAACACAGGAAGATCGTGGGACAATCCCCTCAGTGCTTTAGACCAGACCCACCAGTAGAGCTTGCATGTTTCTTTGCAAATACTCCAGTCCTCACAACCACAGAGGTTAACTGGACAGCAGGGACCGTGAAAAGCCAGGCAGACACTGGCATTGCTCAGACTTCTGCTGAAGGTGTCTACTGATGGGAATTTTCTAATTTTTTCTCAAGGATGGGTTGTTCACAGATTTACTATTAAATACTATCCTAGAAAGATCCCCAAAGTAAATATTCCTAAACTCCAGGGTTTTGCCTCATCAGTGGACTTGTCGTGAGGACAGCTGATGAACCATTGATTTCATGGTAGCAATACTGGAAGCAAGAAGAAATGTTTGTCATGGCTTTAATTGAACCAATGCCCATGTATTTAAGTTGCTAGTCAAGCCAACAATGAGGCCTTGCTGAATTAATAGCACCATGAGAGAAAGGTATAATCTATATGAAAATAACACAGCCCTGTCATTATGCAAGTGCAGAAACCTAAGAAACTATTTTCTTTCTTTCAAAAGCATTTGCCAATAAAAAACCCCAAACCTAGTGATTTTGATGTTCTAATTACTTACTGTTTAGTTCTCAGAATGACAGTGAATTTCAAAGACATTTTTCAGTCAAGACGTATCTTCCACACTATTAATAAATCCTTTCTGTATATTCTACAGCATGAGGCACACAATACAGCACGTTGGGCAGTATTTTGAGCTCATCTGCTATAGGTCCCTTCAAAGACAATTTCTCCACTAACAAATGCTGGAAATTGTATAAACATCTTGCAGCTTTTAAAAACCTCCGCTCATGTTTCAAATGCACAAATGCTCCCCAGAACTTGAATTATTTAACTTGAATAAAGGATCTTGCAGTCTCCTCATAGCTGTTGCTCACATTTATGCACATATGCATCACTTCCAGTGCCATGATGCTGGTATTTTGACAGTCTCTGTGCTTTCCTCTTTGTGTGCTTGTTTCAGCATGCTTCAAGCTGTCAGGTTTTTTTAGTGCAAGCAGAGCTGAGCCCTGCATATTTCATACACTGACAAGTTGAGGGGAAAAAACACTTCCTAGGGAGACCGAACACTGGAAAGAAGATTGAGTTTGCTGTTCAGCCTACAGGTCACACAAGTATGGCTGGGCAAACAGTATCTCTGTGCCTTTGCTCCAGCTCCTTACACTGCCTTCAGCCAGTTTTACGGGAGAGTTAAGTCAGTAATTTCAGGTAACTTTGCCTTGCTTCTCACTGGTATAAAGCAAGAGATGCAGGTTGATGGCACGCATGTGGAATACATCTTCAGGATCTAATCTGGTCACATACCCACACCAAATTGATAAAACTGCTGTTTGCACACTTTAGTACAAGCTATTGAAGCAGATGCATGATCCTTGGAGAGGTCAGACAGGTTGATCTCCATGCAGGAAGAAAGAAATTGAACTGTTCTTTAATTCCTTCAGTTTCTTTTGAATGGTGAGCAGCTCTGTCACATTACAGATACTTTGCTCCAAAATCCCCATGGTAAAGGCCACACTACAAGACTGTACCCAGAGAAAGGAATCCTGTAGTGCTGGTGATGGATTGGGCACTCTGGTAATTTACAGGCAAGTAATGGATGGTTTTCAGGGCATATTCTACGTTTAAAGGCAGCACATGAACAAGACTTTCCAAGCCAACATATTCTCATAATTTCCAAACCTAACTGATTAAAAGATAGAGATCTGGTAACAGAAGCCCTTCACATGAGCACATGCCAGATTAACCAGTGAAACAGCCTAATCTTTTCCTGTGACCAGCATCCTTGGTGAGCCATGTTCAACTGGTACCCTTGGCCGTCTCCTTGTACATTCACATTCTTCCTTAAGTGTCTGTCCTGAAGCCCTTGAAGTCACCTTGAGCTCCTTTTCTTGACAAACAGGACAGCAAGCTGTAAGACCTTTGTTGCAACAACTTGGACATGTCAGGACAAGCTGCCGGCAGTGCTGACTGGAACAAAGTTTATATTGGTCCCACAGCACCCCACAGTATCTGCATGCTGGAGGGAGGAGGAAAATAAAAAGTTAACACCCATACTGCTCTGGCTGTTGCCTTGCAGAGGGCTTGCCAAGGCACCAGGGGGCTGTCAGCTCTCATTTAAGTGCCTATCATCTTGCAGGCTTTTAATTCCTGTTTAGCTTGATCTCCTAAAATCTAGTTCATTTTAACACATCTTTTTTGACATGCTTAGGACAGTTTTCCCTCTGGAAAAGAGGTGAGTACTCACTGGTGCTTTCTCTAGCTCTGAATAGACACATTTAGAGATTCTTACTGCCAAAAAAAGACATGCAGGTGGCAACTAAGCCAGTATGCAGGAATGTCACCTGCTGTCGAAGGGGATGCCTCCTTCCATCTACAAACAATGGCTTGTGCAGGCAGGGTGCAGTCCTGGTAGAGTCCTTCCAGAACATCACAGGTTTTAACTCTTTAACTGAAAGCTAGAGCCCAGTTTTAGCTGTACCAAGAAGGTGCGTACCACAGCACTTCCCCTTGGAACTTAGTAGGGATGGCTGTGATGTATCCAGTGTGTGTTCTGTTTCCACACCAAGTCAGGCCCCCTCAAGACATACAGAGTAATTGCAGAGGAGGAATGGGACGTTATGCTTGAAAGATTACTAACTCAGAGAAAAAACAGCACTGCTTCCTTAAAAAAAGGCCTAGAGCCCAATTTCAAATACTAGTTGTATCTTGAAATTGATAGCAAAATAAGGGATTACTTAATTTGCAGTAGTTCAAAAGCAATCCCAGTCAGGATCAAGCAATGTTCTTAACAACTTCAGCTAGAGGCCACTGAAATTCCAGTGGATATAGAGTTTATTAAGCATGAAAATAACAAAGTGCTGTAGAGCATAGTGCCACGACTCTCCTAATACCTGGAATTTTTTATTGATACTCTGTGAGACTGCTGGAGCAGAGGACTGCCAGCAGCAGGAGAACTAGTTAAGACTTTGGTCACTTGTCCAAGCACAGTCTGATCAGCACTTTGGGCAACAAGCAGGTAATGACAGCTGTAGTGTTGGACTTAAGTCTCCTCAGGTGCAGATGGCTCATAACAGAGCTGTTCTACAGGGGATACCTCCTTCTACTACTCCAGTTTTAGTCAACTCTTGTTAGTGACCCCCTTTCCTCTCATTTCTGTTTTACATGTTAAAGCCATAGTTGATAGTCATCACAAGAAGTGACAGCTCTACGAGCTCAAACCAAGTATGAGGAAGAACTACATAGGCCAGTTTGGCTGTCCCTATCCAACACACCTCTGGAAACGATTGCAATAGCTTCCCAGCCTTCTGCACTTACATTATCTAGTCCTACCTGAGATGATATCTTCATTGGAACAAATGGCGTAACGATCATCAAATACAAACAGCTTCCCCCTGTAGAATCCATCTGGAAACTCTTCTAGGTACTTGTGAATTCCACCTTTTAGCTGGTAAACCTCTCTGCACACTGCCTGTTTAAAGCATATTAGCAGAAAAGCTGAAGGAGACCACAGCAGTGGTGGTGTGCCAGAGTTCCCAAAGCAAATGCTGTAAATGCTGGGGTCAGTGAAAAGCAGCAGCCTCTCAGTGACCATCAGATGGCACCATGTGCAGCCACAGCTCTAGGCAGTGCCACCGGGGAGCACTGGGCAGCTCCACAATGCCGGCTTGTTGGCACAAACCCAACTCTTCATTTAATGTTACACTCAAAAGAAGCTGGTAACCTCCTCACCTGAGGAAGGTTTGCTGCATCACAAATCAACTGCTTTTAAACCTCCATGAACTTGTTACTCAGTTTTTATTAAGTTAACAGCAGAAGCAGAATTTTGCAGGGTTCACACTGATGCAGGGGTAAAAAAAAAAACCCAAGATTTAAATCTCTGGAGAACCTTTGTGTTCTGTTCCCTTGATCCCTGAGAGAAGGATCCAGGAGAAGAGTGGGATGGAAATTTTAGAACACAATTAGAAAAATCCACTGTGCTGGATTTAGTTCTGCAACACTGAGAAAAGCACTGACTGCCTAATGTTCACCACTCTGAGATGCTCAAGCTGTGCAGTAATGACCACAGAGCATAACCTAGACAGTCTGTGGAAACACTGCAGAGTATTTTCACACCCTCCTAAAACAGTCCTGCCAATACCTCTTCTCAGGAAATGGGTTAGTTACATAATTATTTTCTCTGCTGTGACACTAGTCCACGCAGGTCATACTGAGCCTCACTGAACTATCCAGGTCCTTGACAGACAGCATGAGACAAGCACATGTCAGAGGCATTTCTCTCCCCACCTGTGCATTCCGCAGTTAGTGCACAGTAAGAATTCACCAGCAAGACAGAAGACAGGTGCCCTTAAGGCAGCCTCAACTCCCCGACAGAATGACATCTTGTGCCCTCAGAATGACATCTTACCTTGCTCCTGAGGTAAGCAGAGCCTCTTTCACAGCGAATACCTCCAGTGCAGTACATCAGGACACGCTTGTCTTTAAAAAGCTCCAGGTTTTCATCTATGTAGCTTGGAAAATAGCTGAACTTCCTGATATCTGGAGCCAGACAGCCCTGGAAATGTCCCTGCAATTACAACAGATGGCCAAACAATCAGTTACAAGCACCGTTACTGGTAAGGTCTGTGCCTCAAACGAGAGGAAGTAACAAACCTTTGGGCTGGAATATTCAGCTCACTACAGCTGTTTTAGGCAACTCCTCAGCTGCATTTACGCATCAAAATATACGTTAAAATCTGTAGGGGGATTCTCGACACAGCAAATCTCCTCATTGAAAAAAAGAGATAGCTAAGCGGAACTGTCAGAGAGAGGACAAATCCCAAAAGTGTATGAGTGGTGGTGGTTGTGACAGTAGAATGCCCCTTTGGGACAAGACAAAAAAATGCTGAAAAACATCCCTACAAATTATGCTACTTCAAACATTCATGCTCATGTTGTATGGACCACTTCCTTTTCTTCCTGCCCCACACTGTCCAAGCACTTGGCCAGGTGGGCTCCATCCTCAGTTGCTGAGGTCTGTTACTGTTTGTGTCTAACATTCGTTACTAAACTGCACTCTGTACATATTACAGTCAGTCTGGAGTATGCAACCTTTTCTAACAGCAAGATTACACCCTCACAATTGTAAATACTACACCCTAGCACCTGTAAAGAAGCAGGCAAGCAGCACTTACTATTTTACTTTCATAGAAGTTCCTACAGTCCAGCAAGATGGTATCGCTTTGTCCTTCAGTGGCCTGAGACAAATACTGTTCTACTTCTCTATGAAATTCCTGAGGGGATAAATGGATTCCTTTAACAAAACAAAACAAAAAACAAAAAAGAGGGAGGGGGGAAGAGAAGTGAGAAGCAGAACTATGAAACAATGTCATATATGAGGTCACTGATCCAGATTCTCCTCAGATTTCCAAACAAAACTTTTTTGAAGTTGTTCAGAGTTTTCATCCCAACTCAAACAGCTAAGTTTATCCATGTTTGGCTCCCTACTGGTAAATGAAAGAAAACACAACACTCTTCCATAGGACGAAGATGCAGCAGACAGATACTTATCTCTAGAATCTTTTTGCATCCCCCTTTCTACTATCACGGCTGTAGAAGAGAAAGTGACGTTCCACTTCTCTTTGCTCATCTGTCTTTACATTTGGAGGTGCAGAAATACTACTTTTTAAATTAAACTCTTCTTGATAACAGTGGATTTTTTCCCATAAACGTTACTTTCAGCAATCCATAAAATGCTACTTTCAGTACAACTTAAATTTACATAAAGTTTCTCAGCCTTCAGGGCTTGGGACTCTTAATCTACTGAAAAACTAAAAAGCTCCACCAGCAAAATCCTTTACCTTATTAAAAATATCCCTACAAGCAACCTGCCAGAGTAATAGAAACCATCTCCACAAAATGCTGCAAAATAGGAGGAAAAAGGGAAAAAAAAAGAAAGAAACAGCCAAACATACATCCCACAAACTACCAAAAAATGGGAACAAAAAATAATCCTCTTCCAAATCCACAAAAAGATGCTGTAGAAGTTTGGCACTAACAAATATCTTGTTGGAAAAAAAAAAGCCCAAAAGTGCTCTGTTAATTGCTATTTCCTGTGCTCCTGCTTACCACCTATGTAAGCATCCTTATAGCAAATCCACAGCCAGGAACACCTTATCAGGCATAATCCATGCTAAGCAGCTACAATTAGCACAAAACAAAGTCAGTCAGATGGAGTTCATGCAGAACTTGGATCTGCTTAGTGCAAAAGGCAGGAGCATGGCTGCTGGTTCCAAAATAAGTGAAGCCAAGTCAGCGGTCCCTACCACACAAGAAGGTAATTGCTTCATGTCATCTCAACTCTCCCACAAAACCTGAAGTTAATTCTGAGGTTTTCTGAGGCAGCTATACACTTGGCTAGCAAAATCTGAGCCAGCAAATTCTCTGCACCAGTAGCTTTTGACAACCAGTGAGATATCAATTTCTCTGTATCTATTTCCCCTGTGTCCCTGCCATTGTGCAAAGGGAAATATTTTTGATTAAGGTATTTTACTCTTCACTCACCTCTCACTTGGGTGAGAGACTTTATTTTTCATTACATAAACTTACCAGTTTCCTTATAAGACACTATCTTTGGATCAATGCCCATAGGTACAATTTCTTTGAATACTCCAACTCGAAGGTCTGGGAAACAGTGAGCTCCTCCAGCGCTGCTCTAGGAAATCAAACACAAAAACAATTCACCACAATTTTCCTGGTGTCAAAATTAAAATTACTCACTCGCTTTAATTCTACAGCTCATTGGAATATTAAAATATCTTTGTGGCTGAGGGAAAGAAATGTCTTTCCTGCCGAAATTCACACTTCCATGACCTGGAAGACAAGTGTCTTAGGCCCAGTGACTACTCTGCAGGTGAGACAGACAGTATTTGGTTGGAGGTGCTGGGATGCAGACCAAAACTTAGTTAAAAATATGCTACTATTGCTTATTGTGATAAAGCTGAGGCCCCTACAAAAGCCTGATGATCCTGACAGGAATATTAAATAACTTCCTCCAGTAATGGATCATGCTGCCACATCCAGGCCCTGCAGTTCTCTTCATCCTCTGGCAGTGGACACAAGCACAGCTGTGCCTCCAGTCGTGATGTGTGTGATGGGAACTGCAGGGTTCATGCGTGTGAAGGGGATGTATGGGAGGTCAGCCAGGCACAAGATCTGTTAACAGTGCAGGCTGGCACCTCCCCCGTCCCCAAACTCAAGTGTGGGATTTTCCCTTCAGAAGTCCTAGTAAGCCCCTTTTTTGGTAGGCACCGCCACTGCAGGCTACAGGGAGTGAGAATTTCTGCAGGGCAGAGCCTCAAACACAGCTTAGGCACCATCAAGTATATAAACACTCAAAGAAAAGTGCAGTGGTGTGCAGCACTGTTCCTACTATTATGCAAATCCGTCTGCAGGAACTGTAGTAGCCACTGGGTATGTTCATAGCCCCAAGCAGGGTTATCACTCCTCTATCCCATGTCTTCATGGCACAGCAATCTGAAAGCCTCATTCTCTTGGGTATACAACACTCAGGAGAAGCTGTCAGGCAGCAAACACCATGAATACTGATGCCCAGAGAGATCATGCAAGGTTGAAGGTTTTGCCAAAGTCAGGGTAAAATTCCATCCCTGTTCTGTTTTTGCATCTACATATGACTGTAACTAACACAACTCCTCCTGACATTCAGCCAAGCATAACAGACACTTATAAAGCTAAGACTGAATCATCACTGCAGCTCAGCATGGATTTTGAGTTTCTCAAGTTTCTAACTCCTTTGATCTAGCTGCTTATGAAAAAATAATAGCACTCCCTGCAAATAAAACTGTGAGAAGAGCTGTTGCTTAAGGAGCAGCTTTACCTCCTTGCAGAGAAACCAGAACCTACAGTGGCTGGCAGCCAAAGCCTACCAGAATGCCATGCAGTGCACCAGGCACTGCTGCCCTCACCATGTGAGGACAGCAATCAGTAGGTATGCTCCAGCTAGGCACTAAGTGGAGTAGGAAGAAACCTCTTGACACACACACCTCCCTGTGTGTTTTCTCTGGAAGATACCCAATCCACAGAACTGACAGTGCACCTATACGGACACCAAAGCCGGCATGAACCTAAACCAGTAGTACTGCTTTCAGCCAAGGATCTCAAATCAGGGTGAAGAGGACAGAGTGTAAACACTTTGCTGGGCTAAGTGTACGTCATGATGCCTTCTCAGTCTGGAGTAAATGTTTGTTGCAGAATGGTGAGGCTTAAAGCACTCTCGCTCATTCACTTGTGTTGGAGGGCTTTGTGGCTGCAGCCATAGCTGCCAAAGCTTGTAGCAGCTGCTATCACTGCCACTGAAACTACTAATTCTGGTAAAAATCAGCAAAGATTTTTGGTATGGTTGAGATTCACCAACTTAGGTAAGTGGTGGGGCAGCAGAACTGCTAGAGCAGAAGTAATACTGTCAAGAAGCAAAGTACTTGTTTCTTGAAAATTAAATTACCCACGTTAACAAAGTCTATGGGAAAACTATATTTTCATACCTTGAAATCCTCTTGACACAAAATGTTTTTGAACAGAGGCTGGGAAAGCATAACTTTAATGTAGAGACTGGTAGCTATTTTACTTCCACCAACTGTTCCATTAATTCCTTCTGAAGCAACTCGTACCTGGAAGGCAAGAGGAAAAGCTGGGGTTGAGCCTTAGTTACAGCAAAACAGATCACAGTGTAACTGGCAAAATATGACTAGGTGACAAAGGGCAGGCACAGGAGTATGTTCAGAAAAGAGACTACTGAATAAGGAAGGAAAATATAGTTACACTGAAGTTGAACATAGAGACAATAAACAGAAAAAAACACTTCAACAATCCAGTAATCACTTCTGAGCCATTTTAAAAGAATCACATCAGGACAGTCAGAAGAGTCCATTCAATAAACTCAGAAATGCTGCATAAACAGAAAAACTGCTGTCTGCAAATCCTGCAGTCAGCATTAGAATTCCCACTGGAAGTGGCCTCAGAAAGAACAATAGGCTTGTGCCCCATGACTCACATAGCTAAAAAAGAAAATGTGAATATGCATAACATTGTATCTAATATTAAATTTCAGGATGAGTCATTTTATCTCCAGTACTGACAAATGAACAAAAGCTCTGAAGTGGGGGTGGGCAGAAGAGGCAAAGATTGGATATAAGAAGCAAGGAAAAAACCAACTGACTGGGAAGGTAAATGCTGTACCTGTCCTGGGGATGAGATTAAAAAAAAAAAGAAAAGAAACTTGAGCAAAACACCAACTACCAGGCAAAACAGCTGAGCAGAAAAAGGAGTGAATACATAATGACATTCCACCCCCAGCCCTGTGTTGATCTACCCCTGGCAGAGAGCAAGAAGCTATTTAGGAAGACAAGTTACAGTTAAAAGGAACCTCCTGTTCCACGTTGCCCTCCTTCTCCCCACACATAGCCTAGGAACATCAGCTTTGTGAGGCTAAAATTCACCTTCTCCCAGAGCCTCCAGAGGCCAGCTACACCAGCAACACACGTCCTTGGTCTAGCCTGCCAGGAATGAAGAGAACAGACTGTGTAGGAATGAGAACTGCTATGTTATGGTGTGGTCTAAGGTGTTGGCTGCTCTCACCTAATTCCCTAACTGTATGGTTTACAACTTGGTGTAGCCACTCTGACTGGGAGCCCCCTGTGCACTGAGGAGGGAGGATACAGGTGAGCAGTGAGTGGAGCAGGCCCAGACCCATGCTATCCTTCTAGCCTGGCCCTCAGGCTGTGTTGTACTGCACGTGCCCTTTTGCCACAGGATACACCCAGCCTGCTAATGCTAACTCAGACCTGCACAGAGCTCCCTGCTGACACCAGCGATTAAGTCACTTTCATCTCCTGGTCTTTATCTAAAAGCACACATTTCTCATGTGAATATCCTTTCTGATTGACGGCAGGAGTGATAAAAAGAATCATTTTCCTGTTTCCACGTGAAACAGTAGTGGAAATGGGATAACCCCTGCACAGGAAGGGTCTGCACAGTGTGCTGTCTGTGAGGCTCACTCAAAGCCACACATCCCGGGGTTCCCCTGCATGAAAAGGGATACAAGATTGTCTATATTTTCTTTTTCTTTGTTGTGATAGCTCTTAAACAGAATTCTAAAAGATACCTTACTGAGTCTGAGTGACTCTCTTAATGGTATCATAAAAGACTAGCCCTTTCTGATGCAAAACACACTTGGTTCTCCACATACCCCATCAGCCCGAACTAAATAAAGATGTGGCATTTTTTCCTTAAGAATAGAACCATTACTTAAAACCTTACCTTGCCAGTGAGATGTAGATGCTGACACAAAGCCTTTTGCCAAGCACAGAGTTTCTCTGGATCCCTCACCTCGCAGTAACAGTAATAGAGAAGTACTTCTCCCACCTGGCTGCCCACAACATGGCAAAGGTAAGCAAATAGAAACAGAATGTTAAAAGAGAACAAAATTATACTGTTAGCAGTAACCATTCAAAAAGCAGACAATTTTCTTCTGGTGGATGTAGAGATGTAGAGAAAAAAAACTTCAAACTTTCGAGGTATTAGCACTGCTGGGTTTGATTTATTTCAACACAAGGAACGTTAACTAAAAAAAGCTCCCAGAACTTGTAATTCTTGGGACTGGTTACAAAACGAACTCCTCTGTAATCTCACAGCCAGTGGCCTACCATATGCTCTCCCCACACACAGAACACAAGAACTGCTGACTTTTGTGCACATAAGCATGCCATCAAATGCTCACTTTGCCAAAATGGCACTTGAAAACTCAAGCACTTGAGCTATCTAAATTTAAGAAGCCAAATCTTTTTGTGAGATTGCATGCTTCCACACTCTGTGTGGCACAAGCTGAGCTTGTCAGTCAAAAGCATTTTTGTGAACCTTCTCCATAACTAAATGAGCCCCCCAAGAACCTGAACAAGCAGCAGAAAAGAACCCGTGCAGAGCATACCCTGCTTTTCCGCTCTTAACTGTGGTGGTCCTTCCTCACAGATCCAAGCTGTCAAGCAACACCCATACAGGCCTGCTTTAAAAGCACAGAATGATACAGCTCAGATAGTTCAATCCACCATTAAAAATTGCAGTGGCTCTAACTCTTTAGATGAGGAATACTCAAAGAATGCAAAGATCTAGATAAACAATGGGGAAGACTCATCCTACACCTTAGAAGCGTCGCTTGACTGAATCTCATAAGTACTACTGGCAGATGACCAGGCAAAGCCGAACACCCCACTCTCGGACCTTCAGAGCGGCGAAGGGCTTCCTTACCTTGTCAGATCATCGTAGCTGACGTGGCTTGTGTCCGGAAGCGCCCAGGAGATCTCCGGGCTGCCGCAGGAGTGCCCGCCGGGCCGGGCCGCGCTGCCCGCCGGGCCC
>VXBR01011954.1:66463-107526 GCA_013400215.1 Cisticola juncidis
GAGATCGAGGAGGGGCTCGAGTCGCTCATCTGCAGGGTGGGAGAGAAGGTAGGCGGGCCGGCGGCTTGGCAGAGTTAAAGCCTTGTTTCCCTTCAGCGCTCCCCTTCCCGTGCCTGCTGTGGGAGCACGTCGTCTGTAGAAGCGCCTCTCAAAAGAAAATACTTATTTTATGGGATGGATGGAAAGTTGCCGTTTTTCGTGAAGCCACGTGCTGTGGCGGGCAGGTGCTTAAATCGTAGCGTGGTGTTTCCCAGTCAGCGATAAACGGCCAGAGAATATCTACCATTGTATCTAAAGATGGTGCTGCTGTTTCTGCCAAGGGTGTGAAAGAATTAACTGGCCTGCCTGCGACACAAGTTTCCAGTCCCGACAATGGGGCTGATGGAGGGGGGGGGGGGGGGGNGGGGGCAGAACAAAAGATGACTGTGCTCTGAAAAACAAGGTGTTTTGCTTCGTGCTGTGTGATTAATCAATGCTCGGCCTTGCTACCGGGATGCTCCTGAGATGATTTCAGATCTTGCATCCCTGGGGAGCGCTGAAGTTCCTAGCACAGGGAGCTTGGCGGTCTGGTGCAGCTCTTCTGAACAGCAGCTGCTCCTCTCAGGCAAGTGAGAACAGATCCTCGCTGCCAATAGAACCGGATTGGTGCCCTGAAAAATCAGGGGACATAAAAGGATGCTCATGACCAACTTCATTGTCTTACATGGGAGAGTCGGATTAGTTCGTTTTGCCTGGTTGATGATGAAACGCTTTCTTTTTATTTTCATTTTAGAGTAATTCATCTTTGGAGAGCAACCTGGAGGGCCTAGCTGGTGTTTTGGAAGCTGATCTGCCAAATTACAAAAGCAAGATACTAAGAATACTGTGTACTGTGTATGTATTGAGGAAGTTTGGGAATATGGGATGTGCTTTCTTTGTGCATAAGTTCAATGTTTGAGATAGTTTAAAGGCCATGAGTAGCTTTAGTTCCTGATTCCAAAGTTACTGGCTGCTAACATTTATCTGTGATGTTTTCTCACTGTTTTCTCCTCCGTGGCAGTGATGTGCTCATGTTTTTGTGAGCCCGTTTGCTAGAGAGAGGAACTGGGAACATGAGGAGCAGAAACCAGGCTCTCTGGTGGCTGCCAGCTCTCCTTCCTCTCCCTCACAAAGTGCCAAGTGCTGGAACAGAGGTGCCATTGTCGGGGTCAGAGTGGTATTGAGGGAGGGGTTGTGCAGGGTCGTTTGCAGGAGGTAAGATAAGTCCGAAGGAAGGGTGTGGTGCAGACTTTATAACCTATGCTAAGGTTTGCAGATACTTTTAAGTCTATTTTGTACCAATGGTTTTAATTAAAGGTGAGAAGTGTGCTTCCTTCCCCCATAGCAGAAAGATGCTCCTGAAAGTACCTGCATACAAAAATGGTAGAGGAAAATTACTTTTTTACAGTAGGACCTGGCCTTCCCTGTGCTGTGTAATAACATTACTTCTAAACTGTGAACTTAAAACAACTTCTTGCATTCTTGCAATGAGTTCTGCAACGGATATTATTTGTCCAACCCTGCAGTATACTCCGCAGTATAAAATAAATAAAAAGCAAATATTTTAGGTATGCTAGAAAGTGCCAACCACCTTTCTGAATGTCTGTGGTTAAAACAAAAAAATGTTATCTGTAGATGTTAACTGTTGGATAAAACTGTGAGATCACGTTTAGCTGAGATCACATCTTCTCTCATTTCCTCATCAGGCAAGTTTAACGTACAACAAGCAGATTCTAAGATGCTATGCAGTGGCCAATTGGCACATAATGAATAAATAACTAACACAGTATTTCTTTTTCTATGTCAGTGCACGTCTGCTACCAGAAAAGCTTACTGTTTACACGACATTAGTGGGATTGCTGAATGCCAGGAACTACAATTTTGGCGGTGAATTTGTAGAAGCTATGATTCGTCAGCTTAAGGAATGTCTGAAAGTAAACATGTATAATGAAGCTGTGCATTTAGTAAGTGGAGTTTTGTTTGTCTAATTGTTTCACATCCTTTTTCTTTCTTCCTTTCACTTTTTTGTTACAGAAGAGCTGGATCTTTCAATGTGTGTTACAGTGTCTTTTGCCATTAATGCACAGTGCACTGTAAATATTCCAAGAGGAAATGTGTGTTATGTGAGAAGTATTTTCTTTTCCAGGGGCAAGGAGTCATTTTACATTTGCAAAATTTACTTCCAACTGTATCTTTTTTGCAGTGAAAAGTTAAATTTGCATTAAAGAGATGCTTCTTGCTGCTAGTTCTTCAGTCAAATGTAAAAGATAAAAGAAAGTCAATGCACTTTCCTTACATTCAGAGGTACATGGCGATCTTGTTGCTCCCATGAAAAAAAATTGAAAAGAAAATGAACACTGTAGTCCTTAAAAGTTATTTCCAATGGCTGTTTTCATTCTCCTGATGAGGAGTGAAGATCAAGCAGTCAGTTTTAATTGCTGTCTTGTTTAAATGCCTGTCTTTAAAACCATTTGTTCCATTCTTGCTGCCTATAGATTTTGTTGATTGAAAGGTATTAGAATTTCAGCAATGTCTGATTTAGAAGCCAAATTCCCCACCTTCTTCTGAAACCCACTGGGAAAAATTAAGATTCTAGTCAAAAGGCTGATGTACAGTCAACTGTAGGACACTTTTGCTAATAAGATCTAATTGCTAGAATTTCTGTTACTGTAGTAATCTGATACTGTATAGAACAGATGGAAGTACAAGGGTTTTCTGTAGCATCTGTTTGTGTGTTTCCCACCATTGTTTAATTAGGAATATTATCCTTACGATGTTATTGCAATGGGAAGGATTAAGAACATTGTAATGAACTCTATATTAGGTAGCACATATGATGCTTGTCATTGCAGGCGAGTCTGTGCAGTGTGCAGTATTTCAGCCTCTGTGGTACTGAATGAGTATTGTACTCTTATTGGTGGTTTTAATCATTTCAGTAACGTTTATTCGTTCTTATGCAGCCAGTTTAAAAAGTATCCATGCAGAACTTTTGTTTTCTATTTAGGTACGTTTTCTGTCTGATCTCGTGAATTGTCATGTAATAGCTGCACCTTCCATGGTAGCTATGTTTGAGAACTTCGTGAGTGTGACACAGGAAGAGGACGTACCCCAAGTAAGGAAAAGATCTGTAGGCTCCCTGGGCCTATTTCACAATTTGTCTGTGCTGTTTGTTCTGTCCTTATGCTTAGAACAAGGAGGTTTTAAGGAGAACAACCCAAATGGGTTGACACATACAGTTTCCTGAGCATTAGTGAAAGGAGCCTGTGGCAGTTGGGAAATACTGCATACAGAAAGAAAGTACAGTCCTTTATAGTGAAGTAGGCAAGTTGAATTTATTTTATCTTACTCTGGCAATTGCAGAGTGCCTGGCTTTTCTGCTATACTGACAATATCCAGGAGGACATTGAAAGTGATGCCATTTATCCCATTTTATAACTCTGCCCAATGCAATTCAAGTGAAAAATTCCACTTTTCAAACATTAATATTTTTTCTCATGCCTTGCCTATCCAATCTGCAACTGCTGATCTTTACATTCCCCCAAAACAACTTGGTGATATTTTAAATTAAAATGTGTGTGTGTACAAAATCTTTTGGAGCTTACTTGTATACTCAGGTTTTGGTGTATTACTTTCCTATAGGTGCGATGTGACTGGTATATGTTTGCATTTCTGTCATCTTTGCCTTGGGTTGGAAAGGAGTTATATGAGAAAAAGGATGCTGAAATGGATCGTCTGTTGTCTCAGACAGAAAGTTATCTGAAGTAAGTTGTAACTGGTTAGAAATGCTCTCTTTGGTACCTATTTAAGTGTGAAGTAAATACCGTTGGTTATTTAAAGTACTTTAAATTATTTAAAGTGCACTTTAAAGTATTCTAAAGCTTTAGGTGTGAACCGTTTTGGCAGGGGGAAGAAAGTCCTAAAAATGCAGTAGGTGGAGAGATTTTTGAATTTGAGAAGTTTTATGGTCTTGTCTAGTTCTAGGGTATGTTTGAGGCCTTGTTCTGCTCATGCTGGAGCAGCTCGAGTTGTATGTGTGCTGTTAATATGATAAATTGTTGCATTAGTGCTGTGCAGTGTCCTTGCTTTCTGTCTGGGTGCTTCAAGTTAATGTTGCCAAGATACTATAATAGAGATATTTTAAGTGATCACAAACCTGGTTTTATCTACTGCAACTTCATCAGTTGAAGAGAACAAATAGTAGCACACTCACAATAAAACCAAAAGCAGAACCTAAATTAGTCTGTTAAAGATCGGGTTTTCTCTCCTGTTTATGCAGACGCCGCCAGAAGATTCATGTACCCATGCTGCAAGTGTGGACTGCTGACAAACCACATCCACAAGAAGAGGTAACTGGACTTCACACTGCATTCCTTCAGAAAGTTGAAAAAATAATTTTTTACTAAGGTGTTCTTTCATCATGAAATTAGAAGGCATCTCTAGGAGTATGAATGCTTTGATTTGACTGCTGTTTGCCATTGATTCCAACAAGGTCTGTGTGGGGAATCCTTTTCCAATTGTTGGGCCAAAATAAGAGCTTGAGTTGAGTAAGAAGGAGGGGATTCTGTTGTTTACTGTAAGCCCTTGAGGAAATGTTGTGAAGTAAATTGTAGTATTTGATTTTGAACTGCAGGTTACAGGGATTTTTGTGTGAAACAGAATGTGTATAATTCTTTACTTACCCTTAAATGTTTTCCCTCTGCAAGAAAGAAGACTTTGTAGTGACTTTGGTTTTTCGCAACTTTGGAAAAATGCTAAACAAATACACAGAAAGTGTATGCAGAAATTACCGTGCTATTCTTCTTTGCAATTAAGA
The DNA here is from genome assembly GCA_013400215.1 of Cisticola juncidis. NCBI lineage: Eukaryota > Metazoa > Chordata > Aves > Passeriformes > Cisticolidae > Cisticola > Cisticola juncidis. Next base: position 71,295 of record VXBR01011954.1, read on the forward strand.
CAAAAATACTGGAGATGAGAGGTGGCATCCAGCTAGCTCAGGGTGGGATTTGGCTTTTTTGGATATTCAGGACAAATGTTGAAAAGTGGGATCTAAATTGATTTTCAGCTTGGTCGTTTTAGATTGTGTTCACTGTTCCAGTTAAATCACAGTCTTAAACATCCTCTTGCTAAACGTAGGTTGGCCTTTCCGATTATGATCAGTTTGTCTACATGAGCTTTTTGGCTGCCTAAGTTTTGTTAATTAGTTCAGTAGAGGAGAGATTGGCTGACTGTGTTTCAGACCCACAATACTTGCAGAAGTGACTGTTCACGTCAGGTTCTAGCTGTTATTAGTTTTGTTCATGATTTGTAGTGCTATAATTTTAGTAAATGCAGAGTCCCTCCATGTAAAAAACGTTTCTTGCAAATGTTTTAACTTAAAACTTGCATTCAGTAAGGTCACAGGCCTCCAGAATTCTTGGAATAATTTAACAAAGCAAGACTATTGCCAGTTACACAGCTGTCAATGCCGTCTCTGTGAGCATGCTGGGATGTTATGACTCTCTTAATATTACCGAAGGGTAATGGCTATTCACTGCTGTAGTTTCACTGGGACTCGTGAGGTGCCAGTTGGTGTTTAAAAAATTGCCAGCAGTTAAATTTTACTGACACAAAATTGTATGGACTTATGAATAGTTCTGGCATTTAGAGTTCTTAAATTATTTGTTGGGTTTGCTGAATCAGCAGTTTAAGAAAGTGGGGTTTTTTTTCTAAATTTAGTGTAGAATGCATACATTTCAGATAGTTCAGAAAACTGCCCTGTTTATGCAGAGTTTCAGCAGATCTAATGATTCTCACCTTTTCTTTCAGTATTTAGACTGCCTTTGGTCTCAGATTCAGAAATTGAAAAAAGACCGTTGGCAAGAGCGGCACATCCTGAGGCCCTACTTGGCTTTTGACAGCGTTCTCTGTGAGGCACTGCAACACAATCTGCCTCCCTTCACACCCCCACCTCACACTGAAGATTCTGTATACCCGATGCCAAGGGTTATTTTTAGGATGTTTGACTACACTGATGACCCTGAGGTACGTGATGGCTGTCGGGAATGGTGAGTGGATTTCAGTTAGGTTCCTGGGGTGAAAATGTGATGTCCTCTCTCCCAGGACAGTGAGTGCTTGAAAGGCCAGCAACAGTTCTGCTTTGGCACTTTTGCAGAAATGGACTAAGTGACCAAGTTACGGTACAAAGCAAGTTTGAGAGGAGCAGAATTTAGGGAGTAAAGTGATGCTGTCATTTAGAGGACAGTATTGACTGAATTTTCTAGTGTCTAGTAAAACTACATTCAGAGAGTTAGACCTTACTTCCAAAAAGTCGGTGACTCAAGTATTTTTCTAAACTAGGTATTTGTTGCCATGTTTATCATCTGTTAAAATTTGTTGATGCATATTGTGGAACAGAGGAATGCAGGAGGAGAATATATATGGCTTTCCCCAAATGCGTATATACTTCCCTTTGCGTGAGTCTGCTGCCTTTTACCTACACTTACTTACCTCTGGTTTTTGCAGTGAAGAAGACCATGAGTGTGTATTCCTTCCTATCTATGGCTTTATTATAGTCTAGCTCAGCTGTGATTTTTTTTTTCCAGGCTGCATGCTGGTAGCCTAACCAGTGACTCCACAAAGGAAGAAGCAGATGCTCTGTGAACTTGGAATAGTATTCTCTAATTTTGTTCTTATCTCTTCTTGTAATGAGTCCTGGTATTCATTTTGCTTTAAACATGAGTTGCTCTGAGGTTTGTGTGGAAATGTGTCATACCAGCTTTTCAGTCCTGAAGGATATAGGGCAGATGAGACCTCTTGGTGTTTATGTGGAAGCTGTGGACTCCTTTTTCTACTTGTAAATGTATCTAAGATAGCTTGCTGCTGTGGTATCATTGCATTAGCAGTGATCTTCATGAGTCTTCACTCTTTCTTTCCAGGGTCCTGTCATGCCTGGCAGCCACTCCGTTGAGAGATTTGTAATAGAGGAGAACCTCCACTGCATCATCAAATCCCACTGGAAAGAGAGAAAGACTTGGTAGGAGAAGCTTAGTACTGGTGGGCCGTGGCACTTTTTAAATGCTACCCTGACTTCGGTGCCAGCAGGGATATATCTTGCACTAGTTAGGCAAGAGCTCAAGATCAAACGTTTCCTGAAGCTAGTGGTGAAAGTTTATTTATTACATTTATCTGCTGAAACTGTTGCCTGGAATACTGTGTATCCATAACATCCAGATAACAGAGAGTCTGTGTAATCCAGAGGGCAGTGGTTTCTTGGGAAGGGAATCCCTTGATAATGTGGAATGTACTGCAAAAAGTACACAGACACGCCTTATTCCTCATGAGACCTCTGTGGAATATGTGATTGTGTTGTGCTTCCTGAAATGCTGATTAGCTGCGGCAGTGCACAGAGCTGGTTCATCCGCAGCTGACTGAGCACTGGTGTTGGTGCACACGTCCTTGTTGTGCTTCCTGTGGGAATTACGTGCCAGAGATAATTGAGTTCGCTCTGGGGAGTCACTGCAGGGACGGGTTTTGTAAGTTTTGGTTCAGCTATGCCAGGAGGCAGTCGGGGCACTTTTCTTCATTTCTACCCAAACACCGTCTGAGGTGGGTAATTGATAACCAAGATGGTTTGCCACAGCTGTCACATTTCTATATGAAAACTAACAGATCCTTTATAATACACATAAAATGGGCAGAAATAATGTTTTTGGTGATGGCATGTGATGAAGTTTTGTGGTTGCAGCTGTTAGATCCAGCAGAAACTAGAAATTTGGTGTTGTTCCCGTTAGTGGGATAGTCTTCATTAATTCTCAGAGGAAAGTAAAAAGCTAGGGAAGATCCAAGGTGTGCCAGAGAGGTAGTGGTTTGCTTTGCACAAATGATAGGTGATAATGACCTGATTAAAAGATTAGGCATTTGAAACATGAGAGTTTCTCATATTAGCCATTAGCTTAATTGTGCTTTCAAGTCATTCTGAACATTTAATTGTTTGGGGTAACTTTTTTCCCCTTTTTCATGTACACGTGCCACAAATACAGGTCACCCCGACTTTGCATGCTAAACCACTGGGTGTAGCAAGCATAGTGATCAAGAGATGTTGCTGCTGCACAGAGAGTACACTGTTACATATTGGAGTTTAGGCAGTGCTAGGGAGTCCTTGTGCTCTGTGGGTTGAATAACAGATTTTGGAAGGATTATTGATTGGTTTCATGCTGGTTTTATGGGAACTCTCTCCCAGAGTTAAGCATTTTCTGTAATTCTCTTACTTGATGTTTTTTATCACATTTGCTGTGTTACATTTGAATTAAATGTGTCTCTGGTTTTGCAGTGCTGCACAGCTGTTGAGCTATCCAGGAAATAACAAGATCCCTTTGAACTACCATATAGTAGAGGTATGGATTTTATAGATCACCTCTTTAGAGCTCCATTATTTCATGAGTAACACATCCCTGTTAGTTCCATTATAGGTTCCTTATGTTAGAGTTTGATTTGGGAATCAACCGGAATTTTGTTAAATCCGACTAGTAGCTTTTAAATGAGCAGATTATGTACAATCAAATGATACTCTTCTGTTTTTGTTGTAATTTTAACTTGGTGCGTTCAATTCTAAACTAAAATACAAGAGGAAATGTACACAAACTGGAATTCGTGAAACTCCATTTCAACATAAGAAAACTCTGTTTTTAATGCAAAGGTGTTTAAGCACTGGAAGAGTTGCAGAAATTCAAAACCTAGAAGGACACAGCCCTAAGCAACCTGCTGTAGGTGACCATGCATTATGCAGAGGGCTTTAGACTCGATAATCTCCACTTAGACTCCGCCGTTCTGCGTGATTTTATGTTTGGATCTTCTAAATTATTTTGTCTCATTAGCACTGAAAAGAACCTATAGTGAAGTATCGGCATGTTTCCTCTGGGACAGTCTCCTTATTAGAGTATTCTAGATAACTGTTACGGATACCAGCAGAGTAGCTTAGGTCTTCTTTTACTGCCTTCCTTGAAAAAGTCTGTTTTCGAGATGCAGAGCTGTGTAAAACTTCACTGATTTCCTCAAAAATTGAGAGGAATTAACAGGTTACTCTAATAGCAACTTGTTGTATAAAGGCTTTGTGAGAAGTAAGTATGAGTTTCAGACCTAATTATGACAAGAAATAGTCCTATGTAGAATATCGGTCTTAAAGTGGGATTGAGAATTCCTTTTGGCACCAAAATGCCAAATATTCTGTTTGCAGTCAAGTGGTGTGAGTTTTGGTCACCTTGTTCTTTTTTAACTCAGAATTCAGAACAGTATTAAATTTGTTTATTACATTAAACAGTATTAAAATTAGGAATTATTTTAGGCCTTCAGTGATTTTGCCTCCAGTATCTTGATGTGCTATAAAAGTGATGAAAAAACAAAAAGTTTACAAATTCTGCAACGCTGTCATTATTCCCTTTTTTTCTTATGAAATTTCATTAAGTTTTAGAATGTAACTGATTATGCAGTTGTTATTTCCTATCTTGAAAAATGGAGCCATTTTCTGCCTAACAGAGTTCTCTCTACCTTTTGGCTATATGTGTCTGAACAAAATGTCCAAATTTATGCTGACACAGAAAGATTCCCAAGCATCTTATAGTCTCTTCATGCTTTCAGGTCCTTCCTTAGAAAAACAAGTTCTCACCAATGTGTTTTCATGTGATGTTTTTGGAATCTATACATAGATGTTAATTTCTGATACAAGTAAAACTTTTCTAAAAAAAAAATAAAAGGTTGCTTTAAGCTTTATTCAGAAATTTAAAAAAGAAACTAATCAACTATAATGAATCAAAGTTTCCCAACTCCTTTGATGTAATTTAAATTTAGTTGAGAGTGGAATGCAAAATAAACAGAAACTCAGAGGTGGATGTTGTATAGTGATGACTTCTTTTCCTAGCACTCAGAGGTTGACATACTGTTTCTATAGGCAAACTTTAAAATAAAAACACAAATGCTGACTGCAGGGTAATTTTCATGTTTATTAGAAGGGTTTTTCCAAGAGATAGTGAGTGTGTGTATTTGTTGTATGAAATGCTGGTTGTAATTCTCAGTTTAAAGTTTTGGCTATTTATATACAGTTTGGTATAGGAGAAAAGAGGACACAATGGAAAAGTGATAAGTGTAATTTTAATGCAAATATTGCTCTCATACTAAATGCTTAGGCTTCATTATTTACTACTTTAAAATAAGATCAAATTATTTCTGCATTTCTTGGATCATATTGTATAACTGCAGTAGGTCATATTATAACTATGCTCATTTCCACAGTTAGATCCTATGTTTGTTAAACATAGTAGATGTGTAATGCTGGTATTGTGTTAATATGAAATGATTAAGAGCAGTTAGAGTAGACTGTATTAGTACAGTGTTGTGTTACAAATACCTTTTACTGGTTCTCTCTCTTTTTCCTGGAACGTGCATTTGATAGAAAAAATATAGGTCTTTTGGGATAGGTAATTGGTTAAGATTGATGGCTACTGTTGTGAAGCTGAGAATTGTGCAGGCCATACTGGACTGTGCTCTTATTCTGCGATTTCCTCTCCTCCAGGTAATATTTGCAGAGTTGTTTCAACTGCCATCTCCACCACATATTGAAGTCATGTACACAACACTCCTGATTGAGCTGTGCAAACTTCAGCCTGGCTCTTTACCACAAGTTGTATCCTTTCTGTGCTCCTGAGGAAATGCAGTCTTTATTTATGAAATGCAGTCATTATTTTGTTTGTTCTGTAGCTAGTGGGACAGTAATAAATACTACTAATGTGTTACAGTATCTGCAGGAACTTTGCCTGTAACACTTGCATTGCCTGTTGCATGATGTGAATCCCGTCCTTCTCTGGAAGATGCCATCAGTCTTGTGGCCATAGTGGAAGAACAGGCTGGGATTAGAGGGTGGAAGTCACAATATTCTTCACATTTTCCACTGTAGATTTACTTGATTTATGTGATTTTGGAGTAGGCTCGGGGAGCTTCCAACACAAAATTTTCATGCCATTCTGTTGAAAAACTGAAAGGAAAAACATCTGACTTACCTACTTCTTTGTAATAAACCTTAATAAGAAACTTTAAGCTTGCACAAGCCACAGAAATGCTCTACATGCGTTTGGACACAATGAATACAACATGTGTGGACAGGTAAGTGTGTTTTGGAGATGATGGAAAACATCCCTTGATAATCAGTGTAGAATAAAACAAAGAGGCTGTGGAAAGAGTAGTCAGAAAGCCTTTTTAGACCTACCTGATGTTATTCAGAATGTTTTGTGAGCTCTGGCTTTGAGTGACCCACAGAGAAGGCTGAGGATTTACTGCTTGCCTTTCCTCACAATGCTCCCCCGGAGGTCACAAGTCTGCCTGTCTGTGCAGGACAGTTAGGATCAGTGACAACTTTGTCTTCTTCAGAGTTGTTCATGGTTGTGTAGCACTGTTACACAGTGTGCCTGCTCCCCTGTGGTCAGGGGCATGACTTGGAAGGTAGGCTGATGGCATATGTGCCACCCAGAGGAGGAGAATGGTGATTTTACTCTTTCAGTGAAGTCTTCATTAAGTAGGAGAGTGGTTATGATTCAAAATGTGGAAGTTGCGTATTCACAGTAAGTTTACATTTTAATTGATAATTAAATGTTTCATCTCTTCATGTGAAATGCATGACAGGCTGTTTGTTCATAAAACCTTCTTTCTGACTCTCCAGATTGAATATTTTGTATCTGTCAACATAAATGCCTGTTTAATGCCGTAATAGCTTAAAGAGTTAAGGCTCAACTTGGAAAAGTAGAATGCATTTTTAAGAAAAGATCAACTGAAAGTTTTCCTGCACTTCTGACATTTAACAGAGCTTTCTTTTTCTTTTAATGAAGATTTATTAACTGGTTTTCTCACCACTTGAGCAACTTTCAGTTCCGTTGGAGCTGGGAAGACTGGTAAGTTCCTACCCTTTGCATTTAAACCTTATATTGCTAAAACCTCAACATTTCAAACACATCCAGAAAGTGTCACAGTTAGTGGCCCTGTTAATGGCTTTCCTCTATCTTATCAGAGGCCTCTTGTAATCTGCCCACCAGCACTCAGTGGTAGATTAGCTTGGTAATCTCTTAAGTGTATTATCCCTCGTGAACTTCGTGGTAAATCTCAAGCTGGTGTAAGCATTTCTTAAAGAAGGGAAGCAGAAATGTGATTAATTTGTCCTGCACTGTCAGTTGCTAGCAGTCTTTCCAAAATGCCTCCCCATACCTTTTCTTTTAATGGTTTGTGCTGACTCTTTGTATCCTGTATTCATTCTGTTGTTTTGCTTTCTGCCCTACCCAAACCTTTCACTACAGCTTTTATCCTTGAAACCTTGTGGTCTTTTCCCCACCTGCCAAATCCTAGCACATGGAGTCCCATCAGAGTTTGCCCTCCCACGTGTTCTTACTGTGCCGGGGCATCTCTAGCAGGAGCTCCCTGGAGTCCACTAATGTCTGAGTGCTGGTTCCCTGAGATTTCCATTTCAGGCACCCATGTAGCAAGCGAGATCTCCTTGAGGCCAAGTCCTCCATGGAGTAGTTTCCCCAGCCTGTGACTGTACCTGCTTTCTGTAGGTAATCTGCCTGACAGTCCTTGTTGGAGAGGGGTTCAGCTCTTCTTCTGGTAGGGTTCTGTGGCTTTACTAAAGTTTCTTGCACTGTCCTCTTGTAGAGTTAAGTGCTTGATGGCTATCCTGGCATACATCCATGTTGACTGACCAGGCAGCAGGTTTCAAAGAGATGATTTTAGTTTGCCTGGATATTCCTTAATGGCAGTGCTTCAGTGGATCTCTCTCCCAAGGTGCCATTTTTCACAAATCTTGCAAGTAACTGTATATCACGCTTTTCTTTACCTGCAATGCATTTGAAATCAGCCTGAAGAGTGAGTGAGAGACAGACTATGAAATCACTCAAGATTCCTTTCCTAAGGAAAGGGAAAACCAGCTAACCATAGCCACAAATTATTTTTAATGTGGTGGGGGAAGGGAAGTTACACGAAAATTTATCACACAGAGATGAGATTCCAGGAATGCTAATTGCCAGTAAGGATGTAGCTATTAACTTACCTCAGTGATTTAAAAGTGCCTGCACTCCACGGGTCCAGCACCTCCATTGTCGTCAGACTGTGATTGTTTAGTACTATCACACCAAACCAAAAAGAGACTATATGCTTTTGCTGAAAGCCATTGCATTCTGTCCTTTGATAGGTCAGATTGTCTTACTCAGGACCTTGAAAAACCCAAACCCAAATTTGTGAGAGAGGTTTTGGAAAAGTGCATGCGGTAAGTAAAATCTTTCCATAGTTGTGTTCAAGGTAAAGTATTTCATCAGTACTCTGACAGTATTTCATCAATACTCTTGACAGTATTTCATCTGAATACTGTCAGAGTTCCTTTTGCTTGACTCTTGTCTTGGATGCATCTGTTCTTAGAATTCATTTTCAGTTAAAAGATGAGTCTGTTGTTTGTGTGATTTTTAAATCTGGTTTACCTGCTGTAGGGCACTGCTTTAAAGAGAGGGAGAACCAGATGATGGAGATGGTGGTGAGCTATCCATGCACACCCGTAGTTCCATAAGGCACAGAAAGAAATAAAATTTAGGCTATATTCTTGGAAAGTATTCAGCATTCACAGAAACAGACGGAAGTGACCATTAGTTGTACTAAAAACTGAGAATCTATTCTTGATTCTTCTAGATGCCTCTGATGTTCATTTACTTCAAACTAACAAACAACTATCTAAACAAACAAAATATCCAAACCCAACAAGACTATATGATCAGTAGTTCTGATAAGTAGTCTGGGCTTAAAATTGTTGAGATTAGGGTGATACAGGAGAGAGAAAGTGCAAAATGTTGAAAAACTGTGTTATTCAGCATCTACATGAAAACAATCAAGATTAGGGTGAATTCCGTATCAGAAGTGTGAAAGTGTTGTGCTGCCCAATAAATGCATTTTTTTCTGTGGCACACTCCATTTCACTGAAAACACTGGTAGCAAATAATGCCTTTGTGGGAGTAAAATGAAGCTGGAAAGTAAAATTAAGATGTCTGGTGTAATATTTTTCCTGCTTTGAATACTGACGTCTTACTAGTTTTCTACAGCACATCTCAGTTTTTTGCATAAAACTTCTTACCAGAAGTTGACTTTATTTTCACAAGTGAAATCAATTGTATGAGGATGAAACTCTAGCATCACAGAGTTAAAATAGTTGGCAGGTACTAGTCTATTAGCTCTTACTACCCAGCAGAAACTACCATTCTGTTGTATAGACATCTTGAATCTTGTTTTATGGATATTAAATACAGAAAAAACATTATCTAGCAGTCATTAGCTGTGGTGGTACACCCTTTTTAATTCTGCTGTTGTGGAACTTGTTATTTCCAGACTCTCCTACCATCAGCGAATAATAGACATTGTTCCTGCAAGTTTTTCTGTCCTCAGTCCTGCTAATCCAGTGTGCATTTACAAATATGGAGATGAGAGCAATAGTAAGTATTAAAATTACCAGTGGTCAAGTTGGAGAAGTATTTCAGAGCAAGGGAGCACACTAGATTGACTGTAATATGAGTTGTCCTCATAAAAAAGAATACAGGTCAAATAAATATGCATGATTTTCATGTGGATAAATATGCTTCACATGAGCAATTAATATGTATTAAGCCTGGATCTCTCTAATAAAATCCTGTGTGCTACTTACGAAGCAAAGAAAATCCAGATACAGCAAGCTGCTATCGCTGATGTGGCTGTGGCATTGTGCAGTATTATTTGCAAGAAGTCTAAAATTGGACAATTCATCTATTTACCCTGTTTGGGCACAATACTATGGAAAAGTCAGCATCTGAAGTGATAATGAGAAATTATATTTTGAACTTGAAGCGCTAGAATATTTTACCAGTAAACTTGGTTTAATGAGCATACAGAGCAGATACCATAAAGACTGACGTAGAGAGGGATGTTAATATTCCTTTTATTGCTCAGTGTAAATACAGTTCTAATCGTACAAGTGTCATCATCAAAGATACAGTGACGAAAAACAACAAAGTGTTGTATTTTTAGAAACCTGGTGGAAACTGAAGCAAAGCTTTAGTCGGGAACTTGATTGCCTGAGCTCAGGTCTAGAAGTTTTACTCCAAGTTTTGAAGACCAGAAAATGTATTGATCAGTTTTATGGCCTATTGAGGTGGACAATGATATTGGAAACACCAGGTTTTAGGTGTAGCTGGGAAGGGTACTTGTTTCTCTGCAAGGCAGACTGATGTTAAAAGTGTTCACTTGCTTGCCTTTCCATGTTTATGACCTCTTTGTTTTTGTTCAGGGTCTCTTCCTGGATATACTGTGGCACTCTGTTTAACAATTGCAATTAAAAATAAGGCCAGCAATGATGAAATCTTCAGCATTTTAAAAGATGTGCCTAATCCAAATCAGGATGATGATGATGGTAAGATACAAGCTGTTAGGCTTTGACAGACTATCATTTATTCTGTGTGTGGACTGATCTGCCATGCTTTAAAGCTATGAGTGTGTTGGTTCACAGACCTGTATGCTTGTTGGTTTCAATTTAGCAGTAAAAACACCACTTCCAGTTCTTTTGTAAAAATCTTACATGCAGTGGCCTGTTTTTCCTAATAGAGATAAACTGGTGCATGTGTTTTCTTTCCATTTTTGACAGAATAAAAGAACAGAGGGCAGTTTTGAAATTCTGTGTTTCTGCCCTAAGAGCCTTTCCTGCCCTCAGTGCAGTCCCATAACAGATAAGACAGCCAGCCTGCTGGCTGGCATGTTGCACAGATGAAAACTCATGGTGGGACTGCTCACATTCTCCTTAGCTTTGCAGCCACAGGCAGCACTGACTCCTGAAGCTTTAGTGTTTATGGAGTGAGAGGTGTGAGAAAGAGTTAGAAGTGATCTAAACAATGGTGAATGCTTCATTTTTTGTATTGGCAGGGGTTCAGCTACCCAGGCAGAGAACAACAATGAACTGGTGGATTTTTTCCCCCCTAGGATTCACTGTCATGTTTCCTGATTTGCTTTAGGCATTACCCACTAATTAGTACTCTCCCTTTTGCCTGTCTTCAGCTGCAGAAGGGCACCTACCACCGTTCACCATAGCAGCTATTTGCTGTACATGCCTGGTGGACCTTTGTCCTATATCCTAAATGGTCAGCCTCTGTATGTTAATAATCCTTGCCTTTCCCCTCCTCACCCACACCCCCATCTTTATGGCCTTCCAAGGCCCTCATCTTGGTGCACATCTGCAGTTTCCCTTGCTGACTTCTGTGCTGCCATCAGTGCTGTCACATGTTGGTGGGGTGGCTGTGTCTCTGGTAGAATTCCATGTTGGTGAAGAAGCTTTGAGCACATTTTCTCCATGGCAAAATTGGAGCCTGAAGCTGCAAATTTTGTGGTAGTCTTTACTAGCTCCTTGCTCAGCCCTGCAGAACTTTGTTGGATGGAACTCTTGTGAAATGAGCTAAAACCATAAGTTATCTCTACAGTTGTATGAGTAGCTTACATGCTTTACTTGAAGTATTTATTAGTTTCAACATCAAATAACTTGCAGGTGAAGGATTTACTTTCAACCCTCTGAAAATAGAAGTCTTTGTTCAGACTCTGCTCCATCTAGCTGCAAAGTCCTTTAGCCACTCCTTCAGCGCCCTGGCAAAGTAAGTATAATATGTGCATTATTTGGGGGCTCACAGAACAGTTTAATGCTGACAGTTCAATGCAGGATGAAAGAAGTGGAGTGCAAGCTTCAGCAGTGTTGGTACTCTGCAAAGCAGTATGACTAGGAGAGCTAATGACACTGATTACTGAAGGAATGGTGGTTTAAATCCTAGATTATACATATGTGAATGAAATTAACAGAAACAGATATATTGCAGCCATGTAGTGTAAATGAAGTAAATAAGACAGGTTTGGAAAATTACTTCATTGTTGTATTGCTTATTTGCTGATTATGGCAAGGAAATAGGGATTCTTTCTGCATTTCAATGACTGCATAGCTGCCATCATAATATCTTGTACTATGAATATGGATCTAGGACAGTTACATCTGTATTAAAAAAAAAAAAAAAGGAAAGAAAACAGGAAACTTCAAAACAATCTGCTGCTAATTTCTCCTGTCTACCAAAGCAGAGTAAAATCCATCCTAAAATAGTTTCGCATTCATCCCCTAAAGACATACTGAAACTGCAAAGAATTTACTGCATCATTTTTAGTAAAATTAGAATAACATTTTTAATCCTATGTATTTTGGAGTTGATTTTAAGTGGTTTTGTTACATGAAAGCTAGTCACAGGCATCTTAATGAGGTTTTTTTCTGTCTGTCCCTAAAGATAGATAAAACTACTACAAAAGCCTGCACCTGGAACCTCTACAGAGGCAATGTTGTTAAGAAGCTGTAGGTAGTAACCTGCAGTCAGGAGTAAAAGAGGCAGGGTTTTTCAAATACTTAGACCGTGGTATTTTCTCCACTGCACAACAGCAGTGGCAGCCAAGAGATCAAGAAGAGCCTCTTATGCTTTATAGTTATATTACAATAAGCTGGGCTGTGAATGCTGTGTAGCAGTTAGAATAACTGCTAAAATAGATGCTTTTAGCAGCCTCTCCTTGGAAAAGAGGCCCTTAGGATAAGTGGCTGAAGTTGCGGAAACACGTTAAGAGGAAGGTCTAAGGCTCAAAAGGCAGCAAATTTTGTTTCAGCTGTGTATAGATCAGCACATGAAGCAGAAAAGTGCCTCCTGCTTTTGAGAGCCTGAGAAATGTAGCCTGGCTTCAGGAAGTAGGTTCCCCACTAAGATGTAAGTTGCTTTTAGGAGATGTCATTTCTTTGTAGACTATTTTAGGTCAGGATGGTAATATTTTCCAGGGAACAGTTGTCTAAGAAATGCTGTAAGTAGTCACATAATTTTCTTCTGGCCAATCTAAACCACTTTCCTTATATCTGCTGCTCTTTTGACCTGGTCTCAGCCTATCCATTGACTCCTTACTTCTATTAAAAGGTTTCATGAAGTCTTCAAAACACTTGCTGAAAGTGATGAGGGGAAACTTCATGTTCTGAGGGTTGTGTATGAGGTTTGGAAGAATCATCCACAGGTAAGAGGCTGGAATGTCAAGGATCTTTGTGAGTTCCGACTCACAAAAGTCATATGTGAAGAAAAAAACACACAGTTTGTTTTATATCCACTAAAAATAACTTGTCTGTTGTCATTCTAAGGATGGTTTAGATTGTATTTAGTGTTGCTACTACAAAAATGAAGGCTGGGCATAAAATATGTACCATCAGTGATGCTGCTTCTTTCTCAAAAGTTCACTGTGAAAGTGCAAGAGCTGTCATTAAGACTCAGACTCATACTGTGCTGGTTGTTGAACAAGGGAATAACTTTTGTCAAAACCATGGTTTTGTTCAGAGTCAGAAAGCAACATAAATATGTAAATTTAAATAAGATGTAGATCTCGTATCTAGAACAGGCCACAGTCCTAGAAATGTGGAAGCCTAGGGATTTTTAGGGCTTTTTTTTTCCTTCCAACAATTGCTAGTGAAAGCCATCCAGTTATTACAAGGAGCTCATGCTGGAGTCACTATTGTGTGTGGACAGGGTGAGCAGAGCTGCAGTAGTGGCTGTTCAGAACAGATCAGTCTGACAGTGCTGTGGTAATGTTCATTCTTGAGCCAGAGGAAATAACACCCTAAAAGACCTACAAAAGATGCCTCAGTTGTTTAAGCCATTCAGTTTCTTCACAGCAATTGTGTTTTACATCAGCTGTCATTTTTCTATGAATAGTAATCAATGAGGAACTCAGGCTGACTTTGCCTGCAATAATTACTTCACATATTCCTTGCCAGTTTGTGTTGCTGTAAAGTGGACTGTACCTCTCAGTTGCACTGGTCAGACTATAAGAAGTGATGCCACTGATAACCAGGAGTAATCCTTGCATCTGCTCTGCTCCTAGACCTGTGGTCTGTTCTCTAGTAGAAAAAATGAGCACTTAGAAGATACCTATACAAGCTGCTACTTCTCTTGAAAACATAAAAAAAAGGAGGATTTTAAAAAAATTATTTCACTTATTACCCAGTTTACTGACCTTGAAAATGTGACATTTACAGTCTGACCTACTTTTTGCCGCCATTTAACTGGATCAGAAGAAATTTCATTACTGTAATGTAATATCTATATCAGCTTCCTCTTCATTCCGTTGTATTGCAGCATTACCAAACTGAGATGGAGGTTTCAAAACCAGACTAAATAATCATGTTAATTTTTTAGGAATAAATCAAGATCCCATTAAAAAAATCTCAGGTGCAAAACTTAGGAAAGTTGGTGTGTGCTGTTCTACTTAATCATGAACTTTCTTTTACTGCAGTTTTGTATTTTCTGCTTCAAATCTATTCCTTTTTTTCTTATTTCCTAGTGCTCAGCCTCCTTGTCACACAGAAGGAATGGTGCCTTCACAGCAGGGCACTTGTCCAGAGTCTGTTTTCAGGATGTTCACCCTACTCTTAAGTCTATGGGAACACCCTGTGATTTGGTTCAGACTAAACATGCTTACTTATATGGCTTAAAGCACTCATGAGGGATCTGTGCTGCAGGTAGTGATTTAACAGCAGGACTCAGTAGTCCATGGACTTAAAAGCAAGCTGGTGGTGGTGATCTCATAAAGAGAAACTTTAACATTGAGATTAAATATTTTCTCCAAATCGCAGATACATGTTTTTTGGAAGACCAGGCTAAGTAATCAGAAATCCTTCCTGGCAATGCAGAAAGACAAATAAAACACAGGATACTATCCTGGGACTTGAAAGTTGAGTGCTGAGTCTTCTGTATGATTCATTCAGTTATTTTAATTTTCCTTCCTTAAAAGGAACTTTGTTGCACATCCTCATTTGACAAGGGGTGGTTGTAAGGATAAATACAGTGCAGGCTGTGGTTCTTAGATACTGTGGCATTCAATCACACGAGTAACTAAGATAAGCCCCTTTTTTCTGAACAGCTTGCATCTTCTTTAGTCAGTAACTCTTCTGCAGTTGCCTGCTAGATGGCTCGCAACTCCCTCAGAATCATGGCAGTGCCTGTAGCAAGTGAACCTTTCCACTGACTCCAGGATGCTCGTTCATTCTGTCCTGAAGTTAACGGGCCCTGTGGAGAAAAGCTTACTGTCACGTTTGAAGGCTGTTACAGTTCATGTAGAGTAGGCTAACAGCAGCATCCTTGCTTACGGTGATCTGACAGGTCAGATCAGGTATATGTGCTCTAGTTGGAGTACTTCGATGTCAAATACTAGCACTCGTGTCTCTCGAGGCCTCTCTTCCAACTCTGATTCTTATATTTTTTGCTTTTGTATGGGAGTATGTATGCTAAGAAAGAGTGATATTTTCAGAAATAGGTATGGTTGTTGAAAAAATTAGAATGCTTTATGTAATTGGTACAGATCCCCTCATTTGAAATGTTTTAAGCTAGACTACCCACCCGACTACTTTGCTAAAGTATTCAAAATTACATACTAATACCGCTGATGTAGAGTTGCATCAAGTCATCTCTGGTTTTATCTGAGGCTGGAATATTTTACACAGATTGTGTGTGTATTATCTTTCATAAAATACAGATGATTGCTGTGCTTGTGGACAAGATGATTCGGACACAAATTGTTGACTGTGCTGCAGTAGCAAACTGGATCTTTTCTTCAGAGCTGGCACATGATTTTACTAGGTAACAAGAACTTGGTTTGGGTTGTTATTTGTCTTTGATTTGCTATTTTAAGTTGCCAGCACATAGTTCAATCTTTGAATACTCAGTAGTGGAGTAAGGTACAATTAGGCTTTTGCCATTTCTACAAAATATGTGCTTAAACATTTTTCTTTTTGAGTTGGGGTATGACTGTTGGTGTGACAATGCAAGATTGCTTTTAGCATGTCATTTTGCTAGCAGTGCCTAAGCCTGCTGACATGGAACTGTTCCTAGACAGAGTCTGTTCTGTGTGGTGTATGGCTCCTGGCTGGGCACAGCCCTGGCCTTTGGGGTTGGTATGTAATTTCAACCACCACTGATGCAGTGCATATTGAGACTGGGAGAACTGTTCAATCTGAGGAGTCAGGTTTGGGGTTAGTAGTCTTGCAGTGTGTACATGAAATAAAACTCTGACTCTGAAGTGTACTGCAATAAATAGGCAAGAACTGATTAAGATTTCTTGCATTCTATGTATGCTTTCCTGTATGCTGAGTGTTCATTCATTCTGGTAGATGTCTCCTTAAATGATACTTAGATTTTTTTTTAATTCTCCACTTATATTTTTCTGTTAAAAATCTATATTTAGTTTCTTATCCTCATGTAGTGTATAATGTGATGCTTTGAGCTTTGTGTCTTCCCTAGGTTTTATATCTGGGAGATCTTACATTCCACAATTCGTAAGATGAATAAGCATGTCCTGAAGATTCATAAGGAACTGGAGGAGACTAAAGCAAGATTGGCCAGGCAGCACAAAAGAGTGAGTACTTTGTAAATTTTAAACCAAGGTATGCAAGCATGCATGCTGCTGTACAGACACACAGTTGGTTTTGAGGACTGAATACATACAATTCTTCAGGAAGCATGTCTACAGAGATGTGGTCAGCTGTAGCACCGAGACTTAAAAAACCAAATGCATGTTCTTGGTCCACCTTTCTAATGGTAGCTGTAATTTAAGAATTTCGTGAAATCTTTTAAGGGAGTTCATATGTATTTGGTCTGTTCAAGTTCTCTCTCACAAGTTTCTCTTCCTGATGATTGTGTCTTCCACTGGCCTTCTAATCTGGATTCCAATTACCTTATTAGAAAACAGTAAGAACAGTTACAAATTATTTATACTAAGTTCCGTTAAAGAGTGCTCTTGTGGCTTCCATGCAGAAGTGCACAGAAACAGCTATTTGTGGTTGAGAAGTTGGCTGTTACTGTTCTTCTGATGGATGCTGCTGGATTCTGACACTGGCATGGCACTTCCTTCTTCCAGCTTATTTTCCTGCATCTGGTTGCATGATCTTGCATTATTAAATGCAGCAAACTGTTGAGGAGCAGCTGCTGTTATGTTCTGTTGTCTCAAGTGGGCCAGTAAAATGGGGTGAGTGTGTTCATCTGTGGTACCTGGAAAAGATGGGGCCCAAGGAAGCTTGGCTGAATGCAATACCTAGTTATGACAAAATTAAGTCAGTTTATAAATATGCTGAATTGCAGAAAGCAAGAAAGAATTTGTGTGTTTCTTTGAGGTTTGTGTGTTTACCTGCATAAAACTCCTAACTAGCTCAAAAATTCTGAATGAGGTTAGCGTCAAAATGTGACACAGAGCCTGCTGATGTTTTATGAAGAAAGCTCCTCAAGTCAGTCATTTGTCCAGAAGCTTCTGTTTAGAGACACTAACAACTCACAGCTTGCCAGTGTTGGTTCATCCCAGCCCCTTCACCTTGTTTCCTTCACTCACAGCAACAGCCATCCTGCTTGCCTCTTCAGTCTACATTGAGGAGCAGTAAATAAATGCCTGTGATTATGGAAGACTTAGATGCAGTGATTGATCTTACTGTGAGGCAAAGAGCTTCTCTGGCATCTCTAAATATACCAGTGTTTTCTGTCCTTGTCTCTTGCCGCAGCTCTTTATTACTTAATATTTTAAATTAGTATTGTGCCAGGAAGAAATATTTGTATGCAACAGTGAGTAGTTCTGCAGGCTGTTTCTCTGCTGCATGACCATTCCTTTTAGAGGAACTAAGCCATCAAGTTTTGATGCCCCCAGCATGAAGGGGATTCCCTTACCATGGAATGAGTCCAAGGCTTGCCTGCTTTATCTTGGTCCTTCAGTGTTTGGAGTTCTGAAAAACCCCTATAGATGGGAAAAAGGCAAGTTCCAATAGAGAGAATAGAATTAAATTCTCACATGCTCTGGTAAGTAATTTTCATTTTTTACACTGATTCAGAGCTGTACTTTTCTTGTAGTTATGAACTTCATTTCCTATGCTGTAGGTTAACACATGGCCCTGTATTTGTCCCAAATTACACGTGTTTCTTTTACAGATATTTGAAGTTTCAAGCTGGTAATTTGTGAATGTTTTTTCACAAAACAACTATATTATATTAAAGCAGTGTCTTGTGTTTGAATTTACCATAATCCATCAGATCCTGCCCTTCCTCCTATATGTCTTGTAGTCTTGTTTAAGACTCAGTCACTTGAGCTTCCAAGGCTGGTACTTAGGTGTAGTTTGTGGGTGGTGGTGATGGTGTGTTTTTTTCGATGTAGTGAAGCATGCCATGTTCCCAGTTAATAGATCAGTTTCCATGCTGACCCTTTCTGGTCTTGAGAGTAGCTTTTTTTATCATGAGTATTGGGAGTCCCCACTTCAAAACACTGGCTCCAGTCCTTAGCCTTCCAGTTGTGCTAACCAGCTGGATTCACCTGAGTTCTTGCACCAAGTGCAGGAGAGAATTTGCACCAGGTGCATTATTTTTTGAAGCCCTGAGATTTCAGAACCCTTTATTTAGTAAATTACCTTTCTTGCTGCATTAGATGTAATTTGAAAAAAATCTAAGCCAGATTGTTTTTAAAAAGTTGTTCATTACCGTGTAATGATAAAGTTGGCAGGTGTATTACCTGTGTTTCCCTTAAATAAATCATATAATCACAGAATGGCCTTGGTTGGAAGGGACCTCAAAGATTACCTAATTTTAAGCCCTTGTCATGAGCAGGGACACTTTCCACTAGAACAGCTTGCTCAGAGCTCCATCCAGACTGGCCTTGAATAGTCCCAGAGATGGAACATCTTCAGCTTCTCTGGGCAACATGTGCCTCATCACTCTCCCAGTAAAGAATTTCTTCCCTATTTTTTATCTAAACCTACTCTCCTTCAGTCTAAGGCCATTCATCCTTGTTCTACCACTGCATGCTCTTGTAATTAGTCCCTCTTTCTTGGAAGCTCACTTCAGGTACTGGAAGGCTGCAATTAGATCACCCCAGAGGCTGCTCTGCTCCAGGCTGAACAAACCCAATTCTCTCAGCCTTTCCCTCGTAATAGAGACGCCTCATCCCTCTGATCATCTTGGTGTCCCTCCTCTGGACTCACTCCAGCAGCTCCATGTCCTTCCTTGTGCTGGGACCCCAGGGCTGGATGCAGGGTTCCAGGTGGGGCCTCCCCAGAGCAGAGCAGAGGGGCAGAATCCCCTCCCTCCCCTGCTTTGGATGCAGCCAGGACACCTTTGGCTTTCTGGGCTGGGAGTGCCCATGGCTGGGTCATGTCCAGTCTCACCCACAAGCACCCCTAAATCCTTCTCACAGAGCTGCTCTCCATCTGCACAGCCCCAGCCTGTGCTGGTGCTGGGGTTGTCCTGACCCAGGGGCAGCACCTGGCACTTGGCCCTTTTAANCCTGGCACGTGGCCCTTTGAAACCTTCTGAGATTCCTATGGGCCCATTCTTGTCTGGATGGCATCCTGTCCTTTAGGAATGTCAGCTGCACCACTCAGCTTGATGTCTTATGCATACTCGATGAGGGTGCACTCAAACACTTTGTCATTAATCAAGATAACATTGGTCCCAATACAGATCCCTGAGCAACACCACTGGTCACTCATGTCCCATTGATTGGGACTCAAATTTGTTGACCACCACCCTCTGGATGCCACCGATTTCTTATGCATGTAACAGTTCACCCATCAAATCCATCTGGTTCAAATTTAGAGAGAAGGATGTTGTGGAGGACCATGTCAAAGTCCTGATAAATGACATCTGCCCTTCCCTTGTCCGCTAGTGGAGTCACTCCATCATAGAAGGCCTGCAAGCTGGTCAGGCAGGACTTGCCCTTAGTAAAATGTCATGGGGAATGGTTTGGCCCTTACATCAGTTGGTTCCCTCAGGACTCTAGGATGCATCTCACTGGCTCCTGTAGACTATAGGTATGTTAAAGTTCATCAGGTGGCCATGAACCTCATCTTGTTTTAGAGTGGGAGAGACTTTGCTCCCCTAGGCCCCATCCTGCTGTTTGTCCACTCAAGAGATGTGGGAAGAGGGGTTGCCACTGAAGACTGCAGCAAAAGAAGTTGTGTACCTCAGTCGTTGTTACCAGTGGCATTGTTTATCAGGGGACACAGCTTCTTTGACTTCTGTTTTCTGGCTGACATACCTTCCTGTTATTTTTTGTGTCCCTTGCCAGGCTCAGCTCCAGCTTTGCCTTGGCCTTCCTCACCCCATCCCTACACAACCCAACCATGTCTCTGTGCTTTTCCCAGNCCCCTCCTTTTCCTACACAACCCAACCATGTCTCTGTGCTTTTCCCAGGTCATGTGTCCTTGTTTCCACTGCTGCTGCATTTGCTTCTTTCCTTTTAGTTTGACCAGCAGTTCCCTACTCACCCATGTCAGTCTCCTGCCTTCCTTGTCTGATTTCTTGCTCCTGAGGATTGCTGGCTCTTGCTCTCTTGTGGAGATTTGCCAGCACTGTTTCTTTCCCCTGTCCCTGAGGGCAGTCTCCCAGGCAGTCTCATGGAGTATGTCCCTGAAAAGCTGACTGTCTGCTTTCCTGAAGCTCAGAGGCCTCTCTTGACTCCCTTCCTGACCCATATCCCTCAGGACTGTGAGCTGCACATCACATGTGAACTGCATGATCACTGCCTCCTATTTTGACGTTCTCCTTTAGCCCCCCTGTGCTGGTGACCAACAGATCCAGTGACACCTCCCCTATTGCAGGACTGCTTCCTGGGCCAGGAATTTATCCTCCATGCATTCCAGGAATCTCAAGGATTGCCTACAGCTACTTTTTTCAGGGGTGGTTGAAGTCCCTGGCAGCCCGAGAGCCCATGAGCAGGATGCTCCTGTGGCTGGAGCAGGAGGGCTTTGCCCGCGGTCCCTCCGTGACTGGAGCCCGTCCCGGACACCGCCCAAGGCTCCCTCTGTCACCCCGGTCTGGGATCGCTGCCAGCAGCTGTGGACTGGCTCATGGCTGTTGTTCAGGGACTCCAGGCTCATCCAGCTCTCGATGCAGAGGGCAATCCCTCTGTGCCTCTTCCATCCCCTGTCCCTTCTGAGCAGCCTGCGGCCATTGTTGGTCACACTCCAGTCATGGGATCCATCCCACCAAGTTTCAGGAATGACAAAGTCATAACTGGCAAGCAGCACGGTGGCTTGCAGCTCCTCCTGTTTGCTGCCCATGCTGCATGCCCTGGTGTAGCGGCACCTCAGCTGGCATGTCAGCCACAGAACCTTCGTGGAGGAAAACCCCTCAATTCTGATAAATCTCTATACTTGCTCTAGTTTTTCCGAAATCTTGGTTTGTTTTGGGCTTTTTTCACAGCTTTTCCATGTTAGCATTTTTCCTTCCCAGTTTTTATTTGCAATTGTGTGCTGTAATTCAGTTCTGCAGATCTTTTCACACAAGGAACTAACTGGAGGGTATCAAAGGTATCCACATGTGCCAAATTACTGGTTGAGTCCTGTGTTGTTGTCATTTACAGCGAGACAGTGATGATGACGATGATGATGATGACCGAAGCACCGACCGGGAAGATGGGCCACTGGAGGAGCAGATAGAGCGCTTGCAGGAAAAAGTAGAGTCAGCCCAGAGTGAGCAGAAGAATCTCTTTCTTGTTATATTCCAGGTAATAATGGTCAGTCTCTTCTTTAGTTTAGGTTTCAAAGTTACTTGATTTATAAGCTTTCAGCATCACTACTCTATCTTGGGCATTTTCTTGGAATAAGAATATGAAAAGGCTTGATGAGTTTACTGTGGGTTGGTGTCAATTCAGATCATCCCTCTGCAAAGACTGGTTCTGAGCAGGATCTGATGAGTTTCAAGTGCTTAAGAGCAGAGGAGTTCTGCTAGCACACAATTTCCTGAACAACCAGAAGGTAACTGGTTTATTTTTATACTAAATTCAGTATTTGCCAAGCAAAGTAATTATTCTCACAGTGCTGTTCGAAGCTTCTGACACCCAGATCCTCTTACCTGAGTTTAGGATTCTGCTTTAATTTGACGAGACTTGAATAAGTTTGTGGTTTTTCCCCTCTACTGCAGCGTTTCATTATGTTGTTAACGGAGCACTTAGTGCGCTGCGAGACTGGTGGAATTGATGTGTTTACACCTTGGTACAAGAGCTGTATAGAGAGGTTACAGCAGATCTTCCTGCAGGTAAGTTTCATTTCTCAGTTTGGAAAGGTGTTGGCAGGGCTGTGCTTAACTGGGAAAGCTCAGTTGATGGAGGGCTGAGCACTCCACAAGAATAGCAGTAGGTGGCAGCAGCACATTTTCCCCAGAGGCTGATGTGGGGCCAGGTTACAACTCTCTGGCTCTGGCCAAATCTCTGCCACAGTCTGGGGGAGTGACTGATCCTGAGTGTAGAATTCCTTCCCCATTTTGCAGTGTGCTTCCCCCATAAGTATACTGCAAAAGTATTTCAAGATGTGATTATGACTTTCACTGACTTCCACTTAACTGTGTTTTTAGTAAGGGCAAAGTTGAGAACAGACAAGAATGCTAAAATAGACATGTTGTAAATAAGAAAACTAAAATATTGCAGGATTCCTTTTAGTGAGATGCGTAAATATCTATTAAACATGATTTTTGAATATTTGTCTCTGTATTGAATCAGTTAATAAGCACAGGTGGCTGGATGAAAGTGATTAGTTACAGGAAGTTATACCTGTATGAGTATAAGATGTGTTGAAGAATGGGAGAGGTGGTGTTATTCTCCCTTGGGATAAACCCTTCCCTGGAAGTAGATGTGTCTTCAGAGGAAAGGAATTACCATGATTCCCCTAAGATATCTGCAGTGGCATTGTGTCCTGCACACAATTCAGGATCTGTGAGTGAAGGATTACAAGGGAGCACAGGGGAGGATTTCATCACAGTCTTCGTTCTTGCGGTCAGCAGTGCCTCTATATTATGCTTTTCTTATCCATGGCTGCTACATTGTGGAAATTAGATGTGCTAAACAATTCAGATAAGAATATTTGTTATTCTTATATATCTTGACTTATCTGCCTATTCTGATATAAAAATAGTAAACATATGTGGTTTGTTTTTGTTTTTCTATCTGCCAGCACCACCAGATAATCCAGCAGTACATGGTGACACTAGAGAACCTCCTGTTTACAGCTGAACTGGACCACCACATTCTGGCTGTGTTTCAGCAGTTCTGTGCTCTGCAGGCCTGAGGGATCATTCGTGGACAGAGTCTTGTCTGCAGGACTTTAGTGAATTTAATTTTTTTTAATGGCAAAACTTAACATGGGGATGGAAGAATTTTTTTTGACTAAAACTGGCTTTCATGTGCTCCTAAATAAAACAATAGAGTGTTCTAAAAAAAAAACACAACAAACTGTGTAAGCATCGTAAGCCTTAAAAGATATGACTAATAGGGGATATTTGTGAAGTAAAGTATTAATTCCTTTTGTTGTCTTTTAATTTAGTTTGACTCTTTGCTTCATGATAGTAATTTTATTTCTCCCCTCTTGCCTATATAGAAATAAAAATCAGGCACACTCCTCCCCCCCAAAAAAATTCCTAACCTCACAGATAAAAAAGCCAACCCCAAGCAATTGTTAGCTCTGCTTGTCCCTTAAATCAAATTAGTTGCAGAAATGAGGAACAATTTTTAGTGTTTTGTGAGTATGAAAGGGGATGCACCTTCTCAGTGAGCAGTGTGGTAAGTTCTCTAGTATATGACATAGGAAAACTGTCTTAACTTTGGGCATGTGAAACACGTTTTCAAAGTAGCATAGAGCACACGAATTTGTTTTATTACCCAGCCAGATAGATTTTCACAGTTTAAAAGAACATGTAATACAATTGAAATATGTTTTTAAAATGTGTTGTCTAGTGTCTTATTACAGTGTCTGTAAACAGTCAGTAGAGAAGCTTCATGGACCACTTCTGAAAAAACAGAATTCTTTTTGATTTGTGGTCAAGAAAGCATGAACTCCTCTTGGTAGTAGTCTTCACTGATAAATAGAGACAGTAAGCAAGAGTTGGAGTGGCACAAACTTCTAACTTCCATGCTGCAAGCCTTTACCTGGGTGTTGGGAGCTCCAGCCTCAGATGCCAGGAAGGGGACAGGACAGTGCTGAGCTCGTTTTTTTCTTTCAGCCTGTAACTTATTTGTGCTGGGCTGGACCTGCAGGCCTGCAGGATTTCAGAAATCTTTCTGTTTAGTGACAGTGGATGAACCAAGTGCTCTCACCTCATGTGGCTTGGCAACAATTGCTGCATCTGCTATGCCTCCCTTGCTTTAAAATGCGACAGCAGCATGTTGCTCCCATGTCTTCAGAAAGCGTTTTAATGCCAGTTTAAGTGATACATTACGGGAGACTTAGACTGGGAGAACACAACTGAAAATAGGGCAGGCTTAGTTTTGAGTTGGGCCAGTAATACGAGGTGCAAAGAGCGTTCTGTACCACGGTGAGCAGCGGTGAATGGCAGAGATGCTGCCTTAGGTGCTCAGGTCTGTCGGAGTGCAGGGGGCTTCCAAGCTGTTTGTGGTCTCTTCATTTTGCAGGTGAATGTTTTAAAGAATTTCATACCCAGTGCTATTTAGTTTTAGCTTAGGAAATTACGTGCTTTGAGTGAGTAATTTTGTTCCTGTACAAATTATTTTTTCAGGTATTATACCTAGAAATGCATTTCATCTGTACATTGACTGATGACCCCCTGACCAAGCAAGGAGGGTAAAAAATTGAACATTTTGCTTTGACTGTTCATCTAATTTTGTGTGTGGCCTGTAGCAGTCTGATATATCCTCATAGACTTAGATCTGTTATTTCTACTTTTTCTGCTTGCCCTTTCTGACCTGACTGATTCCCCGCCTCCATTCTTTCAGGGTGTATTGTTATTTGTTGTAAATTTGCTTTATGCAAGGATTTTGTCAGTCATGCACGGACTTATGCTTCAGATCTTTCTCTGTTGATGTTCTTGCGTAATCAAATAGGGTTTCTTGTTGGGTTGTTTTTTTTTTATTTTTAGGAAACATTTAATACTTTAAAGGTTTTAATTGGAGTTTATTAGTTTTTTCACTGGTTTGGGTCAGTATCGGTTCTGATATTAACTAATAGTGAGGGTTCTGACTATAAATGTAATTTACTTCTGTAAAACTGGTGATGCAGTTAGAACTTGCAAACCTGTAACTTTCTTTGAGCCTTGACAAATACTGATGCTGGGGATACAGTTGCAAACGCTTGAGTGTAATCCTGTGTTTTAAAACCAAATAGCAATGTCTTTCAAAATTGATTTAATTTCCAATCATGCCAAGCTTCAAGCATGGCCTTTGATTGTATTTCTTGAGTCTGCTGGACACCTTCACCTTCTTTTAGGTCTAGTGGTGTACACCTGACTTGACTGGGAAATTGGCTGGATCTGTAGGAAAGAGAGTGAAATGCTTAGGTAGTGATACCAGCAGCTAACTGGAGAAACTTGGAACTGCTGAAACACAAAGTGGTGGATAGTGTAAAGATGCTGTAGAAATGTGGTGTGGTTGGAAAAAATGCACATGTAAAGACAAAAATAAATGAAGGTGAAGCAGGTTGCTGCAGTGTGTTTGTCCAATCTCTTTGGGGGGGACACTGAAGCAAAGTAGTCATGCTGGGTTATGCTGGTGTTAAGTGCAGAGGGCTGTGAAGCAGTTTTGTTTCCCAGCACTCGTGTGGGTACCCAACTTAACGTACAGGCCTTCACCTCCTTGCACTACCATTGGTCTAACACGCTGGCCCACCTGCAGCCAGGGGAGGCAAGCATTTGTGCTGCTAGGTGCAAGGAAGTGCCGATGTAGAAATTCTTCCTCTCCCTTGCCACCTCTTGTCCTCTGGGAAGGGGAGGTGCTGCTGCAGGAGGTCAGGAGGGTATGGGCTGGTGGTGCATGCTGTGTGGTGGGGCAGATACTGCAGTGTGCCCACAGAAGGGCAGTAGTCAGTAAATACCCCCATCTGCCCCCGAGAGGAGTTTAGAGAACCCAGATCATACTGGTTTGTGAAACCATGACATGGAGGACTACCTACAAATACCCTGCTGGGACCTGCCTCCTTCCTCTAGCCAAGCTCCCATGCCACTTTCTCATGTCTTGGCACGGCCTTAAATCCTCTGCTTAGTGGGCTGGCAGGTTTCTGCATAGCTGCAGAGGAGTACATTGGAAAAGTGAATATCTATTCTTGGAAGGATTACCTGCCCTTCCCAGGCACCTCTTCTCACAAAACCACAAAGTCAATTAGGTTGGAAAAGACCTCTGAGGTCATCAAATCCAACAAGTGACTGAACACCACTATGTCTACTAGACCATGGCACTACCAAGTCTAGTCTTTCCTTGAACACCTCCAGTCATGGTGACTCCACCACCTCCCTGGGCAGCTCATTCCAATGTCCAGTCACACTTTCTGTAAAGGAGTCTTCATGATGGCTGACATAAACCTGCCCTGGTGCAGCTTGAGGCCCTGTGTTCTCTTGTTCTGTCACTGATTGTCTGGGAGAAGAGACTGACACCCACCTGGCTACAGCCTCCTTCCAGACACCTGCAGAAAGCCTGAGGTCACTCCTGAGCCTCCTTATCTGGTTGAAGCCCTATTCCCTCAGCTGCTCCTGTACCCTTCACAAGCTCCATCAATCATCTGTGGGCACACTCCAGCACCTCAATGTTCTTCCTGAACTGGGGGGACCCGAACAGGACACAGACCTCCGAGTGGGGCCTCACCAGGCCAAGCTGGTTGCACTATTGCCAGGATAGTGCAATTTGCCTTCCTGGACACCTGGGCACACTCCCAGCCAGATGCTGGCCAGCACCCACAGCTCTTTTCCACTGGGCCTCTTTCCAGCGACCCTGCCCCAGCCTACATGGGGCTGTTGTGACCCAAGGGTAGCATCTGGCACTTGGCCTTATTGAACTTCACACCTTTGGCCTTGGCCCATTGATCCAGCCTGTCCAGAGCCCTCTGCAGAGCCTTCCTGCCCTCCAGCATGTCAACACTCCCACACAGCTTGCTGTCACCAGTGAATTTACTGAGAGTACAGTCAATACAGTTCATCAATAATGATTTTAAACAGGATTGGGCCAAATAGTAATTCTTGAGCAACAGCACAAGTGACCAGCCCCCATCTGGATGCAGCACCATTCACCTCCACTGTCTGGGCCTGGCTGTGCAGCCAGTTTCCAGTGCAGCAAAGAGTGCTCCTGTCCAAGCCTTGGGTTGCCAGCTTATCCAGGAAAATGCTGTGGGAGACAGTGCCAAAGGCTTTGCTCAAGTCTAGGTAGACAACATCCACAGCCTTTCTGTCATCCTCTGGGGAGGCCACCTGGTCATAAAAGGAGATCAGATTGGTCAGGCAACCTAAACTGTTGGCTAGGCCCAATCCCCTGGATTTTTGCATGTGTTCAAATTGATCTATTCCATCCCAACTACCGAGGCTGACTGCCAGGCCTGTAGTTCCCTAAATCCTCCTTCAAACTCTTCTTGTAGATGGACATCACACTGGCCAACCATGTCACCCCAGACCTCTCTGGTTATCCAGGACTGATGATAAATGATGCAGAGCAGCCTAGTGAGTTCTTCCACCATCTCCCTCAGTGCCCTTGGGTGAATCCCACCTAGTCCCATGGACTTGGGTCTAATGGCTCAGCAGGTCACTATTTCCTCCTGGATTACAGGAGGTCAGTGCTGCTCCCAGTCCCCATGTACCAGCTCAGGGTATGGTTGCCCCAAGGATAACTGGTCTTTCTATAAGACTGAGGCAAGGAACCCAAGTATCTCAATCTTTTCCTTGTCCTTAGTGACAGTGTTCCTCCATGCATCCAATAACTGATGGAGGTTCTCCTTGGCCTTCCTTTTGTGGTTAAAGTATTTATGAAAACACTTTATATTTCACAGTGGTGGCCAGATTTCCAGGTGATTTAATCATTCTGATTTTCTCTCTACATGACCTACCATCATCCTTGTATACTCTTCTTGAGTTGTCTGCCCCTTCATTCAAAGGTCATAACCTTTTTTCCCTGAGTTACAGCAGAAGCATCCTGTTCAGCCAGGATGAACAGCAAGACCAGGCTGGTCTTCTTCCACGATGGCTCATCAGCCGGCACATGGGGGCAGTCTGCCCCTCCACCTTGAAAGATTTCCTCTTCAAACCATGGCTAGTCCTCGTGGGACCCCTTTATTATTAAGGACTGTTTCCCAAGGGTCTCTCTGAACCACTGTCCTGAACAGGCCAAGGTCCACCCTCCAGAAACCTGAGGAAGAGGTTTTGTTGATCCCATTCCTTACTTATCAGGGCTGAAAACTGTATCATTTCATGGTCACTGTGCCCAAGACAACCTCCAACAACACATCTCACACCAGCCCTTCTCCGTTCATAAACAGATCTACTAGGCACTGCCCCTGGCATGTTCATGTTGTAGTTTAGGAATGGTGCTCTCCAGTTCAGCACTTCCACTGAAACACTCCAAACCAGGCACAACTTGCTCACTCCCTCCAGTAGGAGGAAGTGGATGAGAATTAGAGGTACAAAAGGTAAAGACCAAGGGTTGAGATAAGAACAATTCACTGGAAACAGCAATGAGATAAGAAACAAACAGTATGAATATGAATATTAATATGGTGTGCAAGAAAGACAATCCATTCACACACAAATGCCCACCTTGTGAAACCTGGTGTTACCCTGACTGGAAAGGCCCCCCTTCTGCCCATCCACACCTGTGCACTGCGTGAGATGAAAACTGACAGGAAAACAGGATCTGGGTTATGCTCCTCCTGGCCAGAACCAGGACAGCTCACTTGCCAGCTGTCCTTTGTCTTCCACACATGTCAGGAACCTCCTCAACTGCCCTCCCCCTTGCTGTTTTCAGCAAACATCCCACAAATCAAAGTCTCCCACAAAAACAAGGGCTAGTGATCATGAAACATCAGTCAGCTTCTTACAGGACATTTCATCTGCCCCTTTATCCCATCCGGGTGGTCTGTAACAGACTCCCCCTGGGACGTCTGCCTTGTTGGCCCTTCCCTGATCCTTACCCACAGGCACCCAACACTTTATCATCACTGCCCTTGAGCTCTGCAGTCAAAACCCTCCCTGAGGTACAGAGCCACCTCTGCTGGCCAGCCTTGTCCCTTCTGAAGAGCTTATGACCATCATGGCAGCACTCCAGCCACTGGAGTTATCCCACCATATCTCCATAATGGCAAACATGCCATAGTTTTCCTACTGATATTTTGAGTTCTGCACAACCAAGGCTCACAAAAGAAGTCTCCAGAGACTTCCCTGAAATGTGCCATATTTACAATGGTGAATAAATGTAAAGCCACAACCCTAGAATATGTTCCTTCACTTCAGCAATTTCCACATGCATTCTCCAACAATTGTAAGAAGAAGAAATTGAAATTTAAACTTAAAAGTAAAATTGACTCTACTGAAAGCAAACACCATTCAGGTGCATTTGAAAGAGCTCTACCATGGAATGCTACTTCCCTCTTGCCCCAAGGATGGCTCTTGACCCCTGCCTTGGTCTCTGCTTCACAAGTTGGGGAAAAAAAAAAAGAAAAAACAATGTATAGGAAATACACCTAAGGACTCTTTCCCACAAAATATGGTTGAGAGATGTCAGAACCTCCCAAGGAAGCAGGCAGCTTTCCCTTTAAGAGAATTCTTTGCAGATTTGTGTATCTGAGCTGAAGGAGAACCCACCTCACTATATGGTCTCTCACCACCAGAAGTGCAGCTCTCTCAGCTTGTTCCCTCTGCCTGCCCATGACCAGTAACTGAAAACCAGACAACAGTCAAGAAAAAATAGGGAGCCCTCCTCCTGATGGAAGCAGAAAAGCAGTGGGAAGGTCACCTTCATTTCATCAGTGCTTTAAGTACAATGATACAAACTTATCTTCTGACCAAGAAGATAACAATTGTTGAATTGTTCCAAATGTGCTATATTCTACCCTAAGATCTAGCTTAAAAGCCAAAGCCTACTGTTCTTCACAGAGCTTCTTGCAACTGAAAAATATCATGCTTCGTAGAATTCGGCAACAGCTCGTTCATAGTAAGCATTTATTTGACTTTAATACAAAATACCATTAAAAAGAAAGTAAAATTTAAAAAGATAGGTTAACATTACATCTTCTCGTAAGTTAATTCATGGCCACATACAGTGCACGTCTTTCTGTATGTATCTTCATCAATGTTTTCTTCTGGTCCATATTCATGTTCATGGATACTAGCTTCCTTCTTCCACAGACTACTCCTCACGGCACGGCGGAGTTCTGGTAAGAAATACAAGAAAATTTTAAGATTTTAATAAATCTTAAATAATGTTTAATAAAACTCAAGCTAACCAGCTCCCTGAGGCCTACAGATGACAATAGGCTTGCTTCCCGTCTCCCACAAAGTCTGGGAAAGAATCTGCTCTTATAAGAACAAGCTCTGACTTGCCTTGCAATCCTCACCTTGTTTGCATATTTTAAAGGCCAAGAACTACACCGTCATGGGATCTCACAGGCAAAGATTTTCCATATGGACTAAGGACGTGTTGCTTGCTGCCTTTTCACAAATCCATCCAAAAGGGGTTGGTGGAATGCGAAGGAAAAGTTTTTATAGAACACCTCATTTATTTTACATGACCAAGAAAGAATAATTTTCATTCAGGTCACAGTAAGCCTCCCAAATGACTTGGCATTCTCTAAGCTTTATGCCCAATAATATGAGTTGCCTCTGCAGCATCCGCAGTGAAATCCACGGGTTCTCTAGAGCGCACAAGCTGGCAGCAGAGCCCAAGATATTATCCGGATGTTGCAAGCGGGTGGCGAGAATACTGAACAGCAAAACGTGGTCACATTTTGAGCCAAGCCATTCAGACTGAAAACTCTGTCACGTTAAGGCCTGTACTTGCACTGAACTCTGGCATCTTGGCGGCAGTCTGCTGCCAGTCCTTCTGTACGCACAACATCAATGGCCCGGACAGGGGTTATTTGTGCAGTCTCAAGTTTTGCCTCCTTCAGACAACACCACTACAGCCAGCTTGAGCTTTCTGCCCTTTTAAGTGCCACCCCAAAGCAAAGCATGGAAGCTAAAGGTGGTACAAAAGGTTCCACCCATCAAATACTCTTCTAGATAGTAATTTATCAAGGAAAAATCCAAAGGGTAATGTACAGTAAAGAAAGCAGCTAGGAATACTGTGAACAACAGGAAAACCTATTTTCATTACAGTCACTCCACCTGAAGGCTATCACAGAATTATAACCCACAAAAATCCCTGTCTTCCACAAGTCAAAAGCAACTCATGGCACATTCTGGGTCACACACAAAAATCTGAAGAACACCACAATGAACCATTGTAATTGATTTCTGTCACATCATGTCCACAGGACAACAGGGGAATGCAAACTGAAAGGGATCTCAAGTCCTTCAGACAAATACTGCCCAAAATAGTCAGCTATGAGGCCACAACAGACTGTTCCAGGTTCACCCCCAGTCTTGAAAACATCCATTTTACTGCACTGAATATCTTCTCAGTAATTTAATCAGATGCAGACACAGGTTTAAACAGAACTGTACTTCCCTTCAGGTACTTAAATATGTAATTTTAACGCTTTACCTTTAACTTTCTTGTCAAACTTCTTCTGTTTCATCTTCTCTCTGCTATCACGGCGCAGCTCCTTTGCTTCCTGCAATGCTTCCTCGCTACCCCAGACTTCAAGTGAACGCTTGATTACCTACAGGACGGACATAAATGCCTTTTTTTTCCCCTGAAACGATAAAAGTAAACTATTCTAACTTAAAAATTTAATTTTTCCCTACACGTACATAAACCAACAAATCTTCCTCTGCCTCCCACCTGTCTCTGCTCTTGACTCACAAGACTGAACTCCTTCTACAGGAAGAGGCAACAGTGGTTTTTAGTATCAGCTGGATGTAACTTAGGAAAACTTAAACCCAGCTCTAATTTTGCCTGTATTGTACTAAAAAAGCAGTATATCTCCTACAAAGTACCAAACAAGAAATGACAAGAGCCTTGGGAAATCACTTGTCTTTCCTCTGTCTCTGCAGGCAAAGCTGTGAACACAGCTACAAAGGGCCACACACAGCTGCAGCTGCCCCATGCACTTCAGAGTAAAACTGACAGGCCATGTGCTTTGAGACTTGTAATTGTGCAACCCACTGAAGTTCTGCTCAATGAACATCCTTAAAGTGCTCTCAAAACCAGACATTTTCACAACTTGGACTGCAATCATTTAAAAAGCTCTTTATAACACACACAGCTTTAACAAAACCATCCAGGTACCAAGAGACAACCAAAGCTGTACAAAGGTAAAAAAAGGTCTGAAACACAGTAAGTTTCTATACCTGTAGTTTTAAATAAAGTTTCATTTCGCCCCATCGTGAATTATGAGGGTTTTTCTTCACAATGAATCTGAGCACTGGTTCCCTCTTGTCTAAGTCACAGTCTTTAAGCAGATACTCTTCTTTTGCTTCTGTCCTTGTTATAAGCTTATGTTTATCTTCAACATCTCTGCAAGATGTAAAATAACGATGAGAAAGCTACACCCTAAAACCACTGGTTATTAACATCTAAGTCCCCATCCCTTCTAACATTCCTGAAATACAGGTAATCCTAATCCCCTGAGTTTTTATGCATGCAAATAATTTTGGATTCCAACAGCCCAGCTAAACTCCAGACTAGATTTACTGAAATGAAGTGTTTAAAAATTCCTCTCATTTCAGCAAACATAGGCTGAGAAGCCTGCTCTTCTAGAAAGGCTTTTCTTCTATTCTCTTACAAGAGGGAATAATTGAAATTTAAAATTAGTAATTTCAGGTATTCACCTAACCCAGATGCAATCCAAGAGGACAAAACTATGAGCATCACATGGTGAAGACAGAAAGAATGTGTAATGTGAGACAGGTCAGATCACCTGAGAATATACACACTCCATATGCCTCTAGATCTCAGAAACTGATCAGCAACACAGACAGTACACTTCTTTCTATAATGCAAGACGTAGGCAGAGGAACCATAAAATAAAGACTTTTAAAAGACTGTATCCTTTACCAGATGGATAATGAAAAACTCTGGAATCACAGCAACATTTGAGTTAATGGAAAAAACTAAATTTACGCAATCCTGACTGAAGTACAGCTTGAATCACTTGAGCCAAACAGTCTGCCAAACATTAAGTGCTAACAACGGTCATCAAGGAAGTACTGCTGTAAATGTAGCTTTACTAGAATTCAAAGTTCACAGTTACAGCTAATGCACCAAGGATACTCCAGTGATCAGCTACAAGAGCTTAGGCCCAAGAAAAAGTACTCCACAGGCTCAAAGTCCTGTCCTTAATGACCCTTTCCTACCCACTGTAACTTCCGAAACGGAACTTTGCCTCCAACATGACTGCGAATTGCCTGCACCACGTGCACACCCCTAGCCACTCCCTGCAGTAAATGGGGAGGCTCCCAGAACAAACTCCTAACTGCCTCTCATTTCCATTCACCCAATTCATTCTTACATACACGGGTGGCCAGCTGCTGCAGTTGGGTTTCATTGCCCTGGTTATCTTGATGGCTTTTGGAGTATTTTCTGCGTTAGAAGATAAGAGCTTGCTCTCCTCTCAAGGTCAAACTGCTGCTTACCTCACAGGCCAACCAGTAACCTCCCATGAGGGCTCTGCCCTCTGGCTGCTGTGGTTTCAGCACGCCCATGCTGACCAAAGTACCAACTCCATTTGAGTTAAAATACTGGAAGACTGCGAACACTCCTAATTCCCTGCTCCACTTCAGAGCAGATATTTGCGTTTCATCAGGTTTTCAAATGGCTCCAGTCTGCAGCCAGACATAAATTTTCACACTGACAAACACACCAACTGCTTTCATGACATCCTATTTCCATAATGTTGTATGAAAATCCCCTGATGTCCCCTATCCTAAGGCAGGCTTATGAGACAATATGTGATTCTATTCCATGATGGAAAATGCAGAGGGTTATCAGTCAACTTTCATTTACTGTTAAGTTACTGAAACGTGTCTCTCTGCTGACAGTCTCTTTAAATGACTGTAACTTAATTGAATTATAGCCAGCAATCTTTATGGTAAATAGTGTTTATCTCTTCTGATTATTTGTAATACCTGCAATTATCACATGTTGCCCAATCAAAGTGCTGCATAAGGTAGGAGTCCATGAATTCTTTGCCACAGTCTCCACAGATGAGATAGTCAAATTCTAGTACGGGTGCTAATGAAAAAAAAATTTTTTAAAGGGACTAGAATGATAAAAACAAGCACCTAGAATTGGTATTACAGGCAATTTTACTGGAATTCACATAAGCATGTTACAAACTACTTTCACTCTATGCAAGTTTTTCAGAACAATACAGTACAGATTCAAACCCATTACTACACAATTCCAACTCTGTTGGAATATTTTCTTGCTGTAAGTTCAGTGTTAAGTACTTAACTTCAACATTTAAATGCACATTTAACTTAGCCATTGCTCAAAAAAATTCTCATCATTTCTCCCACAAAGTGATTCAAATCCTCTCCTGCCACTTCCTCTGTTCTTATCCTCCTAAAATATGCCTCGATTTATAGAGGACATGCAGGCAGAGACAGGAAGAAGCAGAGGAAGGATTCAGTTCGAGGAGGGTGGCCAGAGCAGGAAACTACAGGAGCTGCGCTGGCATCATAGTTCTCTCAGCTCTGCTCCAGTTTTTTTCCTAGCTCAGCCACACCTGCCTCTCCCTAAAACGAGCTCAGTGAAAGCCTGGGGCAGTTGGCAAGCTTCTTGTCCGTTCCAGCTGGCAGACACGGAGGTGGATGGCCAGAGAGCTGCTAGGAGTGGAATGGGGATGGAGCTCCACTACAATCCTCTCCCCAAGCCCTCTCAGCACTGCTCCAAGCCCAGACTCATCTCAGCGCCAGCCACTGCTTCTGGTCGCATCCTCAACGGGTGGATCACCTCCAGCGTCATCACCATCTGCTTTTATGTTCCATAGGACACCAAGAAACACCGATTCGGGGAAAAATAGATATAAGGAGAATTCCCTGAACAGTAACATTGGAATTCTTTAAAAAAAAATTAACATTTCTATACAGTTTTGAAATCTGAAAGAGAGGTAGTGCTGTGGAATTTTAGGAACACCTGAAGCAGAAGATTAATGGTTGACATGCAGCACCATACATTTTAATTGCGTTTACATTTATAGCAGATCCGATCCAGCAAAGACGACATTTTATGTAAATTCAGTCCTACTAGCGACAGCCGGATGCTCAGTACTTCACAGTCATTTCATACTCTTACATCACATTCCATCATTTAAGGCAGTGCTCCCGAACACGAACACATTTTATTAAGACAATGACGTTATGAATTACACAGCAAAAAATACGCCCAATGTAAAGGCATCCCAGATCTACTTTAATTTATTGTTAAACATTAGCCCATCAAAAGAAGCAGAGCTGCTAATTGTTTACCCTGTTAATGAAATCTGGTGCTGATTTCTAACAAAGAGATACACTGCACCAACAGCCCTGCAGCTGATTCAAGCAGAACAAAGCAAGACAAAGACAATCCCAGAGAAGAAAGTCGATCTATTTTGGGACCCTTACTTCTCCATTTGCTTTTTTGGGGGAGAGAATATCGCAAGGCAATGTGCTGAAATCCTCCACCGAACGATCAGTAACTTGGCGCCAGCACGTTTTATAACGATAAAAGCTGGCACTGCAGCAGCGCTCCGTTCTTGGCACAAACCACATAAATCCCAAAATTCCCACAACCGATGAAGCCGCGCAAATTTACCCTCGTGTCGATCTTAAAATTCAAATTCCCCGAAAGGAATAATAGAAATAACGTTTGTGGGGGAGAAAAAAAAATTAAAATGTGCTATACCCAAGGGCACTGGCTGTGTCCCACTTCCGCGGCTTAAAATTCTTCATTTTTAATTACCGCGCATTTGCTATAGCCGATTTAATGCTGAAAAGAATCGGACGCGCACTGATCGAGCACATCCAGAGAATCGTGTGAAAGAGAAAAAGGGGTGGCAACCAAAAGAAAAAAAAAGGAGAAAAAAAAAAAAGGAAAAAAAGAAAGAATAGGGTAAGAAAGGAGAGTAAAAAAAGCCCGGGAAAAAAAAAAAGGCGCCCATCCATCCCGCCCCGCTGGCGCGGCCGGAGCCGGCTCACTGTCGCCCCCGCGCCTTCCTGCCCTCCCCCGCCAGCCCCGAGCACGCGGCGCCGCCTCCT
>VXBR01011954.1:108434-150360 GCA_013400215.1 Cisticola juncidis
AAAAAAGCCATAAATCCCGCCCCGCCCGGCAGGAATTCCTCAGCAGCGTCACCCAGCAATGCCCCTTTTGTCCGCCCGGCCCGGCCCTGCCACAGCCCTGCGCGAGGCTGGTTCTCGGCCGGAAACGGCCCCGGCCACGTTTTCTGCCCTGAAAACTGCTGGAGCACTCTCCCCACTCCCTGCTCCTGCTGTGCTCAGCCCGCCGTGGTGCCAGCCTCGCTCGGCACGGGCAATGAGAGCTTTCCTGACAAAATCCCCGTCCTGCCCTTAGTGGTTTCGCGTGTTTCATGCAAGGAAGGATAAATGGAGGCTGCAGCCTCCCTGATTGAGGAGGGACGCGCAAATGGCTTTGTCATGCAAATGTGGCTCTAAGCCACTTTCATATAAAGCCACTTAATGCCGAGCAGCCAGTGATCCTCGCCCGCCCGTCAGGCAGTGCCTGCCCTGTCCTTGAAGGAACGGAAATGGAGGCACTGGCACAGATACGTGCTCCCTGCCTCCATGCTGAAACGGGATGACCTCAGCACAGGGAGAAGCCTTCCTTCCCTCCCCCCCGTACACCCACCCCCACAGCTCTCCCCCCAAAAAAAGAAAAGCTAGCTCTCTTCCGTGAAACTGAACTAGTTTCCTGCCAACCCTTCCTTGCTGCTCCTAGAATACGTCCCTTGTGCCTCTCTGTTCAAATGCCCGCGGTAATTACCTGCATGGATTGTGTTTCTCCTGTGTCCTAAAACATTTTATTTCTTTTTAGCTTGTCGTCCTCGCTTGGCATTAACTTTCGACAACAGCCAGCAGAGTGTGCTGTGAACGCTGAGAAAAGAACATCCTGCTTCTGGGAAATTTTTATATATATCTCCATATATATATATATACATACATATGTACAGAATGCAGATGAAGACATTTTAAGTGGTTCTAATACTTGCATGAGTGGTAGGTAGCTCCTCCCATCAATTAAAATACTTCTCTTGTCGCAGATCACAGAACCTCTTCCTTAAAAATTAATAACCAAGTCATACTAAACCGTCTGCTTTCAGCGAGATTGCTTTCCAGTGTTTGTATAAAGTTGGAAAAGTGCCACAGTGGAGATGTCCAAATACGTTTCACAGTCGGAGAGAAGGATCTAGAATACAAGGTATTAAATAGATGAAAATGCAAATCGTAACCCCAGCGAACAGGAAGTAGCTTATACAATTATACAGTATGAGCATACGTTTCTCCAACCTCATTTCTCCCTTATTTGGACTGACTTACTGACAGTGGAGTTGCAAACAGGTTATTAAAGACAGTAGAAATAAGTGAAATAAAAAAGATTGAAGAGAAGTGTTTACTAGCTGTCTTGGAAATGGAAATGTTTGCTTGAAAGGCAAACACACGTATGTTCGGGCTTCTTTTGCTATTCTGGTGTCTCTTCCTTTTTTTGTAGGAGCAGACATTTAGGGAGGAGTGAACCGAGTTGTGCTTGTGGGGTGACAAATAGTTCTGTATCATTCATAAACTGAAACTGCCTTAAAGCAAAGCCAAGTTTGAGACCCTGTGTAAGGGTTTTAAGGGCAAAAGGACATTATTGTTATGCAACCAAACTGGAATTAGGATTAAAAGGAAATCAGAATACATAAACAAAAGCAAATTCAGAGGCAAGGCATTAAAATTAAATAGGCTGTGGGACGCAACTACCTATACGAGTGTTAAGTATTAAGTAAAACTGTTTTAGAATAATATATTAGAGAATTTTGGTTTTTTTCTTTTTCTCAGGGGAAGTCTGACAGGGCAATCAAAGCAGAATATTCTCCCTAGCTCTGCTTCTGACCAGAATTAATCAAATACAATGCTTCTAATTTTCGGGACCAAGAGAAAATAATAAAATTAATAGTTGTATATTAGCAAGGTGTTACAAACTGTCTCATATGTATTGCTCTGGTCATGCAATAATATTTGTGCTTCATAGTAAACACATATGGCTTAATGTGTGCACATGAGATAATAATTACAACAATATCTGTGTTTTAAACAGCTTTTCAGGTCCTGTATGCCAAGTAAAATCAACTATTACTTGGCTGCTGGTAGCCATGTATTAGAAGGTAGGCTGTCATTAATTGTCAAGCACAGATCTGCATTATTTCATGGCCACAGAGACCATCATCAGTGAGAAGTTGAGCACAAGGAGGCAGCTGAGCAGTGCTTCACAATTCATCAGTCCCTTGGAGGAAACAGTGAGCAGTAAGACAAGAATGTTTGCTGACTATGCAAAACCTTTTTAAGTTAGCAGGGGGTGAGGGTCATCTGTAAAGAATTGTGTGTGATTAGGCAGGAAAAAAGTAGATTAAATACAAAGTAGATAACTGCAAAGTGATGTCGTAACTGGTCATAGCTTTACATAAAAGGTAAATACTTGAATTAGTTGCTGCCACCTAGGAATGAGATTTTAAGTATGTATGCCTTGTTATTTTTATGTCTGGAAAAACCAAGGCACATTTCAAGAAAAGGGACAGACAACAAAACCGGAAACACACTTATGGCACTCCAGAAATCTGTGGTGAGTTTGCACAATGAGCACTGTTCCCTGTTGCATTTCCTGCTTCTTAGAAAGAAAATGCTGGAACTGGAAAAGAATAACAAGGATGCTTGGCTCTCTGACAATTGAGGCTTGGGATTCCCACCAAAGAGGGAGGATGCATGAGGCCCATCATATCCTATGTAACTTGTAGAGGGTGGATACCAGCTGACTTTCTGAGTACAAACCATCAGATTTGCAGTACCAGGAGCCCAAGTCTAAATAAACAAGAGGAGATGGTTCTTTGTTAGTGCCTTTCTGAACGGCATGCTGAGTACAGGGTGTTTCTTTAGGGGGCAGGGAAGATGGGCCAAGTATTTGGAAGAGGACTGTGTTGAGAGTTATTGAATGAACACCCCCTCACACTCAGGAAATTCCCAGAGCTGAAAGCAGTTGGTAGCTGTGGGAGTGTTGCAGAGAAGATATCATGTATTTGCCTTGCTTTTCCTCTTCCTTTGACGTTTGCCTGTGGCCCGTGGTGGAAACAGGATGTTAGACTGAATGGGTTCTTCATCTGAGGCAGTACACCTCTTCCTCTGTATTCATGGAGTATCACACTGAAACACGTGGAGCCACATAATAGCTTATGCCTGTGTGATGGGGTCTTTCTAACCCAATTCACTGTTCATCTAGACCAGGAGTTACTCATGGAGCAGCTGCTGGGCATATATTTCTATTTTGCCTCATGATACACTTCTTTCTTTGTGTCCTCA
Source organism: Cisticola juncidis (assembly GCA_013400215.1). NCBI lineage: Eukaryota > Metazoa > Chordata > Aves > Passeriformes > Cisticolidae > Cisticola > Cisticola juncidis. Next base: position 111,702 of record VXBR01011954.1, read on the forward strand.
AAATCTTAGTACGAATATGCATACAGCTGTATTGCAGTTGCATATGCACAACCAAACCATCCTTTTGTCCTTCCTCAGTAGAAAATATTTGTTCCATGAGAAACAGACTTAACAGTCTCACTTTTTCTATGAGTTTGTCTTTTGAAGGAGCAGCTGTGGACAAAGATCTCTTTACTCCTCTCCCCTCCTCTTGCACCTAGCCCTCTTCCTCCTTTTGATGGGTCATGAGGCAGCATCAATTTTAGCCACATTCGAATTCAGTAGCCAGAAGCTGACTGGCCAATACACACAGGGTGTTGGGCTGCTGCCTCTGAGCATGACTAAGGCATTGGATTTTGTCCAGTGATTTCAAATGCTTTTTGAATGGGAGGGAGCAGTTCAATTGCATCCTTAGGAGTGTAGGGCAAAAAATACCTTGCCCCTTGTGATTTTGTTTCCATCGTGTTTTAGTTTGAGACACCCATTTCTTATGTTACCTTTACTAAATTAATAGAGAAATAATGCTGCATTTTTGGTGAAAAGAAGCATGTGACCTGTGAAAAACAAATTGAACAGTTAAAACCAGATAGTGCACCTACTTGGATTTGTGTTTTCTTTCTGAATTCACCTATGCCATAGCTCATGGATCAGGGATATACAGTGAATCATCCTGTTGGAAAGAATGGGACATGCAGTGTAAATTAGGTTTGTCAGCTCTCTGAGATTTTCCCCTTTGCTCACTACCTGTACGAGAGGATTTTCATAGTAATTTGGCCTGTCTTCACAGTCCATTTATTGTACTTCAATTGATGTATGTAATCTTGGTTGAACAGATAGGTAATGGAGTAAACACATAAAGTGTTGAATGCCTAAGCAACACATATGAAACAAACAGGTAGGAAAGGATCAAAGTATAAACCTTTAGAGACAAAAATTTGCATTCTTCTCTGACATGAGATCTTAATGAAAATTTGTTATCATTTTCTTGGTACAGGAGATGACAAAAATTGAAATTACAATGTAAATTTATTTTATTTGCTAGCATTTTACAAGATTTTTCTGTTTTATTCCTGAATAGGACTTCAATATGTTGGCTTTTAATATCAACATAAAATGTTTATTTCATATCTGTGAACAGGAAAGTGTTGATGGCCGCATGACAAAAAAGTGCTGTTTACTGTTTCAGAGATTGCTAAAGCTGACTGCACACTTTTGCTATTGATTGAATACAGTAAGAGAAATCCTCTTCCAGTAGTTCACCAGAAAAACTCATTTTTCTCTTCCATACACATGAAGAGTTGGAAACTGTGGCAAAACAGCAAACATGTTCTGTAACTGTGGCATGGCAGCTTTTGGTGATTTGATATCTTCAACACAAAGAACAAAAAACACTGTAGGAAAAGGTGGTTTTTTTCTGCAATTAAGATACTAGGATATTTTTCTTGTCCCACCAGTGGCTGGCAGAGGAGATTTTATAGAAATGGGTTTGAAGACCTGTCTGAGCTGTCATAAATTTGAGCTATTCAAGTCTTGGGGCCTTCTTCCCAAGTGTGAAAGGTATAGTCACATATGATGTGAAAGGGGTCTATATAGTGACAGATTTATTCTCTCTCCTAGTATTTCTATATGGACAGTTATTTAATCTATGCAAGAATCTTTCCTGTAGCAACTTAGAAACATCAAGAAACTTTGCTGAATGTTTTAGTCGCTTTTTTTTTTCTATTAAGAGCATCTCGGGCATTTCTGAGATAGAAAATAGGTACATCAACCAACTGTAATAGTCTCCAAGATACAAGCTTTAATTGTCTTGGTGGTGAAAGGCTGAGCATTCTGGACAAAAGTTCAAAATTCAGGCCTTGCTGGAGTATTTAGGAAGAAGGGGAATGGAAATGTTTAAAAAAAAAAATTATTCAGCTTTCCACTTTATGTTGTGCAGTGTTTTATACCTTTTTTTCCCCCAAGCCATAATATAAAGAGATTTTCTTACTGTTGCTCCAAGTCAACCTGACTAGTTCCTCTGTACAGAGTACCTGGAATGGAAAACCATAAAACAGCTGACAAAGTCTACTGTAGCAAGAAAACCATGTCTTAGTTACCAGGGTTTAAGCAAGATGGATCTCATCTGGTCCTTGTAAATCTCTGCAAAACATTTTGGTGCCATTGTCCACTGGTTTGATCAGCTCTCTCTCTCCAGATTGTTTTCCCAATGTTAGCTGCAAACACATGGTAAGTTCATCTCACTGTGCTGTCCATCCTCTCCAGGCCCCAGTCATGCTCCACCAGGAGCCATGACCAGGAGCCATTTCAGCTTATTGAGGCATGAGAGGAGAAGAATAATATGGAACTGGTCTTACAGACTCTGCATTCTAGGTTCACACCAACCTACCTGTGAGAGAAATATGGAGCCAACATATGGCTTAAGCCCCCTAGGAATGCAGGACCAGTAGGAAGTGCTTCTGAGGGACTGCGCCATCCACAGAATTTGAGTCTTGAACATCATCTGAATGTATCCTCTCAACATGATCAGAAAATAGTTTCTGATCAGGGTCCTTCTACATGGATTACTTCAGTAAGTTGATTTTCTTGTCTTAGTTTTGATTGGTTTTTCCCCCCCTCATTGTGAAAAGTTGGCTTTGCCTTGACAGAAAGAGGAGCTGTGACCATAGCAATTTAACATGTGATATTAGCTGATTCCTCTCTTGGAACAGGAAAGAATGTATTCCAAAGGTTTTAGTACTGCTGATTAAGTTGAAACTGTTTGAGTGAAAGAAAGTAAAAAGAATTCATGATACCACTCACTCTTTTATTACAGGTTTGACATATACTACGTTCCTGTGTTACTTCCACTTCATCCAAATGTTTCTGGCTAAGCTGTCCAAATCAGACTTTTAGAATTTGTTCTGTTTGTAGCATAAATACACTGAGGTTTGCCATTCACTGAAACCTTCTATTTTTTTTCCTTGAAAGACCATGATATGCCTAGGGCATGGGAAGTAATTTGTGAAGAAAAATGAGAGAGGGGACAATAAAGAGGTTTTTCTCTTCCTGACTAGATTTGGAATCTAGTTAAGTGATACTGAAATCTAGTTAGCGATCTAGTGACACAACACTTCTGTTGCAAGGGACTGCACTTTCTTGTTTTTTTTTTTTTTCTCTGTGAGAGTTTTATTTTACAGTTTCCAGTTTTCAGCATCTTCTTTGAATTTGGAGGCAATGAAACTGTTCACCATTGAGTGGAAGCATCCTCATCTGTCTAGGAAAGCATCCTGTCTAGCACTTGAGTATTCCCTGACTGAAAACCTGACACACTCAGCTGCCAGCCATAGCAACTGATGTACCACCCGAACAGTCCCATGCCAGGAGGGATATGTTACTTGGTCTTGAGTCTGCAGGCACTCTAGGTCTCTCTAGGGTGTGTCAGCATGGTTAAACTCAAACAGCTTGGATTTCCATCTGTCAAGGTTTGGATCTTCCTCAAGTCCCATTTTTTTAATTCTTGTTTTTTTCTGTTTTTGAGGGTACATTTGTTGTTCTTAGTGTTGCACATTTTCCTAGTTTATGTTTGAGATTTTATTATTATTATTATTAATAAGTTTCAACTTTTTTTTTGTTCCTTCACTTTTCTGAGAAAGCAAGAGAAGCAGAATTCATGAAGTGTTCAGCAACATTTTACAGATTTGTTAGCTTTTACCTTGGTATCTACCAAAATCTGCAAGCGCCTGTAGAAGTCACCCCAAACATCCATGGCCTTGGATTGTTTGTCTGCACTAGCCACTCCATCTCTTCTCTGAGCAATGTAATTTCTCATAGTACATTCAGAAGTACTAGAACATGCTATCCCAATGCCTTTATTTTCTGAGTGCATACCTCGTAGTGTCCATAGAAATGGTCTTCTTGCAAGAAAATGGAACAATTTCGTGCTGCATAGCAAAACCTTAGTTTCTTCTCTAATACACTGATAATTTCAATACTTTCCTTGTTTGTTTCATCATTTCATTAATTGACTTCATATTGTGAAACTTCTGTGTTCTTTCTTATTTTTCCCAAAGTGATTGCTCAGAACTGCACACTGCAGTAATCTCCTATTACAACATAAAATTGTCTTAACTGAGGCAGAATCCTGGTTGCAAATTTCCTCATATGGTACATCAATTCTCCTGACTTATACATTTATGTGGCAAATCCCAGAGGACACACTCAGTAAGTAGTATGCTATCATGGTAGCACGTAGCAAAAACTTTAGTTACTATCTTAATCAGGCAACATAATGATTAAATGAAGACCAGTGTGATCCTAATATGATATGGCAAATTTTTGAGGTACAGTACATGTCTAGGGGGTGTGCTTTGAAGTGAAATGCAGACAAAGTGTGCTTGCTGGCTACTTGGCATTCAAGATATTCTTCCTAATCTGCTTCTGTAAAGACTATTTCCATCTGTCCCTTACCTTTGACAGTTTCTTATGCTATAACTCTCATATAGTCTAACCAAAGGTAACCTCACTGGAGCTGCCATAATTTGCTCAAACGTTCCCACCTAGTACTTTTCATTCTGACTGTCTATAATAACTATCAGACATTAATTTCTGTATTAACTTCCATACTTAGGCATCTTAAGAAAAGTTATGATTAAAAGGAAAGTCTACATGTTCCATGATTGCTTCAGAGAGCTGCAACTGTAAAGATCAGTTAATCATGACTCACTTTTACAGTAGCCACATTGCTTCCTTCTCAACAGATTGTCTTCATGCAGCTGTACATTAATTATAGTTACAGTTCTTGCTAGGTTCTCTGGTATGGAGACCACACTTATGCTCTATCGTTTTTTGTATCTTTTCTGAGGGTTTCCTTGCCAATTTTGAAAATGGCAAATAAAGGAATTCCTTTGCTCTAAGCTGCATGTAATATTAAAATTTTTTTATTTAAAAGCATACAACTTTTGGTGAATAAGGAAGATAAAACCTTGCAATTGAGAGTCTTTGGCAGATATAGAACATATCATGTACAGCACATTCATGTACATATTTTAATAAACTTTCTGGGTACCATATTGGCATGAGAGAGCAGATACATTTGCAGCTTACCACAGAAGGTTTAATTAACATCCGTAATAATGACCACAAGAGGGTGCTCTTAATTACTGTTCCGTGAATGCTGTTGGATTTCAATCCTCAGAGCCAATGTGACAACTAATTTTAACACTTACAAAAAATCAAGTGAATTAGTCATAAGTAGAATCTACCTAAATTACTTGAAACCAGCCATAATGCTCGGTCATATAATTCCCACCCAAATACACTTTCTTCTGACTTGAAGCTAAACCAGACAGGATCTTAAGCTTCTCTTTCATGTGTGTTTTTTGCATTAACAGAGGTGTAAGAATAGTGAGAATTTTTGTTTACTTTAGTTACAATTCTCACACCTATAAAGTACATAATAAAACCTTTTGTATTTGATACAAAAAGCTAATTTCCAAATGAAAAGACATTTTCGTGATGTCCATTTGTTTTCCAGAAAAGAAAAGGAATTTCCGCGTTTGGTACTGCAAGTACTTCAGCCGGGGTTGTGTACTGAACAACCTCCTGATAAAGGGCTTGTTTTGGCTTTACATCTTGTTAGTAATTTCATCATTAAAGGTTGACAATTAGCTTTCTCCTCCGTCTTGAAAGACATCTCATTTTCCACTCCCAGAATATATCAAATTTTGTGAGCTTTATGCGTCTGTTTCTGTGTGTGGGAAATGAGAGCTTATTCACCTCAGTTTTAAAATGCCACCTAAATTCCTGACAGAGAGTGGATGCGATGTTAGAGTGCCACTTCCCCCGTGAAGTGGCGCTTCCTACTTGACAGCCAGTTAGTGGAGTACTTGTGTTAAACATCATTCAATACACAGGTAAGCCACTTCGTTTCAAATGCGGCCATCAGACCGCATTTGCTTACGCATCACTATCTTTTGTGGCAATTTGTGCTGAAACCATAACAACCTCCAAGCGGACCACCCACCTTGCAGTGCAGGAATGCATTTTGCACAATTGACAGACCTTTGGGTTGTTTCCTTTCTCTCTCTTTTTTTTTTTTGTCTTTCTTTTTTTCCCCCTTTTCAAAACCTGTTCCTCTGAATCTGCCGTTCAAAGAACAATAGATTCAAAGATGAGTTTTCTGTGTGTTCATGCTGGTGACAAAAGATTAAGACTAAAAGATGAGATTTTTGCCTCCGTAGAAGTTGAAACCGATGAGACTTACTCCTGCTGTAAGTCACACTGTGCAGTTTTGAATGAGACAAACAGCTTCTGGCTGCTTCTTTCCTCTGTTTCTGTAAAACTGAAAGTAGGCAGCACTGAGAGAACAGAAACTGAGGTGAAAGCTGCTGCACTGCCTGAATTAACCCAAACCATAGCTCTGTCACTCTGGAGTCAGAAAGCCATGGCTTCTCTTTGCTTTGGAACTGCCACACAGCATGGCAGCGCAGTGCAGGCTCTGTCCCATCCTGACCAGGGGGCTTCCAGCAGCATCAGAGTACCTGGGCTGGGACCTATGCTGTGCCTATGGCCTTGGCTATGCTAGGGATAGTGAGCACAGAGACATTACCTGACCTGATGCTACTCCAAAATGTCCATTCATTCATCCACATAGGTACTTTATGTCTATTTTGGCTCCTGTTTGTTGAAGCATGATTCCTAGACCTTCCTACTAATGTTTAAAAAGGCAGACAAACAGATGAGCAAAATGCACCATTTCTGTGCATGCCACAGGGCAGTGGTCTATCTTTCTGTAACTTTATCAGCACAGAAGACTTGCAGAAGTCATGGGCAGATAATTCAGTGTTCCCCAGCTGCCAGTGAAGTGTCTTCAGTGACTTCTGTGTTGGGAGTGTCTGACACAATGAAGACAGCTGCTGGCAAGATGGTACAGGACCACATATAAAGATTAGGGGCACAGTTTTTGTAAAAAACTCTGGATACCTGTCAGAAGCAAGAAACCAGTCACTTAAAGAGAGCCTGCACTGTGTGTCCTCCTGCTGGCTCACAGGACTCTAAAGCACTTGAAATCCTAACATTAAAATCACAGAACCACAAAAAGGGTCTGATTGCAAGGGAGCAACTTTGTCTGGTCCAACATTTCGTGCTCAGGCAGGGTCACGCCAGAACACATGGCACAGGACTGCATCCAGACAGTTCCTGAGTATCTCCAGTCAGGAGAGACACCACTACCTTCTATCATCTTCTGTTGAGTGGCTACATGGTAGATTGTCATGCATCATTGTTTCTCCCTTCATACAGCAGCTTGGTTGATTAGCAGTGTTATAAATGAATAGCCGATTAAATTAATAAAGAATTTTAATAATAATTTACAATATAGAATTTGAAAGAGCCACAAGCAAAAATCGGTATGAGCCGGGGGTCGGCACTGGGTTAAACTTCAGCTTCGACCTCAATCTCATGGAAGCTCCCTGAGTTCACAAATTCAGTCTCTGCGGAGCCAGTTTATGTACAGTTTTTCCCCGGCTGGACAGTATATTGCCTCATACTACTTTTGTCCCTTCAGTTTCTTTTACATATTCATGTAGCCTTTTCCTTGCTGTCGGTTTTGAATAGGTTTCTGAGGAAAGATGAATACTTTATTCGATTTCTGGGAACCCTGTATTGGGATGCACACCCCTGATGACGGAGATTAGATCCGTATCCGGTGTTAATGGCTGGGTCGTTGTCAGATCCATCTCCGGAGAGGGTTTTATCTCTTCTCTCGGAGCCACCCTTCTTTCTATTGCAAATGTTAGTCCTTCCCTGAGTTCCTGGCAGGGCCGTTTACAAATCCTGAACATTTTTTATTTCCAAGCCTGAGTGACTTTTTACCGTATATTTATGAAACACTAATTATTTTACACCACAGATTACAAACACGAATTATTTCACATCATATATCACAGCAGTACGTAGTCCCGCTAATGAGGACACAGACAACGATCCAGGATGAGTTTAATGTCAGTTTAAAGTGTAGCCTTTCTTAAATTTTGGAGACCTCAGTAAATGGAGAGTGTCTGTCAAAATAGGATCCCTAATCAAGTCTCCTTTTCCCATGCTGAAATTTTGTCCAGGCCAAAAACCAGAATTGGGTCTGTTTTTTCCAGGATTTGTGAGTTTCTGGTAGACTGGTGGAAGAATAATGCTGTGTAATGCAGCAATAATCTCTGAAGGCACGGTCAATATGTACACATCCTGAAAGGCAACCATGACGTGTGCAGACCTATTTTTTCTTGTACAGCGAGTGAATCCAAAACTACCTAGAAGCTGCAAAACCTTGGTTCATGATTTCTGTGGGTCAGCTACTTTTGCTCAGATAGTCCTGTGTGTTCTTGGCACACATGTAAAATCTTCCTGCATGTGGTCAGTAAATCCAGGGGGTGTGTGTAGTGCTTACTGTGGAACTGCTGCACAACACTAATGCTTTGAGAACATCATCTGGTAGAAATACGGGAGCCTTATAAAAAAGTGTTAGTGTTTATTATGTTATTGCTCCCAACTGAGAGTCTGACTGAGGATGAAAAAATTCTGTGTCAGATTTCTGATCGAGACATTCTGTCTCCAGCCACAACACAATGTAAAGAATCTTTCACAAGATAACAGTGTTTGACCACCATTGTATGGCTGCAGTCTACACATTGCTAGATCAGTCTGGATTACTTCTGAGCCCTCCAGCTGCAAAGAAGGAGCAAGTGATTCAAGTTTCTTTATTGCAAAAGGACACAGCAAATGTACCTTAGTGTGCCTGCTTGAGTAGTTAGATCTGGCTCATCTCAGTACATTCACTGCTAAACAATCGTGAATTTGTTTAGTAGATACCTGAGATGTGCCAGAAACTGGAAAAATAAGACAGAAAAAGAGGGGCATGCTTTGAATTGCTTTCATGCTTACAGTTTTCAGTTGGTAAAGAAGCACATGGATAGCATCTCCACATTCCTCAAAGCCCTTTCAGAGATCTGTTCTGCTTCCTAAGGTTTACTGGTAGTGACAGAAGATGCTGTTCAGGACTTGTCAGTGTTGCAATAATTTACACTTCCTTTCCCTTCCACCAGGAAGAGCAAATTACAGACAGAAGGGGGAGAAAGAGAGATAGAAAAGTAATATTGTTGTTATTACTGAGAAGGTAGAGAAGATTTTATGAAGGGATTCAGCTAAGGCTGTAGATCTGAGTTTCATGTGCATACCGTACCTCTTTTGTTAGCTCCAACAAGTGTCTCTAAAGTGATGAATTTGCTCACTTCTTGCAGCTGTGCAAAAATTCAGACTTCTCATCAAAGCTGGTCTTTTAAACTGTCCATGGGATTGTTACATAGAGTCCATAGGAGACTGCTACAAGTTATTTGGATTTCTGTCTTCGGAAGGGCTGAATCACAGGAGTTGTCTGTTTCTGTTTCCTTTAGGGGTAAAGTGAACCACTTTTCACTGTCCATCTGATTCCATGTAAGATGACAGGCAAATTGCTGGTTCTCACCTTTTCCATCTGGGCCACAGTTCCTCACAGAAGTGGAAATGGTGCTGTATAGTCTGGTGTACCTGTATCTGGCATAATGTGTCCCTAAGCTTGGGGAGATCTGGTAGTGATGCTTTTGTTTAATTAGACACAAGAGAGATGGCTTCTGTTTTCTTTAAAACTTTCAAGAATTCCCCAGAGGGCACCATATGATGGCTGCTACATGCATTACCCCAAGGATGATTTTTGATGGGTTCCTGCCCTTACCACGGACAAAGCAACACCTGTGACATTTGTGGGAATCACTACTGCAGACAATTCTTCAATGAGACAGTCAGAAAAGTGTCTGAAGGTGCTTCAGCGTATGTGCCAGGTATGGTTCCTCCCTTGTGCCGATCCTTTCCCATACTGCAGGGCAGGCATCAGTGCAGAGGTACAGTGTGAGTCACAGAGGTGATGGCCGAGTACTGAACCACCTAGGAGGTCTGTGAGTTGCTGTCACAATCACACATGGAGGATGTTTGTTCCCCTGTCAATAGCACTTACGTTTTTGATTAAACATGGATGATCAGTTCTGTCTTGCAAGGCTGTCATGCTGGACTGAACATGGTTCCCAAAACCTGACTGAGACTTGTGTCAGGAGACATCTCAGGAAATGTTCAATACCAGCCTAAGCACCCAGCAGGGCTCACTGCAGGGCCTACACTAGGTCAGGGAACTTAGGCCCTCATCTGCTTGAGTGCTTGGTAACTTCAAGGACAAAGATTCCCACCACCTTTCTGCAGCTTGTCACAGGGCTGCACTGCTCTCAAGGAAAAGTTTTCTCCTCCAAAATATTTTGCAGCTCGTGCCCATTCTTCCTTCCATCCTGTCACTGGTGACCTCTGAAAAGAGTCTGGATTTACCTTCCTTGTAATGCCCTGCAGGCAGTGGGATGCTGTAACTAGGCCCCTCCTCAGATGTCTCCTTTCTGTGCTAAGCAAAATATGTTTTGCAGAATGGACTGAGCTGAGAACATCCCTTTAACACAATCAAGAATAAGTTAACCTCCAGTCAGGAGCTGGCAGCTGGTAATGTGAAGGCAGGACACATTGTTCTTAGAAGGCATGAGGCAATGTGCTGATTGGAAGTTACCATGGCCAGTTTTCAGTGATGGCAGTAATTAATAATGCACAGGGATAAAGTGGAGCAACAAGAATAAAGAGGCAACAAATGAAACTAGCAGACTAGCTAGATACACAATCCAGCTGTGTGTAATTCTCAGTGAATGGTTCACCATGGCTGGCTGCCCCAGGAGAGGGTCTTATGCGCATCCTTTCTGTTTTCTGGGTCCTCATTATCACAGCAATATTTGTTTTGGTGGATTTTGCCTTTTCCTGTTACTTTGTCCATCTCTTTCTGTGAATTTATCTTGTGGGCTTTAAATCCAGGCAAGACTACTGGGTCTACAATAACGAGCAATAATCGGTCACACAGCTGGATTGTGTGTGGTGAGAAGAAATTAATCCTCTGCTGAATGTGAAACTGCTGTCTGCTGGTTTCATTTGTTGCCTCTTTATTATCGTACTGAGAGATACATGAGTACTTACTGCCTCTTGACCTTCTCCTTGCCTCTCAGTGCTGAGGGGATCTGCTTTCATGCTAGTCATCTCTTTTCTAGACCAGCATGTCTCGATATAGTTGGCTATTTCTTACTTCTCATTATCCTCCCAATATATTTCTGTCCTTTTCTAGTTCTAGCATCTCTTTTCTGAGCCAGGGAGATAAAGGTTAAATATTTCTCCATTGGCATTGTGAGAGGCATGTGAAAGAGGAGATTTAAAAGTGTGTTTGGATACATTTAGAAAGGAGGAGGGAAATGGATGTTTGCTGATTCTTTATATAATGTTTTCTCTGGTTGTCTGAAGGCTTCTCAGTGATGTAGACAAAAATTATGACCTGGAAAAGACTTTACCAGCACCACTGTCACCTTATTCTTTGTCCAGGCCCTGGTCCTTTAAGCATTTTCAGTGAAAGTGCTAGTGGTGGTGTGCCATTTACATGTTGCCTGATTCTGCCTGCCAAGATGCACTTGAAAATAGACATAGTCCCTCCCTCTGCCCTAAGAATTGTATTATTAGAGCACTTTTGAAGAAAAAATGCACCTTTTATTTAATTTCCCTCTTTGCTGCCTACAAACGTCAAAAGGTCCCACTGAAGATCCCTTCTGAAAATTCACTCATTTGCCACTGGGAGGGTAACACAGATGGCCCCAAAGGTGTACCTGGAGTTGCTTTACATATTTGTTTCATTACCAGGGCCAGTTCCAGAGTCCAGATTGACCCCATGTGTAGGAATGGCTTTGTCAGGTCCAGATGTTGAGAGGATGCAGGGCATTTCAGTGGTGTCCTCTAAGGCAGGGTCACCCATGAGAGCTACTATACAGTGGGACTAGTGAAGTGAAGGCTGCTACAGACACATCTGGTAGGAGAAGAGAGTTCATGCAGCAGCTTGCAATGGACCCTGGAGGCACCACAGCAGGTAACAAACACTGGAGTCATTCCCCCTGTGAGCAGTTTCATGTTTGAGGGTCACAGCAGAATCCTCAAGCCCTGAAAGCAATTCAGGTCAAGGTAATACCACAGTTATTAGAGCAGCTGAGTTTGTCAGTTTTACTGTTAGGAAGTGGCTTCTCAGACATCCCTGAAAGAAATGGAGCTGTTTTATTTTCTGAGTTGCCTTCTGCAAAGGAAATTGCTGAGGTGGGGGGATGAAGTGTTTGGGGAAGAGTGTTAAAATTCAGCTCGGGCTAAAAAGCACTCAGCTTTTAGATGGGTGAAGGCTGGCAGGATTTTCTATCTACTTTCAGCATTTCTTAAATATTTGTAAATACATGGTTTTTGACCTGGCCTGGGAGTCAGCCCTCATTTTTGCTGGCACAGTCCAGAACTCAGAAGTTTATTGTGTGAGGCTTGTGGCACTCAGAGCAAGAGCTGCTCTTTGTGCAGAGGTGTCTGTCCTAAAATAAGCCACAGGCACTCAGGGGGGCAGCAGGAGAACAGATGAAGCAGTAGTCTGTAAGTTTCTACTAGGAATATTATGCTAGTAAGTTGTCCAGTGCTTTTTACAGAGTTATCCTCTCTTGCTGTTAGAATAATTTCTCCTTCGAAGTCATAAAATATCGCTGGCAAGGAAAAACTCTGAGGTAATAGCCCAGAAAGCAGCAAAGAGCAAATTTTTATGTAAACCATTTTCTCAAACCATTGTCTCTGGTATCTTTGCCCAAGAGCTACCCCCACAGTTCAAGGTACAGCGATTATGGTGATACTTTAGGTACACACACAACAATAGGGCAGCTCTGTAGTGAAATGAGATATGCATCACCTGTGATAAGACTTGACAGGTATGCTGCTTTGGCCTTAAATTCCAGGTACCTGGTTTCCCATCCCCCAGGTTTGCTTCATGACCCAAAACTTCACTTAAATACAAGCTCTATGCTTTGCTTTAACTTCCACCAAATCCTGCAGGGGATCCTCTACATATGAGAGCTTCTTCCAGTGGCTGCATATCAAAGGAAGTGTTTTAACAAACACAAAGGATGGACAGAGGTTTTGTGGTCCCTTGTTATTCCTTGTGGCAAATGCATGTCACTGGGGAATCAAGTTGTTTTCTTAATCAAGGAGGCATTGGAGATTAACCTTCTCTTGAAGGACAAAGCTGCTTCTCCTGGCAACAACTGAAACACATGCCATGAGATGAAACACTGGGGTAGATGGCACCCAGACTCTCAGGGTTGGAAGAAAGCTGACTGTGCAGGGGGATACTATTCATGCAGCCTCTGCAGCTGGGTGGGTATCTATCCAACCATGTGTGGTATCAGTTCTGCCACCTCTTTTCAGTCTCTGAGAGATTGCTGGGGTGGAAGAAGGGACAATCAGGCCCACTTTGCAGGACCTGTGTTCTGGCCTGACTATACCATCACCATTGCTTCTGTCTGGTGTCCCTCACTGTGTTTGCCACTGCTTTGGCTGAGACACAATACCCAGGCCTGGGAGCATCTTTGGGAAACTCCTGGAACAATCCTCACCTCTATCCCTTCAAAGTCAGACCCATTTCAATCACACATAAGGTCCCAGTCACACAGGTGTCCCACTAGACCACCTGAATTCCTAGTCCCTGGGCACCGCCCTTCCTTCCAGCGACAGAAGCCTGTCCCTAATCAGCAACACCGTCAAAACATATGGTGTGAGTATCTATACCTATTTAGGTGATAGGTTGTTAGGAGGGGTACCCTGAAGGGTACCATCACGCAGGAGTTAGACACATTTCTGCTAGGCTGTGAGGAATAGACATGCACCAGTGTGTTTGTAACACTGGAACAGCATGGCTTGCTGGGGTGCAACCTCCAGGGCTATGGAGTTGGCTGGAGTTGGCTGAGAGTCTCTGTCCCTGCTACCTCCTAATCTTCTCTGCATCACAGGGGCTTTAGCCACCAAAGGGAAAGTCTGGAGGCTTCATGCCCTTGCCCAGTAAGGACAGCTGTGGTGCCTTCTGTATATGTAAGACTTGCCATGCAAACAATCCAGCTCACAGACAGCTTCAGATCTTCTGCTGTGTAGCCCAGTTCTTGGGAATATGCAGGAAGTCTAAGAATAAGTTATTGATAGTGAAAACAATCTGTTGGTGGCCCCAACAACCCTTTAGATTTTAGGATGGCATTGCAGGACTGGTCCACTGTGGGTGCCGGCTGACTGCTTGGGAAGGCATAGATACTCTTCAGCTGTGTCCAGCACAGAGGATGGAGCTGGAAAATAAAAAGAGAGGGAATTTGGGTCAGCAAGGAAGAAAAAGGGCAATTAGGGTGTTTATTTCTTTGATATTTTGCTCTTTTCTCCTGGTGAGAAAAACATTAATGAGAGTCCTTCTGCCACACTGGTGCAGCCAGGTCTTCATCACACATCCATGAAGGAGGAGCAGACAGTTCTCAACCTGTCTGATTGCTGCTGTGGGCACGGTTTGTACTTGCTTCATTTTTGCCTGTCTCATTGCTTCATGGTTCATTTGGCTGAACTCTTCATAAAAAAATAACATGTTAGACAGGCTCTGTACTGGGAGTATTGTGAGAAGGCAGTAGCTGTCGGTGGAAGGGATGGGCAAAGGGACTCTGCTTTCAGCATCCATACTGACTGCCTATGAAGCAACTGTGTGTGTTTGCCTTGTCAACTCTTTTGCAGTATAATAATAATGTTTCAAGTCAAAGAAACACACCTATGAAACCCAGTCTTTCTGGCCAGTCGCTCTGCCCACAAGCTTCATGCACTGTGTCCTACCAGCTTATTCCAACTCTTTGCTTCACGTTAAACAAGGAAGAGTGAGACTAGCATGTGCCTGGTGTTTTAGTTGACAATATTTAGTTACAAATGAGTGGAAGAGATATTTCCCTTCCAAGCTTTCGTTTTTGGTTGCCTCTCAGCAGTGGTTTTAAGTGGGTTAACACATGTAACAAACCAAAAGATAAGTGGCTTCATTTGAACAGAGCACAGGCAGATGCCTCAACTGCATCAGGGTACAGAAATGTTGAGGGAAGGGAAAGGGTAAGGCCTGGATGGAGGCATGGACCAGAAAGACTGAAATAAGGTCTCTCCAACAGTCACTTTCCTCTCTTGGACACTGTTGCTCCCTGGGCAGCCCAAAGTGGCCCCACAGACCAGGTTCATTAGCAGCCCCTTCTCAGTGAGAGAATTGTAGAGGTCCCAGGGGAGAATGACACTGTCCCACACCACTGTGGTGCACCTCAGTCCTGCCCCACTACTGAACATCTGGGACACGGGGCACTGGGGTGGCAGGCAGCACCAGAGTCTGCATCTCTGTCTTGGCTGACCCTGCTGCCAGGGAGGCTCAGGACAGGCTCTTCTGGGTGTGGTGGCAGACCAAGATGCAAAGGGCAACCACAAAAAGTAGGGACTGGATCTAGCAAAAGAAAAGCAGAAGGGAAAGAACTTAGTTTTTTTAGTGCTGTCAGTGGAAAAAGTGGGATGGGGTCCTTTAAACTTCCATCTCATGTCCAAAATTTCATTGAGTTCTGGCTCTGAAAGCCTCACAGCAGACAGTGGTAGTGGCTGAGTGAGAGGATGCTCAGACCCCTGCTGAGTTCACAGACATGCAAATAGGCCCTCTTTCAATTACTCCAAAGGCTATGCAGCTCAGAAATGCTTTGTCCCCAAATCAAACAACTGTAAAATCCACACCTGAGGGTCATAAAAAGCATGGAAAAATTCAGATTAGAAGTAGAACATAATGAGGGCCCCAGTCCCACCCCCTGATCAAAGCATGACTCACTAAAGCTAGGTCAGGTTGCCTTGTCCTTTCAACTCTGGAATATCTCCCAAGGCAGAGGTCCCATCACCTCTTATCTGGGCCTTGTCTGCATCAATGATGGAAAGAATTTTTTTTTTTTTGTATCCAGCTAGGGCTTCCCCTGTTGCAGCTCATGCCTGTTGTCTCACCATCTCCTCATGCACCTCAGAGAAGAGGTGCCTCCTGCTCAAGTAGGCAATAGCTGACTGCAAATTGATCCTACTGTAGCTTTTTCCTCAGACTGAAGATCACTTTATTCCACTTTTTCCCATAATGTCCTGCACTCCCACCCCAGGACATGTCTGTGGTCCTGTGTTTGAACTCCCCAGTTTATCAACCTCTCCCATTTCTTGGGGAACCCCAAACTTTCCTTTAAAATTCCAGATGTGCTGAGCAGAGGAGCGCAGCCCCTCTCTTCAGGGTTTGGGTATGCTTTGTGCTACACAGTCTTTAGGACATGTTCTGATGTTATTTTTTTCTGCTGGGTCTGGGAGCTGTGCAGAAAGGAAAGTGATGGCACATCTTCACAGCACTTGCCTTCTGCTGCTGAAAGCTGTCTAGGGCACACAGGAACACTGGTGTATGCTTCTATATGATGACAGGACACTGGCTCAGAGCTCTTGTTTGCTGTATGAATTTTGAGAGTTCTCTAGGTACCTCTAGCTGCACAGTGCTATGTTTCTTACCCAATTCATATATTCTCTCTTACACTCATACATGAACTAATTCTGTTTTTTAGAAATCCTCTAATGAGGATTATGATAGTGATAATGACATACTGCCATTCTTCCTGTGTTTAGAAACATTTTAAAAAGATTTTGTATTATTTAATATTTACATTGTTTCACTCTATGTTTTTGCTAACTGGCATTTATTTACAGAACAGGACAGATGCAAGTACTTTTGACAAGCACATGTAGCAACTGGTTTCAGAAGGATGGGGCCCGCCTTACAGACATTTTTAGACCTGTTTAGGAAAGGCTGTGGGGAACAAATATTTGCACCTATATTTTTCTGTTTCCCACTGGTTTTAGTAGCAGTTAAGTTTGACCAACTCTTAATAGGTACAGTAGCACACTGGAGTCTGCTCCCAGCTTTCAGGTGGTCTTCCTCAGAGAAATACAGCTTGAGGCTACTTGAGGAGCAGCAGGAGCAGTGGTGTAGTCACCCCTCTGTTAAAACAACAGATGCTGTACCAGAGTCAGGGATTTTGTTTATGGCACAGGTTTTACACGGGCATAGGTGCCTCTTCAACATATGTGTAGGAAAGATGGTCTTTCTGCTTCATTCCATTGTGACAGCCAGGTTGTTGGAGGAGGTTAAAACAGCTTTCAAATGGGAGACTTGCCTCTCATACAGCTTTCAGTTCACTGTTGCCTGCTTATGCCGTGGTATGAGGCAAGGAAGAGACAAGGTTCCAGAAGATTCATCTGTCTCTGAGAAGTGAGATTTTCTTACCATGAATAAAATCAAAAATAAAACCAAAAAGGATCAAGTCCCTTGCTCACCACCATCTACCATAAGAATTTTTTAAATGTAGAAAATAATTTATTTTCTAACAGAAATAACGAAGAGATTTAACTCCTTACTCCAAAACCAGAAGGTGATCCTGTAAGCTGCCAGCTGACTAAATTCTGTACACCACAAAGCAAGTTTGCATTTCCCCAGAGGTGATTGGAAGTGATCTTGCTGAGTTCTCTGGTAATAAAGTTGATGCATACTTTCTTGCATCCAGATTTTTTTCAGGATTGCACAAAGGAGGCAGAGTTTAGGAGCAGCTTTATTTTACCTTTTGGAAATCAACGACTTCATGGTTATTTTCAAGCTTTTGAGTTGTCAGAATAGGAGATCACTCATCCATTCTGATTAAATGGATTTTCAGGAATGGCTGAAATCCCAAGACCTTATCTGTTGAGGATATGTAACAAGTTGATTCTTTTGCTTCCTTTTTCTTTGGCAGTGCCTTGTATCTCTGAATGCCAGGAGCACATCAGATGCCCCGAAGATGGTCATGTCAAGCTGTGTTTGTGTGTTTGGGGTAGTTTATTCTTGTATAAGCAGGCTTCATAAATAAGCAG
Source organism: Cisticola juncidis (assembly GCA_013400215.1). Classification (NCBI taxonomy): domain Eukaryota; kingdom Metazoa; phylum Chordata; class Aves; order Passeriformes; family Cisticolidae; genus Cisticola; species Cisticola juncidis. The sequence goes on from VXBR01011954.1 coordinate 129,564, forward strand.
TAGCAAAAGCATCCAGTGTGAACTCCACAAAAGTGCAGCTTCCCAGAAGAGTGAGCACTTAGATGTAATTGCTTGTAGGTAAAATGGATGTGTGTCTTCCCTTTGTAATGTAATATACACACAGCTATATCTGATTGTGACATTATGCCATATATTTCCTTCTGTGAAGCAGTAGCAAATTGAAAGGCAAGGTATGGCCTTGGTAACAGTGAATTTTCAATAAATAATCACAGAATCATAGAATGGTTTGGGTTGGAGGGGACCTTAAAGATTATCTAGTTCTAATCCCCCTGTCATGGTCAAGAACACATTTGACTAAACCAGGTTGCTCAGAGCTCCATCCAACCTGTCCTTGAACACTTCTAGGGATGGGGCATCCATAACTTCTCTGGGTAATCTGCTGCCTCACTACCTTCACAGTAAAGAATTTCTTCCTAACAGCAAATCTAAATCAACTCTCTCTGGGTTTGAAGCCATTATCCCTTGTCCTGTCACTAGATGTCCTTGTAAAACATTCCTCTCCAGCACTCTTGTAGAGTCTGGTCTCTCTTTAGGTAGTGGAAGGCTGCAATTATGTCAGTGCAAAGTCTTTTCTTTTCTAGGCTGAATAAACTTTATTCTCTCAATCATTCCTCATAAGAGAGGTGCTTCAGCTGTCCGATTGATTTGTTGTTCCTCCTCTGGACTCCCCCTGTGTGCTGGGACCCCAGGTCTGGATGCAGGGTTCCAGCTGGGTCTCATCAGAGCAGAGCAGAGAAGCAGAATCCCCTCCCTCCCCTGCTGCCCACGCTGCTTTGGATGCAGCCAGGACACATTTGGCTTTCTGGGCTGAGAGGGCCCATGGCTGGGTCATGTCCAGCCTCACCCACCAGCACCCCCAAACTCTTCTCACAGGGCTGCTCTCCACCTGCACAGCTCCAGCCTGTGCTGGTGCTGGGGTTGTCCTGACCCAGGGGCAGCACCTTGCACTTGGCCTTATTAAACCTCGTGTCATTTCCATGGGCCCCTTCTTGAGCTTGTACAGGTCCCTCTGGATGGCATGCCATTCTTTAGGAGTGTCAGCTGCACCACTCAGTTTAGTGTCACCTGCAAACTTGAAGAGGGTGCACTCAAACCCTGTGTCTATGCCATTAATTAAGGTATTAAATAACACTGGTCCCCGTACAGACCCTTGAGGGACACCACCTTTTACTGATGTGTATTGGGACTCGGAAGTCTTGGCCACTACTCTCTGTGTGAGGTCTACTTTCTTAAGTGTCTAACAGTCCACTCATCAAATCCATCTCTCTCAGGTTGAGAGAAGGATGTTGTGGGCAGCCATGTCAGAGGTTTTATGTAAGTCCTGATAAATGTCATCCTTACCCTCCCCTTGTCCACTAATGGATTCAAGGCAGTCATTCCATAGGGAATGCCACTAGGTGTTCAAGACAGTACCTGTCTTTTCCTCCAGATCTTTGGGTTCAAATATTTGGTTTCCCTACCACTAGATGAAAGCTAAAATCCTTATGTACTCCTATGGAAGCATGGCTTTTACAAATGTATAGAGCACTATAAGACTCCAAGAAATCCGTCAGAGCTCGTGGCTCACCCTGCACATGCTGACTTCCACAATGTTGGAACACATCTTGGTTGATGCATGCTTATATTGGCCTGAGCCCCACAGAGAGTTAATCAGCTCATGAGACGTGTACCAGCAGCACACAGGGTGACATGTGGGAAGGCATGATTTGCAAGTGATCCTGCCTGCAGTCAGGCTCCAGGTGTAAACACTGAGGTCATCTCTGTCCTTCCTGAGGTGCAGAAATCCCACTGCGGAGGGAGTGGAAATGCACTGATGGTGACCCAGTGCACAAAGATGACAAGTATGAAGCAGGAAGGGGCTGCCCTGCAACCCTCATCTCTTACTGTGAAAGGTGAAAGGGAATCATCAACTGTCCTTTGATACTTCTTGCTCTGACTTTTGCATATTGGATTCTGCACATCAAAGAAAACCTTCCTGCTGTTTGGATTGGACTTTCCAGATCAACATCAAAAATCTGTAAGGCTTTTTCCTGAAGGTTATGTTGGCTACACAGTCGAGAAATAAACTTTGTGATGCCTTTTTGCCATAGTTGTCTGATGATCATAACTTTATGATAATTAGATGGACCTTGTGGGCTCTTCAAGACCTGAAGATGACTCCCCAATCCAGGAACATGACTCTGTTTCTGGGGTATGACTTGTGTTTAGCAATACTGTAGGCATGTCCTAAGAAAATCTTCCCCATGGGTTTAGAATTTAGTTTTGCCTGTATTTAGAGAAGAAGGTAGTGCTTTTCTTCTGCCTTGAACTATTCCATAATCACACAGTCTTTATGACTTTTTGTGTCTCAGCCCAATTTCATTGTTGTGAAAGTGCTCACATTTACATGCCTGAGGAGATAACTAGGCAGGCAAAAACCAAATTCCATATGTTTGGTTACAGCTATTTAGGTCCTGGAGTTAAAGCTCAACTGGCTGTTTTGCATTGTGGTTACAAAACTGAGAAAGGACAGAATTCCCTGGTGCTTGAGATCTCAGTGTGTATGTATCCAAAAGAGGCTTTCCAGAAGTCCTGAGCCTCAAAGCTATGAAGCCATTTTAAGTAATGGTCCACAATACACTGAAATAAAATATTACTCTGGCAGAAAAACCATGGAATAGTAAACCTTCTGGGCTCACAGACCAAAGTAGCATACAGTCCTGAAGATTGTTCATGGGAAAATACCATTTCAGCTTGAACTTTGAAGTTTACAGAAAGAATGGGTGTGTTTAGGTACTTTAAGGTAATGTTATAAGGGTTTATTTAATACATAACTAACTTAAGTATCTGTTAGTATATGCATTTCCAACTTCATGGGAGGATTGGGTTATATGAACACTAGAAAGATACTAACATTTTTTCCATCAGTGTTAATCCTATTACACAGTAAGATGGGCTACCTGCTATATTGGACTAGCCAGGAGTGCAGAACAAATTCTAAGTGCCTTTCTAAGTAATCCTATCTGTGCTGATAATGTGATTGCTATGTTCTGGGCTGTTTTGTTTGTGAGACACATATAGTATCAGAAATACAAAAGACTGTCAGAGGGAGTGGTAAAATTACTGTGGAATTACAGTCCTTCAAAATTCTAATAGTAAATGTGACTGCTCATTGCTTCGGAAATGTTTTGGGCGTGATAAAGCTTTATATGACTATTTTAAGTGCACATAAAAGAATCTAAATAAGAGAAAAGGATGCAGCTCCCTCATTTTTTGGCTTATAGTGTACAGGACATGATAGGGCATGCCCTGCTATTTTTTGTACTGCAGATGTGAACTTGAAACTTAAGTCTTCAAAATGAAGGAGAGGGTGGGGCGAGGGGAAGAGGAATGCTTTCAGAGATAAGCAGAAGACGTATTTCCAGTTCAACAATTAAACCTGTTGCATGTGATAAATTTAATCTAACCCCCAAAGTTATCACAGTCCATGTGCAGACACCGATCTGCGAGAGGCCAATGATTGAACCAGTTGTCACATCCCTCCTTGGCCAGGAGAGCTGATGGTGTCCCTGTTAGAGGGAGCTTGCAGGGAGTCATTGATAGTGAAGCACACCCAGGCAGACACTGCCTCTTCCCCCCTTATCCTCCCAGTTCTCCCTTTGCATGGCTCAGCACTGACTCCAGGTACTGCCAGCAGTGCCAAGCTCTGCTGCAGTTGCCAAACACAGGCACAGGGATGAGCTTGGGGGCAGAAGAGAGAAACAAGTAAAAGCTTAACCCAGCTGTGAAACATGGGATGTTAGCTGGTTCCTGGAAGGCAGGGATAAAGCCTATCTGCTTTGTAGTTGAGAGGTGTCTGTATTTGCAGCTTCTCCAGGCAAAGGAGCTGTGTTTCTTGTTCCAGGAGGGCTGAGTAGCATAGAGTATCAGGGGTTCTTTTATTTCTTCCTGCTGCCCAACAGACTGCCGCCACAGCTTTTAGGTGCTGACACTGCATTTTATCAGCAGGTAACAGTAGTTATCACCTGGAGATGTAACATCACAGCCACCCCACATGAGCTCCACCTTAAATCACTCTGAAAGCTGATGTTGGGGCAGGATATGGCAGCTCTGTGCTAAGCTGGGTATTTTCTGCATGCACATGACAGCATGGCATGCTTCTGGTTTCAGGGTGGAGCTCCAAAGGTGGCTTCTGATCAGTAAAGCCTCTGTACCCTGTTGTCACTGATCTACTGAGTAACTATTCAACAGAGAGATCTTTTGGTTTACTAGGGGTAAGCCACTCAAAGTCTGTGTCTGCTGATGACTCTCAGCTTGGCACTTCTCCCATCTCTTGCAGGTGAACCAGCAGAGCTCAGATCTGTGACCCCAAAGCAGAATTCAAATTTTTTATATTTCTGAGAGGTGTACAGCACTCTCTTGGTTTGCTAGGGAGAAAAGCAAGTCAGGGAGGCTCATCCTGATGGCAGGGGCAATGTTCCTGCCTCATCCTTTCCCCTGAAATGTTTTGCACTATGATAGCATATACACTTGATTTGGTAGCAAAAAGGACTCAATTTAAAATACCGGCCTGAACACTCCAGAAAGGCACTTCTTTCCCTCTCTCCTACACAAGACAATAAGTAAATGATCCAAACAAATCCAGGTCCTGCCATTCCAAGCAGTGGAAGAAGCAGAGATCAAAAGCCGACTGCACTAAAATTACTTTTTTTTTCTGAGAACAATTGCAGAAAAAACTTCCCTGTTGCTATCTAATGGGTTTGAAATCTATTGTACCTATGCAGTGACAGAGCAAATTGTTTCATTTTATTCATCTGTGAACACTCTTCCAAAAAAGTGCATCTTTTCTCAGCTGCAAAACTGATAGGACAATATTGTCTCTAAAGTGACATAATTAAAAGTTCTCACAGACAAGAGCTTGTTTTCATTGTTTAGTTTGCAAGAGTCATTCTGGATTAGATGTCTTTGTCTTTTCAAATAAGTGAAATCCACAGCCTTTATCTAGTAGCAGAGATTCCAAGCTAGTCAAGTAGATCACACAGTGCTCACAGCTAGTTAAAAGGAAATAAAGTTGATTGAAGTGAGAAGCTGATAGAAAAAGCCCAGCTGAAAGACCCCTTCAGGAGGAAGGTGAGGCTGGGGTGTTTTCAGGAACTTCCGTAAAGGATTCTTTGAAATATTTATTGAGAGGGCAAATATTACTTCCTGCTTAGTAAGTACCAGTATGAACACAGTAATGACTTACAGAAAAGGCCAAATGCAGAGATAGCATCTTCTCTTTATTTTTATTGTGGTGTAAAAACAATTCCAGATATATTTCCTGTAAAGTAAAACTAAAAATTTTCATAGATGTCATTTGGAAAAGGTCTTTATTGGTTCTGATCTAATAACAATGTTCACTAGTTATATGAGCTATTCATGGATTTGTCAGTTAAACTTTTTTTTTTCTTTTTTTTTTTTTTAATAAAAACAGATAAGGTTTTAGGGAAGCATGCAGAGAAACAATGTCCAAGCTTCTCACCTAATACTTCATCATAGCAAAGCAAACATCAAAATGCAGGGAGGTATGGGGTCATCCTGAGAAAGGTGAGTAAGTTTTAGTTCTGAAACAGCGGATTCCAAGTGTCCTGTACGTTAAAGCATGTTACTTTCCTTTACTGAATGCTTCAGCAGCGGTGCTTTTTTCTGTGTGTGTGGGAGCTCCACACCTGCAGTAATCTGAAAGGAAGCATCATCTCCTCCCTACTGTAGCAAACAGATGCATCAGGCAATGTGGTGCCTGAGGGATTAGTGTCCTGCTATTCATTTGGGCCTTTTTGGAGTGACAGGTAGACTCTGTGCTTTGACTCTAGAGCTTTGGCAGACGTGCTCTAGGTATTAGTCACCATACAGCATTGTCAGGATGTCAGATTAAAGCACACCCAACCTGCAGATAAAGCCATGTTTCATTGCTGCCTGTAACTCCTTCCAATAGCTCACTTTTTGTCCCAAGATAATAAAAGCATCACTGCTGCTTTTTTTCTAATTAGTAAAACTATGTTTACAGGGCACTGTCAGTCCCTTTCCTTCACGATATCTATTTTATTGTCTGATCAACAATACATGAACTTTGTAACTCTACGAGCTTACAAAAGATGCATTTCCCTGCTAGTTTTCACATATGACAAACCCCTTCTATTATTAATTAGTATAAAATGATGAATGAGTGTAGTTTATTACAATAATAGGGTATTCAGATGGCAGACACAAAACCAACATGCTGATCCCTAGGCTAGGCCAGCACCAAGGGATCAAACTGACAAAACTGAAGTTACTGTCTGCACATGATGATGTTTTATGAAAGGAAATCTTCTGGTAAAAGTTATTTTGGAGTTTTTTGATCATTACTTTTAAAAGTAAACAAACGAAATTATGTATTTCACAGGTGAACTGTTAAATGAGTGGAAAACTGGATAGGCTGTCAGGTTCAGGAGAGAGGTCCATCAGTAAGAGTAGCTGGCAGACAGCTACATGTGCCATTTCTCAGGGGTTAATACCAGGCCAACATTTTTAACATCTTTAGCAACAACATAGGAGATGCAGGGCACTGGAGATTGTTCCACACTGGGGGAGCAGCTGGAGGGGAACACAGCCCTTCAGAGGAGCCTCAACAGGCTGCAGAAGTGGGTTGCCATGAACCTCCTGGATCACAGCCTGAGCAAAGGGTGTATCCTGCCCACGGCTGCGAGAAGTGCAGCAGTGAATGAGGCCCTGGGTCTGGACAGAAGGGATGCAATCCTGGAGGGACAGCAAGGCATGTCAGCTGTGAACTTGGTGGCTGAACAGGGCCTGGGTGGTCCTTGAAAGCCAGTGGAGAGAAATGCCTCTCCACTGCTTGATGACACTGATCAGGCAGCATCCTGAATTAGATTCAATCTAAGACAATATTTGAGAAGACAGGGATGAAATCATCACACAAGCACGGTGCAGTTCTTGGACATGGCCCAGAGAGAGATGGTGGGTTCTTCATCACTGGAGATAACCTGATCTAGCTTTGTGGTCAGCCATGCTTGGAGCAGATTGTTAGAACAGGGACCACCAAGGATGTCTTCCAATTGGATTTTTTCTGAGCTCCTTTAATTGCATTTTACAGGATTCTCGTAGCAGTCCTAAAGTTGAAAAGGAGAATTTGTTTTGACTGAATGGAGTTTCGTGTGCAATGCCCAGGAGGCCTGGGCTGAGATTAGATGGTGACTTAAAAACAAGAGACCATATGCTCTGACAACAGGATGGCAACCAGGGCCCAGAACACACTCCTGTCTTGCTCTTTCTGATACTTCACGAAACCCAAACCAAGGAGAAATTATGCTGAAAGAAAACAGAGTGCTGAGGCAAGACTATCCCCCTGTAACAACATCTGTATCCTAGAGAGTACACACAACCTGCCCAAAAACCAACTTACCAAGAGGTATCGCCAACAGGGGCTGCAGGAGACTCAATGAAAAACTTGATACCTGGTGTCCCTGATCCACAGTGCCATTCCAAGTGATCTTGACCGGACTGCTTGGGCATAGACCTCTCCATGCCTGTGAACACTTGTAAGAGTGACTAAGGGAAAATCTGTGAATGCACAAGAATGAGAAAAACAGCTTGCTTAAAATTAAAGTGGCTTTCCTGGTCCATAAAAGCTGAGGCAGATAAACTTGGTTACTGAGGTACTGAGAAAGAAATCCCAAGCAAATCACAAAGCACCAATATAAGTGAACTAGGGATTCCTGTGTGTGCATACAAACATTTTTATGATACAGACGAACAGGGGGTCAACGATATAAGACTTGATTTATAGCACTTCTCTAACCTGACATGAAACAAGCCTGAAACACACACTGAATGTAGACCTGACCTTCCTTCCTACCAGGAACACGTGGAAAACTGCCTATTTCAATCATACTTCTATGTAGCTACACAATGTTGCACAAAATGCTGTATCAGAGCAACATCTGAAAAGAATGAATGGAAAGCACACATGCCAATTTGACAGACACTGCTGCAGACTGAATAATCCTGTTGGGCTGAAGATGTATATTTAGCTCTTCAATTAAAAGCAAGTCCTGCACTTGGTACTCACATGAGTGAGCCCCAGGGTCATGTAAATAATCCTCAGGATTACTCAGAAATTATTTTTTAAGGCATGATTAACATATGACTGGGAGCTGCAGGCTGTGGACATAGAATCATGGAAACATTCAGGTGGGAAGGCACATCTGAAGATCTTTGTTCCCATCCTCCTTTCAAGCTCAACTGCCTTCAAAACCAAGTCAGCTTGGTTAGCATCTTGACCAGCTAAATTTTGAACATGTCCAGCAGTGGACATCCTACCACCTCTTTTGGCCCTATACCAGGGCTCCCCCTCTTGTTTTACTCCTTATGAGCAAACAGAATTTCCCATGCTGCAATGTGTCCCTTTTGTCCCTTACGACAAGGGTCAAAACAAGACTTTTTAAAACAAGACATCCCTGTGAACTTTGAGAGAAGGTTGGTAACTGTCTGTAAATCAGTGGATGTCTGTAATTAGGGCTTCCCTGAGACATCCCTTCTCCATGCTGACAAAGCCCAATTCCTTCCATCTCTCCTCTTACCCTCAGGTGCACCATATGCACAACCCATCTCTGGTTGCCTTGCACTGATCTCGCTTCAGTCTGCCAACAAATTATGTCTGCTTCCACTCCTGATATGTATACAGGAATTGTGGCCACCCTGAGAACACAAAGGTTTTTCTGATGACACTCTACTGCTTTTATGGCTGTATGTCCCAGTCTGTTCATACAGACTAGAACTGATACCCACAATGATGACTCATGTCTTCTCCCATGTGAAAGAAGAAACAGCAGGAGCCCACATGGGAAAGATGTGCTCTTTGCCATGCAAGGAATTAAATGGCAGGACTGTAGACAGCACAGGACCTTGTGGTCAACTGGTGATGGACATCTGGACTGTGGACAGGTTAGAGAATGATACTTAGTTGCAGAATTTCATCCTGGCACTTCGGCAGCACCTTCGTCTGACCCACTCCCATGTCAGTACTGAACAAATGTGTAAATACAGCATGCTACTTCTCTGTTATATGTCTCACTCTTTATTAATTTGGCTTCTCTCTTTCACCTCCCCGCCCCCCCCCTTTATTTTCTTCTTACTGACAAAATGACCTTGCATAATTTCTTCAATAGGCATTAACCATGGAAGTCATGATACTGTGGCTCCAAGTATTGATCAGCTGCACAGAAACCTGTCTGGCTTAGGCAAATGACTATTTGCTTGCAGTGTTGCCATTTGCTTTCCAGTATAGGTACAACCTCCAGACAACCAACAGACAAACTGTTGAGTAATGCTACAAAAATTGTAGGCCAGATCTTTCCCAAGGACTACTCCAGCCAGCCAACAGCACAGTAATCATATCAGGTATGAATTCATGTTATCATTTAAGCAGAAGTATGCACAGGCTCTCTGTGATGCTTTGAAATATGTCAGTAGAACTTAATATCTGAGGAATGAAATACCCCGAATTGCTCAGAGAGAAAAATATTTGGTATCAGTTTTTGAAATTTCACTGAAACTGTTACCATGCAGCACACTCGCTTCTCACAAGTTCACTAGCTGGGGTGTGGGTGGTTTTAGCCTATTGCACTGATTTCAGTTCTCACATTCAATATTTTAAATATTCTCATCACACTGCAGTCATGTCCTCCACCCAACACATTGTAAAGTTATTTATTCCTGCTGAACACAGTGTCTTTCAAGCCTGTTATGCTCAGGGGATGGTGACCAGACCTTTGTGGAACACCGTGGGGTTGTGCTCCTTCCTGTGAAGCTCTGACAGGACCAGTCCAGGCTGCAGCGGAAATGGTTTGCCCTTCATGGCCACCTTTGCCACTTCCAGCTTAGCCCCATGACCTCTCAGAGACAGGCAGCTCAAGTCCAAGGCCTAAAATGCTTGCTTCCCCAGGCAGGGCAGCCCCACAGTCTGACCTTAGGTTAAAAAGTAGCTTTTTGCAGATGTCAGCGGTACTTCATATGAGAGAACCAGCCTGAGGCAAGGTGTAGGAGTAAGGTCAAGTACACATAAAAAATATACATATACAAGGATTTTTGATATCTCTGTGTGGTGCTGAGGAGCGTGCAGGTGTTGCTGGTTAACCTGGAGTTTACAGGAGTCATACAGAAATGAGTGTCAGAATCCTGGGGCTAGCCCGGCTGAACCCCCATGAATGCTCCAGCATTTGCTCCTCGGCTGTACTTGTTTAGGCAAACCAGACAAAAAGTACCTGATTTAGTCTGTGAAGAGGGAAGCTGGAGTACAAGGCAAACATGTATGGGCAGCACTCCGGAGCAGCTTGACTTTCAAGTTTTCTGAGAACAGTCATGCCCACAGAAGTTGGTAATGAGAAGGAATTTGTTTGCTGAAAGATCTGTGAGGCTCTGTAACTCTTTTCCAGGTGGGGGCATTCAGACATTTGATGAATTAAGCATTTTCTGTCTGGGACAGTAAATATTTAACTGGAAAGTTTAGAAAGATCCATGTTTCTGAGTTTTCAAGATCTTCTCAAAGAAAGTTTCTTTCCTGCAGTCACAAAATGAAAGAAACACAGAAAACAGGACAGAGCCTAGGAAACAGAGAAGCCAGAAGAGCTGTGTCCCTCTGTAATGCATTGTATTCCTGCATCACCTTTGCTGCAGCATGTGCAACATACCTGCAGCCTCTGACATCCACAACGCATTGCAAAGCATGTTGCCTCCCTATTCTATTTTATTCAAGCACGCCCCAAATCCCATTATTCACATTAGATCTACTCACTGAATGTTCAGTGCTTTTCTCTCCTTGGACAATCAAGCAACACAAAATGTGGCCTGCATTAAAAAAAATGAGAAAGGTAAGATTTTCACATGAAAATGTCTTTCTCAGGTTTTCCCATTGATTTGTCTGGCAGCTTTTGGACATGAGACTGGCATCAGCAACTACCTGGAATTTTTTGACATGCATTCTTTAGTGGCCTGGTACCTAAGCTGCTAGGATGCATCAAGGATATAGCATCTTACTGTGGACAACCATGGCCTTTGGAGGCCTGATCCATGTGGTAGCAGAGGTTTCCAGTGATTTCAGGTGAAACTGGTTGCTCTCAAGCACTGAAACCAGCTAAATCCTCATATTCACTAACTAGAGTATATTTTGTGGTTCGTCCTGGAGAAGCAGCTGCAGATAAACAGTCGTTCCATGGTTCAGGAAAGGCCGTGTCTCACATTGTATCCTACTGTGTCACAGACAAAAGCTGTGTGTTTAAGGCCACAGCACATTTTGTAGTCAAGCACAGTGGAAAAGAGAAGTCCCCAAGGTCTGCATGCTTCCCCACTCCAGTCAACTCAAGGGCCTTCACCTCTCCAGCAGGATGCACTTGGGAGTCGCCAGTGAAATGCCTGCCTAGCCAGCTATGACAAGGAGGCTTGAATCCACACTTAACCACTCAACAGCTCACACAAGTGGAGACTGGAAAGAGGATCTCCTGGAGACAGAGTGTTCTTGGGATGGTAATGCAGCTTGCTGCCCTGAGAGCAGTATGTCTTCAGAGCTTAGCACCAGCAAGAGGAGTTTGAGAAGGACAAAAATAAAAGACCAAGTAGATCTACAGGGAGTTTAACTGGGCTTTTTGGGGAGATTACCACTTCTCTGCAACACATTTCCATTGATCTAGATAGTGGGATGTTGCCTGGGTGTCTGGGATGCTTCTTCAGCATGGTTCACTTTCTTGTTTAAAGTGGTCAGAAGCAATCCTTTTGCACTTGAGTGACCCACAATGGGAGAGGCATTTAGGAGATAACTACACAAGGAAGAAGTGACAAAAAATGAAAGAAAATACTTTGATATCTGAGAGGATATGCACAGCTTAATAAACAGTAAGGGATAGAAGAGAAAGGTGCTGGGCTTGTTCAGCCTGGAAAGGAGAAAGTCAAGAGGGTACCAAGCTGCTGTCACCCAGTCCACTGTCCCACAGGGTTATATGGGAGAGAGAGACATGGACTATTGTTAAGATCCACAGGGAAAAGACAAGAGATGATAGGCACAGGTTGCAACAGGGAAAATTCTCACTGGACATGTGGAAAAAAACCTTTTTATGAGAATAGTGCAGGTCTGGATTAGGCACCAGAGATGGTAAGATCTCTGTCCTTGGATATTCTCCAGACAGAAAGGGTGTCACAGGGCCCTGGGCAACATGAGCTAACTTTTGTGAGCTGCTTTGATCACGTAGTTGGGCTTAAGACCACCAGATGTAAACCCTTCTGCAATTCTTCAAGGAACTTCACAGCAATCCTTCTGAGGCATTTCTCCACCCCACAAGCAGCAACAATATGTGGCACAGGAAGAGGATAGAGTAGGAGGATAGAGGTTGGACACTGGGGAAATATAGAGATGTAGGTATGCACATGCCTCCTGCTGAGAAGGGAAGTGCCACACACTCCTTTGCTGTCCTTCCTGTCATCCCCCTGATGACTGTTACGAAGGCCTCAGAAAGCAAAGCTAAACCTTTCACCACAGGTGCCTCATGGCCATATGTTAAAAAATTATGTCATGCATGCTGGTGGTGTTTGATTTCTATATTGCAAAGCCTGTCACATCACTATCTTTGGAGGAACAGCCATGACGCAGCAGCCAAAGTAGCCTTAGATCTCAGCTGCTGATGATTTCTCCATGCTCTGTGCAGTTGAGAAGGAGCCTGAAGAACACAGAGAATCAAGGGTTCTGCAGAGCAGGAAAGGCAGCAGTGAAGTTGCTGAGTGCGGCTCAGCTGGAAGTTTCCATTGACTTGGAAATGATCTGCTGAGCTTGCAGCAGGATGCTGCACTACAGGCTGCATATGGAATGAAAATCAGGAAACCTAGACAGGTTTTCTCTGCCGCAGAGAGAACAGGTAGAAGCTGTTGTCAAAGCTAACTGGATGAATATGAAACCTTGTGGTAGGTGTGTACTTCTGCTCCTCTACTATTTAATAAGGCCTTGAGCCCACAGACTGCTTCAGAGCAGAGATGGGCCCTGCTCTTGGGCTTATGTGGTGCGAGAGGCACTACCAGCGGGGCTTGGCTTTCCTTACCTCCTCAAAAAGGAACTGGGTGCAATCCTTTACCCTGGAAGAGAAACACAGATGGGAAAAAGATAAGGCTTTAGCCAGCAATGGCATTGCTGTACACCTCTGGCAGGATGATGGAGGTAAACACACAAGTGAGAGACCAAGCATGGCTGGGATGATCAAGGTAGGCTCTGGAGGCTAACAGACATGGTCTGGAGGTAACAAGGGCTGTCACTGGCAGCATATTTCTCAATTTTGTCTTTCGTGCATATGAGTCACCAGCAAGCTGGAGGAACAGCTCAGGCAAGGATCCCCCCACGCAGAATTGTGTGTGAGCTGTCCTTGTAAAACTGCAGAGCACAGCACCACTGGGATGTTATCTGGCAGTACCTAGCTGCACCTAGCTCGGTCCACTGGGAAGTAGCTCTCTAATGTGGAAGGCTGAATTTCAGCTTCACTAGAAGACCTCTTTTTATTTTAGTTAGTCTTTAAACATTTGTTTTCCAACTGTAAATGTTTTTTAACAAATTCTGCATAAAACTTTTTAACTGTTTTTAACTAAAAACCCCCACACCTGAAGTTTATCACTTTTTAACAAAGGATTTGCCATTTTTGAGAGGAACTCTCCTCTCAAAAAATGATAGATTGCTCCCCCTCTGCCTGAGCCTTTCCTAGACCTCTCTAAATGTCTGTTCCACACCTTTTCCTTGGGAGGGAAGCCAGACAATGTTGCAGGATGTTCAGCTGAAACATGTTCTAATCTCAGCCCCATGAAACAGAAATGGGAGGGAAGGAGTTTGAGGATCATTTTTTAGTTTCCTGGGGGCGGCAGACACAAGTGATACAACACAGGAGGAGAATGGGCATCTGAAGACCTTGCTAGGGAGGCTCACAAAGTGTCCTCTTGCAGCAGAGTCTGTCCTAGCCCAGTGCCCTGCCTGGGTGTCTGGAGCATCCAGCAGCTGGCATCTCTTGCTTCTGACAACACCAACAATAATCAGATTTTAGGATTGTTGATGTTATGCTGGCTTCAGTCTCAGGGATATTAAAAGTCTTTATGGCACCGTATCCCACAAGAGACAAAGGAAGTGGACCACAGAGAGACAGGACACAATGAGTAACAAGTCCTCTCCGGAAGTGTAGTAACTCCAAGCTCTCCTCACCTATCTTCCCAAAGTCCTCAGGGCTGGATGCTGTCTTATCCTAGGCTGCTGCTCTTGCTGGTCACCGCAGATTTGCTGCCAGTTTCTTTTTGTCGGCTCTCCCGGCACAGTGGCAGTGCGCACACACACACAGAGTAATCCTTGCTACTACAAAGTGTGGATCAAACAGATTGTTCCACTTCTTTTGTTTTTCAAATTTAGGGAGTTTGCACCTAAGGCGTATTTAGGGGCGATGACCCACCTACAAGGTACTTCAGTACATTAGCTTTCATTTTTGTCTGGTATCACGAGCACAAGCCGCCTTCCACTCCCCAGGATTTCTCCCCTCACAATCAAAATGCATCAGAAATGATGATCACAAGCTAAATACACTGCATTTGCTTGAGGCCTACCCACAAGCTCCTTTCTCTTCTCTCTAGCAAATGTAATCTGAGCTTTTGGACCTCTCTCCTTCTAGAGCCCAGCGAGCCTTTGCCAACCATCGTTATGTAAATGGAAAATTTATGCACACACCCCCATGCATGTGCAGTCATCCCTTCTGCTTGCTGACATACTCTCCGTCAGACAACTCAGTTTTTCCAGTCAAGGCCTCTGTTTCCAAATGATAATTTTTCTGGACAAATTTTGAGGATTTTTGTACCTATCATTAAATTCAGGGCTAACAAGGTGGAGCTTGGCACCAGTCTTGTGCTGTTCTCTTAAGTGCTGTAGGTCATTCATTTCAGGAACTCCCACTACTGTTCCCCCTCAGCATGGCAGCATAGGGACTGTGTCCATGAAGTGCAACCCAATCTGCTTTCAAACAAAACTGTCTCAGCATGAAAGAAATTGTAAGCTATAACTAAGTTTCATTATCACACTTTTCATCTCATCACCTGAAATTGTTGTCAAAGTGGGCTAACTCTGTTAAGAAGATTCTATTTGATATCTCTTCCATCACAATGCATGGCATTTTACTCATATAAACTGAGCCAAGCAACTGGATCTGAGCTTATCCCCACAGCATACTCTTCAGAGGAGCATGATTTCCCCACTCTTTGAAAAGAAAATGCAGGAACCACATATAGTGCTGTGAAGCTGGCCAGGAGATCACATATGAAGGCCTACAACAACCCCAACAACATATGGACCTCCCCAAAACTGCTGAGACATCTTGACTCTGTAAGAGAGCCCAGGCTGGAGGAAGCAACACTAAGTTTTGTCTCCTTTCCACTTGGCTCCCGTCTGAAATCTACAACAGCCATGCAGAAATCAGGGAAATATGACTAACACTAATTTACATCCATGAGTGGTCCTGGTTTCTCATCAGTCCTGCCCAAACTTCAGCTAAAGGCACAATGTAAATAGGAGGATGATAATTATAGCAGCCAAATGGCTTTGCCAGTCCACTTAATCTCATTTGAAGTGCCTAATAAGTATCCGTGAAGATCTGTGATCTACTTGTCACATGGATTAAAAAGCAAGCAACTGATAAAAAACAACTCTGTGCAAAGTTCTTTTTCTGACTATTCCTGACACAGATCCAGCAGACATCTGTTCTTGGTGCTTTACTCCAAAGTAAGGTAGACAAAGATCTAGGTAGGAGAAGATGCTGTCTCTTTTGAAGTTTACAGCTGATGGAAGCACTGATGGAAGCACCACAAGTGGACTGGTACCTACGCAAACACACTGTTGTGCCACACTTCCTACACATGGAGGATGCACTACTGTCAGCAGTTTTTGGAGAGTGGGGATTCACTGAAATGCAAGAAGGAGTCAGTGAATCCACTTCAGCCCACAGGCAAGCCATGGAAGTGGGTGTTTCTCTCTGAGCAGCTCTAAATTAAGAGTGTCGTGGATGGGCTTTTCATTACAGATAGAGCAGCCCACTAGTAACAACTGCACAAAGATAGTGGGATTATGATCAGAAACTGCAGCCCTCCACACTTTGAAGGAATTGTCAATTAAAGAGTTTTTAAAGGACAATTTTACAACACCCTGCCTGAGAGATGATGCACCCATTTTACTTTGCTTCTCTTGAACTTTCTTCTCCCTGTGAAGAGAACACTCATTCTCAGCATGCAAATGTCTAGGGAGGGCAAGTTTCTGACTGTGCATGGCAGCAGGTGAGCCAGACTATTTATTTCACTTTGCCTGGACCAAAAGGAAAACTTCCTCTTCCTTTCAGAGAGCTGTGGATTTTTGCACTAATTAAAAAAAAGAAAAAAACAAGGGAAGAAAAGAAAGTAAAAAAGAAAGAAAAAAATTAAAAACAAAACAAATAATCAAACAACCCCCCCCAAACAAACAACCCCACAAAACCAACAACTAAGGGTCAGTTTCAAATCGAAAGCTTCTCATGAAACAAGAGGTCAAAGGAATTATTTTGGAAAATGTCAAAATGTGTTGTTTTACTCCCTTCTTTTCAATTAAAGCCGTTTGTCAGTTTGGATCAAATTCAACTAATAATTTAGCTTGCTAGCAAAGCACACCTTTATGGTCCAAAGCACGCATCAGGAAACTCAGCAGCGTTGTGGACCCTGCTTGTCTGGATCATGTGTGCAGTGAGGGGGCTGTTATGAGCATCACTATGTGGAGCTAAATGAACCAGTTTTGACTGTGGTACAGGATTACCAAACCCACTTCAGCTGTAGCTAGAGCATACCTTTCAGAAAGAGGCAGTCTGAATCTTAAGACTACATAATTAAATTACTGATGAACCAAGGTTCACAGTCTGAGCGCTTGCTGTCGGGCTTCCTAAGTAAACAGTGCAGAGCTGTTACCAGATTTGGAGATGTGTAATTTTGAAATTTAGGAAGAATTGTTTTGTTTGTATGCAAAGGGCAGGACCTGTATGTAACAGGTCACTTAAGCCTCAAGTGCCAGAGCCAAATCTGGGTAGCACTTAGCAGCAAAGTAAAGGTCTCACCAACACTGGCACTGGTGATTGACATGGTAACTTCCCTCCAAATATGCCAGGCTATGGATCTCCCCCACCATCTCACAAGACAGGAATGTGTCTTGTGAGACACCAGAAGCATGCACCACACCTGCCCAGTGGTTCCTGGGCACGGACTGCATATAAGCCCGGCCAGATCTCAGGACTCTCTGAGACCCAGTTTTTGTGGTGGCTGGTATCCAGGGCTTGCATTCACTATGGGCACATGAAATTAAAAACCTCTGTCTGCAGGATTCTTTATGAAGTCTGTGGAGCTGAGAGCATGCATTCCAATAGGTGGGCATTCCCTACATACATGATTTCCCTTGTGTCATGGACCCGGAGAGATCTCTGTTCCAGTGAAGACATGTTTAACATGAGTACCAGACTCCTTACAAGGATTCTCTCCATCCCCAGACCAAAAAAACCCAAAACCACCAAATCAACAAAAACCCAAAAAAACCCAAACAAAACACACACACACACACACACACACACACACACAAACCAACCAACCAACAAACAAANTCAATTTTCCTTTCATGGCAGAATCACAAGCATACTATGAACAACATCCAATGAGTACTGCTGGATTTAAAAAAGAAGTAGAAAGGACATGACAATCAGTAGCTTTTAAAATAAAACAGGGGGAGGAACAGCCCTGTTTCCCTGCTAAGGCTTTGTTTCATTTTTAATTTGGTATATTCAGCTCCTGTATAGATATATTAAAAATACTGATGACACTTGAGATTATTATTAATACAACCCTTAAGAGGCTGAGCTGTGGAATAAGACACCCTATGCAGAGTACAAATACAGAACATAAATGTGGGACAAGCACAGAGCTCAGGGAGCTGGAAGGACAGCTTTGCTCATTTGGTAAGTCAAAATAATTGTCTGTTGGTTTTCACAGGTACTTCAGAAAGGAAAGCTTTAAAGAGAAAATTTAGGAGAACTTTAAGGAGAAAATTGACGAACACAGAGATAACCTGTGACTAAAGCATTGAGAAAGGGAATTGTGTTTAACCAGTAGAATGGATGGAGATATTGAAAATGTTTGTCTCTTCTTATCAAATGCAACCCCTAACAGGAAACCTTATTTCAAGATAATGCAGTCAGACATTTTAGAGTCAGTATGGGAAAACTACATTCACAGTTGTGGGCATGTCTGTGGGAAGATCCTGCAAGGTTGGCTGGTTGCTTTTAAGGGGTAGAACTTTAATTTTATACCTTGTGAAAATCACGAAGTTGATTGAAGCCAAAATTCCCAGATGGGAGGGAAAAAGACAGCAGTCTGCTCTTGAGGGAGGATTATTCTGTCACACAGGACACAATAGAGACCTCTTCTTTTACTACTTTAACAAGTTTTGCTTCATGCTGGCATTCCTGCTTCAGAAAGGCACTGTCATGGGAAACGGATTCTGCCTGGAGACCAGACATTGTTCAGGATATCCCTTCCACCTCCGCGTGCTATTCAGCATTAACACAGCCGTAAGCAAAGCCCTGGGACTATTGAAATTTCTTTCTTCATCTCCCCCTTTCTCTTTGACAAATGTGTGACAAGGATGCAATTGTTTGAAAGCCCAGTGATGGTGAAAACAGAGAGCGAAGCCTTCAGACGTGCCTCAGTGATTTAGAAGCCTTCCCCCAAGACTTGTGAAAAAGGTCACGGGAGGTCTTCCATAGGGTTCAGCTTCCCAGCAGGGCTCTAGATGCCAATGTAAAGGCACATACATTCCTTTAACAGCTGACCCCTTTGTGGATGTTCCCACCTAGGATTATCCTGGCTCTTGGGGTGAAGAATAGCCCTTAGCCAACTAATGGATCACAGGCCCTTCCCTTTGAATATCTGCAGTTTGTGTTGGGTAATCGCCCATCCAGCCAGCAGGAAGTTGTTTCTTCATTAAAATGACAAAAGCTTTTGAACGAAGATAAGAGTTCTTCTGATGAATCATGGGCAGGGCTGGTTTGGGAAATGTTTCATGCTGCCCAGAAGTTACTCAGCAGCTTTCTGGTAAGGTAGCATGAGCACAGGGGAGGAACTTCAGGCGTTTATCTGTGAATACATTCCTCTGTAAAAGCCCAGCCCAGCCCCAAACCAGGCCTTTTTCCCTGCAGCTGCTGAGCACATGGTGCCTGAGGTACTCTGGGAGTGAGCAGACATGTGGACGCAGCTTCTGCTGGGCAATGGAGAACTCCAGCCACATTTCTGCAACGGAAACTTCCACAGACACCCACCCTTTCCCCAGGGTACTCCTCCTCTGCCTCCTAAAGGGAGCTCACTCTCCCTCCTAAAACCTAGCACTCCTAAACCTCATGCATTGGGGCCCCTATACCAACTCCTTCTCTCTTTCGTGGACAACACTTTCCCACTTCCCCCCCCCCGCCCCCGCCCCCCTTTACTGAGCAATTCCTGCTCCTCCAGGCTACATGTTGCCCTCTTAGTGGGAGGGTATAAGGAGGTGGTGTCAGACCCCCTTCCATTAAGGGTAAGCTATTTAAAGATCAGTGGTCCAGAAAGAGGGACTAAGGGTCAGCATCACTGCTCAGAGGAGTATTTACATATTTCATGCACTGGTGGTTTCATTTACAGATCTCCAGAAGTCCTTTGAGCAAGCCAGGCACAATGGATCTCTTCTGGCAGGGGCAGCTGTGACTGCCAGGTGACCCCCTCAGAGCCCTGTGCTATTTTGACTGTGACTAGAGGTCCTGCCAGAAAGAGGCAGGAGCTCCTCCAGGCCAAGAGCAGCATACAGTGCAGCCCATGGTGGGGTGGTCTGGCTCCTCTGCAGTGGACTCTAGCCCTGCTGGTCAGGAGATGATGCTGATCCTGATCAGTCCAGAAGAGCCACTCCTGTACTCCTTCAGCCACTTCAGGGACTGAGCACCTGCCACCAGTGCCACTGTGATCTGTGAGTGCACAGAGCAGCAATGGCTGCTGTCCCCCATGCCTGCTAAATGGCAAGAGCTGAACTGTTGCTGGACTGATCCTTATGCATTATATAGGAGTGTGTATTTCATGGTGCTGCTGCTTATCTGGTCACCTCCCTATGCCCTGAGTCCATGTGGACCCCAGGGGCCACAGGACCTGCCATCAGTCCCACCACCCACAAGGTCAGAAGCCCAAGTGTCTTCCTGAGCTTGTTCCTGCAGGTGTGGGGGAGATGCCAGTGAGCTGCAGGTGCCAGGCACCCCCAGTAAACTTGCTCTGAGCACTGGGAGCAGGTGCTCTTTCCCACCTCAGCTCCAGGACTTCGAATAGTGGTAATGTGCTCTCCATCTGCCCAAGAGCTGCCCTGCACCATAATACAGGGTGTAGCTGCCCAGGAGAACTGACATGCTTCAAGCTCCATGTGCTTCCACCACTGGACCAAGAAACTTATTTGAGCAGCAGACATACATCCCAAGTCCTTTCATAAACCTCTGCACAAGGATCTCAATCCTACTTTGACTCAGAATAAAACCAGAAAGAGACGTCTGTCTTTCTGCAGCCTCTCTCCCTAAGTGACCTCTCCTGAAAGCCCTGTAGGCTTCCAAAACAAACAAACAAAGGGGGGAAAAAATCAAAGAAATGGAATATGATGAAAAAAAAAAAAAAAAAAAAAAAAAAAAAAAAAAAAAAA
>VXBR01011954.1:150380-163880 GCA_013400215.1 Cisticola juncidis
AAAAAAAGAGAACCTCAGGCACCATTAAGGAAAGTACTGTGTCTTCCTCCGGCACTGTGCCATCTATGCCTAATGCCTAGAAGGCTGGGAAAGGTTCTGGGAGAAAAGTCCGCTTGTGGGGGAACATTTTAAGGGCCTAAGTGGTAATAAGTCAGTGGTGAGGTTTGGATTCAGATCTCTCCTACCTAGTACCTGCCCAGTATGCCCAGTGTGCTTCTAGGGGAAAGACAAAGGAAGCCATTATCACTGGTTCATGGAAAGGAAATAGGAGCTGAGCAGAAGGAAAATGTGCTCAGGATAATGCCAGGAATTGGCTGAGGGTCTTGGGTGAAAATCTACAGGTCCGTGGTACATAAGATGCAGGAGATGGAAAACTGTTCATTGCAATCTCACAGCCATTGCTGCTCTGTTGGTTTGCAAGGGAAGGAAGATAGGGTGAAAAGGGAAGGTGATGCCATGCTTTTGATGCAGAACAGTTTCTTAATAGTAAAGGAATGAGGGCAGAACAAAAGAACAATGATCTGCCCTGGAAGACCTGTCTGAGGCCTCTGGAGGCCATCCCATTACATTGCTTCAGCCTCTTTGTGGCTGTGCCCCCAACTCTATCAGGCTTTATTCTGCTCATCAGTGTGAGTCAGCCTCCACTCCTCTTTTGCAGTGCTTGGTGTGCCTGGGGCCACGGATGTAAGGGGGCAATTCAGTCCAGCTGCTCCTGGTACCAGCAGGTCCCAGGGCCACCTGTGCTGGTTGGTACTGCAAATTCACAGAATCACAGAACAGGTCAGGTTGGAAGGGACCACAGTGGGTTGCACGGTTCAGCCTCACTGCTCAAAGGACAGCGTTCATCCCAGGGTTCATCCCATGGCTATGTGCAACAACTTTTGTCTGTATTTCAAGAAAGGGAGAACCACATTCTTTTCTCTATCTACCCATGACAGAAATCACACTCCCTGCCTCTGCTGCGGCTTTTCTGTGGTGCTCTCAGAGCTTCCTTCCTTCTTTCCCTTCCTACCTCCTTCTGCAGGTTTACCTGCCCCCAGGTCTTGGTAGTTCAAAAGGACCACAAGTGGGCTCACACAAATCATAAGCCAAACATGCAGCTTTCTGTCTCACAGAGTCTCTAAACTATTAGCTGGGATTTTGCCTTGGTGTTTGACTTCCCAGGAGTCGGCAGCTGAGAGATCTCATATGGCTACATCAAGCAGGAGAACAAGGAAGCTCTGAGCTTTAGGGTCCCAGCATATTTAGTGCTGGACTAGTTCCTAAGTCTCTGCTTCATGTAGTAGGACAAGCTATCTGCTGGGTAAGTCACAGGCAAAGCTGGGAGCTGCCAGGAATGTGCTGAACTGCCCATAAGGGGTGAGGATCCCCAGGCATCGCAGGGGGATCTGGCAGCCCCTCCGGACAAGAAGGAAAAAAACCCAAAGCAGCACCTGCCAGAAAAGATTGCCATGTAGCTGCATGAGACCAAATGCCTTCACCTAGTGCACACAGCTCCTGCCCCTACAAGGAGGTTGAGCAATAGCCTGGCACAATTTGATCAGCAGTTAAGTCCCAGTCACAAATACAGGTTGCATGTGGGTGCAAACCCTCTCTACGCTCCATTTGCCCTTGTTCTGGCACTGATCCTGCCATGAGCTCATTGGAAAACAGCTTTGTGCACAGCAGCCGCACGAGATATGCTTCCCTCCACACCCAGCCCTGGCCCTGGATTCACACGGTGCTGAAACACCCCTCACTGTGGAGAGGTGAGGCAGCACCATCTGACTGCCATGCAAGCTGCGTGACACCTGGTGCTAGAGCAAGGCTTGGGACCAGAAAGGCAGCTGTGGTCTCTGAAGCAAGCAGTGTGGGGGGAGATTGAACTCTGTGAAGGAATCAGTTGGGATCGGCCTCATAATGTGGACTGAGTTTTATTTTGGATTTGCCAGCTGGCCTTAGAACAGCAACATGAACTAGCATGGCTTTCCTGGCCACAGTTACACCCTCTTTGCCCAAGGGGTGTTGTAGAAAAGGGCACACAGCAGCACACACCTCCTGATGCCACACTGATAAGGGCACTGGCGGTTCCAGAGCTAGGTCAGCACCTACACCGACAGCTATGCCAAGCAGCTGGCTGTAAGAGGGTGAGGACAGAACCCTCAAGCCCCAGAATATTGAAGGAAAAAAACATTTTCCCATAACCACTGCCCAGCTCACTCTGTGGTGGCAGTGGACCTTGGTGCCACAGAAACTGGAAGAATGTACTGGGAGAACTAAGTCCAAGCCTGCCAACAGTGCCCTCACCTGAGGTCCTTTGCTCTTGGGGGATGCTGCTTCCACCGCAGCCATGCAGCACGCAAGGCCTGTGCTCCAGTCCGGCTGCTCCAAGTCCAAACACCTCATAAAGTATTCCCATGACCCCTAGCCTGGGACTCGGGGGTCACGCCACAACCCGCCCGGTTTTTCAGGCTGTATCAGACCGAGGGTTTCAGGTTGCGCCATTCCTCCGGCACCGCATTCCTTGCAGGGCTAATCCCGGGGAGAATGCGGCGGCGGCACAGCGGCCCCAGGCTGCGCCGGCCCGGCCTGGCCGCACCGCGCCCTGGCGGGCTCGCAGCGCCAGCAGGCCTCGTCCCATTTGCTGCTGCCAGAGATCCTTTTGCAGCTCGCATCTGCCCACAGCTAAGTCTAAAGAGCAGCAAGACAGAAACTGTCGCTGTCAAAGCCCTGCCACAGGGACACCAGGCATGCCTGGAGTGCTCCAGGCATGAGCACCCAGCGATCTAGCAGGTCTCGGCTGGTCTGTTCATGAAGGCCAGCTGGTTTTCTCCTATCCTGGCTTGGAGAACAGGACCTCATCTCCTGAAAGGTTGCAACACTTCTGCCAGTGTTCTGGGCATTTCCGAAATATCTTCCTTTAAAACTTAAGTCTTTATCCTCATCTAAGTACAACCCCACTTCAACTGTAACATCTCTCTAATAACGAGTGGGAGAAGCTGGGATGGAAAAGTGTCCTCTTCTCTGTGACTCCCTGATGCTTTAGCTTTTTGCTGTAATCACACCAACATTTTTATTTTACAAGGTGAAATGTTTTAAATAATAGTGGAAAAATTACTTTTGTAATAGTGGAAAAATGCTCTGGAAGTGATCTCTCTTGAGCTACTTATCTGCAGTCTAGTGGATGTGTCCGCAAAGATACCAGGTGAAGTATCTAGCTAAAGTACTTAAAAAACTTGTGAAAGGATGCAGGGGAAAACTATTTCTATGTGCTACTATAGCTTCTAGAAATCCAGCCTTGCTTTCCTGGGCCTAGATATTTAGGCCGGGCTTGTGCTTTCACTGCAACTACTCTGATGTCCTTTTTAAAGAAATTTGGTTGAAAATTACCTTAAGCCTTTGTCAAAATTCCAGTGCTTCTCTGTTTGGACTTGGCCAGTGTAATCCTAGCTAAAAAATGCTGAAAATATTTCAAAGTCCAACTTTAAAAGGACAGGCATTGCTTTATTTGTGTTTAATTAAAAATAATAATGAAATAATAGTAATTGTTTTCCAGACCCATGGTAATTAGCAATCCAACCTACAGATCCCATGGGAAAGAGCCTCAGTTTCTGCAACTAGTATGCTTGAATATTGACTTGCTCTAGACATTGCCACGGTTTTGAGTTCAGCAATTTCTTGGGAGGGGGTTTCCAACTTTGACTTCGTAGCAGTTTAACTGTCATGCTCCAAACCACAGAGTTTTACTACAGCCTCTATTTCCCTTTGTTTTACCTGAAGTTCTCATCTTGCTCTGCAAATCCTATGCCAGAATGAGTCATTCCTGCAGGATTAGATCTGATTTTTCAGCTCCTCTCTGAGTTGCCCAGACTAGTTCTGAGCAGAAAAAAACTGACACGCCCCATTCAGAATGTGTAAGAAGTGAATGAAAGAAATTACCTTCAATGCCCAGCTATTTGCACGGAACCAGCAAGAACCACCCCATCTCTCCACCACAGTCGAGCCCTCAGCATGGCACAGCGTTGCTAACAGCGACTGGGCTGGCAGCTCCAGCCAACAGGATGCACCAATGCCTCCCTCCTTTGGGTTATTCCTCCTTGCTGGTGTGGTCCACACAGGGACCCCCAAAGGGGATGTCCCGACAGTGACCTACGAGGGCCCCCAGGAAGGAAGAGGGGCACCATGTGCTGCCCATGGGGTGCACTGCTCCAGTTTTGCTCTCTGAGCATCAGGGGGACTGCACTGAGCCCTGCCTTTAGGGTGGAGGTACCTTCCGGAGGCCCCCTCTTTCTGCTGACTGCAGAGGTCAGTTCTGTACTTCCTGTGTTTAGCACCTTGTTCAGACCAGAGAGTCTTCTGCTCACTTACTGGAAGCAGATCTTAGCCTGTCCCTGCCCTCAGACCTTTTCTTATGTTCACATCTAAATAAACACTTCTTACAGGAAGAAACTGTATTTTTAAAAGTTATTTTTAAAGTATTTTAAAAAATTATTTCCACATTTAATTTTTCCACTTCTCCCTTGTTCTGTGTTTTTTAAAGTAATAAAGACACTGTCTTTTGTGGTTTAACCCCTGCCAGCAAATGAGTCCCCCGCAGCTGCTCACTCACTCCCCCCGGTGGGACAGGGGGGAGAACTGGAAGAGCAAAACCAAGAAAACTGAGATAGAGACGGCCTAATAGGTAAAGCAAAAGCGACACACACGAGCAAAGCAAAACAAGGAATTCAGTCACCGTTTCCCACGGGCAGGCAGGTGTTCAGCCATCTCCAGGATGGCAGGGCCCCATCACGCCTCACGGTGACCTGGGCAGACAAACGGCATCGCTCCGAACCTCCCCCCGCCTCCTCCTTCCTCCCCCAGCTTTTTGCGCGGCGCATAACACCATATGCTGTGGGATATCCCTTGGGTCAGCTGGGATCAGATATCCAGGCTACGTCCCCTTCCAACTCCGTGTGCACCCCCAGCCCCCTCTCCGGTCCAGTGGGTGGGAAACAGCAAAGGCTCAGATTCTGTGTAAGCCCTGCTCAGCAGCAACAAAAACATTCCTGTGTTACCAACACTTATTTCAGCATAAATCAAAAGCACAGCCCCATACTAGCCACCACCGAAAAAAATAACTCGATTCCAGCCAAAACCAGGCCATTCTCACATTGCAAATATTGCATTGTCTCACAGCGGAGTAAAGGGGAGGTAATCTCAAAGGTTTCAAAATTATGTCACTCTGCTTCCCTTTCCGAGCCCAAAACATGAAGTGATCCTGGAAGTGATTGTTAAATCACTTGTAAGATCTGTTTTCTGATAATGGTCCAGCACGGTCGGCAAATCTGTGATTTGCATACGAATACCGAAACTGCATAAGCAAAACTATCAGAGCGAGCTGAAAGAAAGAAAATCTGAGCATCTGGCATTTTGGGAAGTCCTTTGCTTGTGTTCTCAGATCACTTTCGTGTATCATTGACAGGACTTGAACTGATTTGACAGAAACTCCTGAAAATCATGTTTTTACCACAGAACAGAGAGAATTGCAGAAATGACAAAGTTTCTTCTCTAACAACAACAACAACAACAACAAAAAGAAAAAAAAAAAAAAAAACCCAAACAAAAAAAAACCACCCACAAAACAAAACAAAAGCGTGGTTATACCCCAAGTTAGATCAGCTTGTTCAGGGCCATGACCAAGTAAGATTTTAAAAAGCCCGACAGGCATAGAACCCACCATCTCTTTGGGAAACTCTCCCATGGCACAGGCTTCACAAGGGAAATACGGACTGGTCACAGAACAAGATCAGACTGTCCAAAATTAGAAAGAGAGTCCTGAAACTTTTTGCTGTCCCCGAAAATACATGCAGTGCACTGCCTATTTTTATTAGCAGCACAAAAACTAAAACCACTTCTTTCTCTCCAAATTACCTCGACCTACACACTGTTGGTTGGAGGTATTGCCTCAGGCAAACGCTGGGCAGATGCTTATCTAGTGTAAATCCCCACAGATCTGTTAACTTCAGCAGGATGCCAGCTATTCACTGCCTTTTCAGTCTTGTTTAGAAAAAAACAAAAACCAAACAAAACAAAACCAACGACTTGAATTTGAGAAATAACCCGTTTTCTCATCTGGGGAGAGAAATTTTTCTTACAGGCTCAAGCAAAACTCCAGCAGATTTCGGACGGTACTTGTAAATAGGGCATTACTTGGTAATTACCATGGTGATTGCTAAAGGGTCAGAGAGAGGCGATGAGAACAAAGGGGCCTAGGGGAAAAAAAACAGGGGCTCTTTGTAAAAGTATTCAGATTTTGTCTGCCAGTGCCAATGAGCTCGAACTATCCCCACTTTACACTTTGTTTTTTAAATAAAGACTATTTACATCCCTCAGGCATGGAATTACAGCGGGTAGCGCTGGGTCCTACCAATCGCCCATCGGCATCAACCCCCGACAGCTGAATGCATCCGTGGCAGCCGTACTCACAGCTCACCCTACTGCCAGGCGTGGTTTAACATCCAGCGGTGCACTGTGCATTGCTCGGGCGCACGCACGCACACAACGGTGCAGCTTTTGTGCCTTTTAAAGTACAATTTTTCTTTCCTCGATGAGTGCTTGACACACACTCCCCAGCCAGGGCATCCACATGGCTGCATCCAAGGCCAGGAACGAGCTCGGAGAGGCTACTCGGCTTTAACTGGGAGCTGTTTTCAAGCTGGGAGTTTTGCATCCAGCCTCGGCCACGCTGTGGCTGTGCCTTTGTCTCTCCCTGCAATCCCTGCTGCAGGCTCTGGCCGGATGTCTTTGCTCCCCAGCTCTGCCTCTGACCAGGCTTTGTCGCTAAGGACTTCCCCAGAAAACCCCGAAGAAGAGTCAGAAACTCGGCACACAAAAGGGCTGGGTGCCTGAACTTACCCACTGAAACAGCTTATTTTTGTTGCTCAAGCAGAGTCACGCAAAGCGTGCTAAAAGCTGCGGTTTCCAGGGAAGGGCAACAAGTGTTTTGTTTAATAACGCTCAGTATTAAATCACAGTTTAATCAGAGATTTTCCTAGGTCTAAAGAAAAAATAAGGAACAAAAAAGCACCTTTTTGTGGTCTGTGTAGACCAGTCCTAGAAAGCTGTGACATTACTTTTCATGGTGTTTTGTTGCTGTTGTTTTGTTTTCGTTTTTGTTTTCGTTTTGTTGTTTTTTTTTTCTTGTACCAAAGTGATGCTGAGAGTCTTTGATTCCAGACCAAGACCTAGAGGAGACGAAACTTAGGTGAGCTTTCTTCTGTCTACCCGTACAAGATTCTCTCTGCAAAACAAACCTCCCAACTAGTATTCCAGCAAAGGCTCTTCGTATTTGTGCAGCTCCACCCCCAACCCTTTCTATCCACATTCCTTGCTTTTCCACGGTACTTCTCCTTCTCTTTCCCCTCCTTAGTGTGTTCCCAATCTTACCCCACTGCTCCCATCGACTAGCTCCAAAACCTTTGCACCCCTCTATCTCCCTCCTTGGTTTATTCACTGTCTGTGACCACGAGCAAAGTGCTGTGCAAGGACCACAGTGCAGAGCATGTCTTGGGACAGGGAATTGGTTAGTAAATTACAGGGGATTGCCATTGCAAATTGTTAGTTTTAAATATCCATATTTGGGTGAAACAACATGAAGAACACTGCCAACAAAGAACACCAAGAAACTTCTCTCACCTGCACTGGGAAATTTGCCTCTTAACTCTACAGTTTGGCCAAAATGATCTGTCCCCTCTTCATCTCATGCTTAAGTGTGAGTTAGAAAAAGCCAGTATCCAGGACAATGTGGTTCTGTCTGCAACAAAGGAAAAAGGAAACAAATAACATTTCTTTCCACATAGCTTAATAAAGTAAAGCAGGATATTTGCAAATATATTTTGTTCACAATATGGCAATTAATTATATAATTGTACTTAAATAATTAGTTCCCAGCTTCCACAGCAAGCAATTAATAATTCCATCTAAACTGTTTCTATCAAACATCAGGTTTCACTAGTAGCTGCAAAGAGGGCTGAATTACTACTCTGGCAAATAGTAATTTGTCTTTAAAAAAAATTGCCATCAGTCACACTTCCTGTCCACAAGCTTCAGGGTCTTTCTGACCCTGTGGACCCTCAGCGGGACCTTCTGTCAGATGCCAGTGAAACCTGTTGTAAGCCAGCAGAGCAGACCGGTCCCAGCAGGGCACCTGGGAGATACTGAGTAGGAGATGGTCACCCCATCAGAGAGTCAGCCTCTCAAAACTGTTGAGTGACTGCCCAAATAGGGCATTTGATAGGCAAAATAAAAAGAACATATTTCCATGCCAACAGTGTCTGATGGCTATTCAGAGATACCCATCCGGATGATTTTCATGAGGTGCTGAAATTCACCGGCTTCAGGGGAACAAGAGCCATGCAAACTTCCTAACACCTGCACACCAAAGAAAACAAAACACCCCCCCCACACACACACACACATACACAAAACACAAAAAAACCCACCCAAACAAAAAAACCAAAAAGAAAATTAAGTAATTTTCAGCTTATAGAAGAGCTTGACTCTGCTCTGCATGTTTCCAGAAAATGCCAGCTCCTCCTTTTTGAAGCATCTGACAGATCTGACTACTCTTGCTGGTGCAGAGGCAGGAATGGGCAGCTTATTCTCTTGAAAACAAACTCCAAACTCTAAATTCTCCTTTGGCAGGAGAACAAATGAACGTGTCATGTCCCATGCAACTCAGGCTGCATTCACACAGCTTCCACAAAGAAGATGCCTGCTCCTTGCTGCCCACATCACATGTGGTGTTTTCTGTTGCTTCGTTTTGTGGCACCATGTCTTGGCTAAATGAGGCTCTTGCTGCCACTGTGCACAGCTAGCTTCCACGTTTAACTGTTCAGGGGTGCTGGCACAGAGCTCAGTTTGCCTGACAAGCTCTGCTCCTCCTCAGGAAACCCAGTATGGAGTGTACCTCACTTGCTGCAAGAGTCACTCCTGGCCTGTGTCCAGCCCCACGCATGGCATTCCCTGTAGCCTCTGCAGCAGGGCCTCAGCTGGGACTGCACACTAGGCATTCCTGCCCCAGGGTACCACTCACATCTTTCCTTTGCTGGGCTTCCCAAGCTTTCCAGCAGTCCTGTGCTTGCTTTTGTGGTGGCTCCTCTAGGCTGGGGCCTTGCCTCGTCCTGTGTCAGCCTCTCCCTCTAGTTCAGCACTGCCGTCACCCTAGAGCACCAATCCTGCACATCTCCCATGCTGTATGGCCAACCCTTTTTCCATTACGCTGCTCACACCGAATTACTGAGTGGCACAGGGTCCTAAGGGAACTGTCAGATGTGGTGTTCTGCTCTGAGGGAGCCTGCCCTGCCCATCTGCACCTGCCCCTGTTGCAGCTCACCTGCTGCAGGTCGTGTTTCCCTGCAAGAACCAGGGGAGCTGCTGGGCTGCCAGGCAAGCATGCTTGGTGCCTTGCCCAGGTAGAACCATGCTGAATGGAGGCTAAACCTGCCCATGGCTGTTGCCCCAATTTCTGGCCTGAGACACAGCCTGTATTAAAGACACCATGATGTTTTGATTTTTTCTACAGAAGAATGATCACACCATCTAACTCAAATCTCCTACATGAACCTGGCTATATCCATGTGATTCTCTCAGCAAGCAGTTCTTTCCCCCCTGCAGCCCCGATTTCCCACAGAAAACTCAACAAAGGGATGAGGAGCTGCAGTAATTTGGAGAAACAGCACCGATACTAAACAAGCAGGCCACTGATGGAGATTGAAACTTTGCCCCCACTAGACAAGGCAAGTGAACAGCTGGTGAAAATAAGCAGTATCCTTGTAGTACGTTGCTTTCCAGCTTCTTTTCTGCCACATGGTCACACTCCATGTTCAGGTGCACATCAGTTCTCCCTTAGAAGTTTCACCTTGACCCCCATACCACAATATAACCACAAAGAGTTTCCAAAATCCATGCAATCGCTTCCTGTCCTTGTCTCCCACAAACTCCAGTTAGGTGCAAAATATCTTAAGCTCAGTCACTTTGGATACTTCTTCGTGGAATGTTCTCTGAAAGTGCATGAATGATGTCATGCCATCGCCTTTCTTATTCTAAAAGGCTCAGGCTTATGGACCCCTCTCAGATCTCAACCACAAGCTGCAGGTAGAGTTAAGCTCTTTGTCACAAAGTATGATATGTCTGGCTGTGATGCTTTCCACACTTGTAACAGCAAGGTCCTGGCACCAAACACACAGCCAATAAAACCGCCAAACTTACCATTCCATGATAGATACAGCTGAGCTTGGTGTGGTGGCTGTGCCATGGGTGTATGTTCTCACTTGATATGCATTCAGCCAGTCTGATCTGGGATTTTGATTTTGCCCTCAACTTGGAGCACAATACAGCCCTGTTGTTCCTGAGACACAGGGGCAAAACTTTTCCTCACCTCCAGAGGAGAGGAATTCTGATGTAGAAACAGAACTACCAATGTGCTGCACATGAAGAGGCTGTTCACAAATTTAGTGTCCACTTCTCCTTGTTTGGTTGAAGTGGAAGAAGCTGGTCAGGTCATAGGATTAATGAAGAGCAGGGTGTCCCCATAGTCTACCCTTGAGGCATCTCAATGCTGTTGTTTTGTAACATGGCAACTGGATTTTTTTTCCATGCGTGGAAATTGCTCTTGGAGATCCAAGCAGATGGGATTTTGGTTGGGGTCATTCTCTAGCAGCTACCAGTACTAACAAACACCATTCTTGAGAGGCCAAGGCACAGTGCCCTTGTGCAAGGTATAACTTTGCAGTGCAGTGGTCTCACAATCAATGATCACTTTGCCCAACTGAAGGCTGCAGACCTTAGTGTTGGTAGTATCTGAGCTGAGAAATTTACACAATAAAAATGATAACTCTAAACTTTTTCCCAGAGACCAAAAGAAAGTTCAAGTGATAGATTCTGTATGGGTAATACTATGTAGATATCATACATTTTTGATTGTATTATGAACTCCATTATGAACAGGTTTAATCAATGCACAATGTTTTCCATCTTACTTACTCTTATTCCTCCTCCAGCACGATGGAATCAAAAGAGTAAACAATGTTTCACAAGCACGACTACCAACTGTTCTGCTCCAGCAACAGGCACCACTTGACTTACCAATGGAGGAGATCTGCAGTCCAAGATCATGGGTGAATGTGAGTTTCATGCTCTCCATAGTTCCCTCCCCGTGGGAACTGGTACTCAAAAGAGACATCGGTGCTTAAAATGGGACATACTCCTGCTCCCAAAGTAGAGACTTAAAAGTAGTTTTAAATAGGTTTATGATAATGTCAGATTGAAGGTAGTCTCCAGGGCACCATGTTATACAACTCCCACTTTCACTCACAAATACTGGCACCACAGTTGAAGCTGTGCGATGTGGAAAGGAGAAGGGACAAGAGCCAGCACATGCTGTTTGGGTATCCATTTCATTCTGCTCTGGGCTCTGCCAAGCAAAGTGCTTACTTGGGAAAGGATTTTTGTCACCAGTAGGGGGGCAAAAGCAGCTGTTCAGCACACCATCCCTCTTCAGAACACACCTCTTTCATTCCCATCCTCTACAAGTGCAAAGCGAAGCACGATCTGACTTTGCCCTCTGGAGGCATGGAATTGGCATGGCACAGAGAGACACATCCCCAGAGGTGACTGAACTACAGCACTGCTTTTTGGAACATCTGATAGGAAAATCCATTCCCCTCTGCAGCTTCCCATGAGCCAGAAGGCAGAGCATTACTGGTGAGGCAGCTTTATACTGAAGGAGATGGGTTTTGGTTCATACAGGCTAATACTACCCTAGTCTGCTGTGCACTTCAAGAACATGGGTATTGGTACAGGAGGTTGATTTTTTACTTTTGACACAAACTCTGCAGCATGTGATTTCAAATATTGCCAGTGTCTGCATCCAGCTACTACACTACACACACTACACACCCATGTGGGTCCACAGCAAGTGCTACTTCATGGTTTATTCTGCTAGCTCCATAGGACTTTTTGCTATCTCCCAGAATGCTGGGAAGCCACAGAGATAAGCAGGTAGCCAGTGACTCCTGGGTGCTTTATTTAGCTGGAAAGCAGGGCTGGGGTTTGTTTGCTGCATGGAAATGGAGCCTCCCTAACACACACACACACACACACACACACACACAGACAGAGATTTTTCTCCAGGCAGATAAACAACTCAACAACTCTGTTGGACACCTCCAAGGGAGCCATGTTTCATTAGGATATACAGCTCTTACCTCCCCTTTCTCTCTTAAAAATCATTTGCCCAAGAGGGCTTTGGAAAACTTCTCCTATAGACTCAGCAGTGCACTTGTGACTCAAGTTCTGGAAGAACTGGCAGGAGACACCAAGACATGGGTAGGATCAGGTGTACAGCCATGCACAGCACCTGCACACCTTTGCGCATCCATCTCTCTGCACACACATCTGTCTACATCTGTTTCTTGCTTGCATGCCCACATGCAAGCCTCAGGTCCAGCCACGTACCTGTGTGCTGGCATTTGTTGGTATGCACACTTGCCTGCCAGTGCACACCCACGGACTTTCACTCATCCTCACCCCCACACCAGTGCCCTTGCACATCCATGTGCCCACTCATGCACACCCTTCCACACACACACATGCCTGTGCACACCTGCAAATACTTGCCATCTCACCTCTAGGAGGTCCTGCCATCTCCTTTGTATTCTGGCTTGCAAGGAACATCATGCCAGTAGGGGAAGAGGCTGTGCTGTCCCCAGGCCTGTGGGTATGTGTCACAGGGGTTGAAGTCCTGGGCAAGCATTCCTCACTGCCTGGCACACTTCCCTGGGTCTGACCCTCAGCCCCAAGTAGCTGAGCAAATATGAGGGAGCTGGCAGGTATGTCCCAGAAATAGCCTGTGGAGAGCCTGGCATCCTTCCTGGTTGGATCACGGACCTGTGGGGTCCAGTGGCATAAGGATCAGGGACAAGCAGGTGAGCTCAGGGTTAAACCAGGGGCACAGGAGCCTAGTAGCCCTGTGCCAAATCGCTGCTGGGTACCAGCTATGAGGGCCCCAGCCTCAGTGCATTCTTCATAGCAGCTCTGCACACAAATCGCCGAGCCTAAGCCCGTACTTACTATCACTCCCCACGCAGATCTGTCACCGGGTGTTTTTTTCCAGCCTAATTTGTTTCGACAGCTTGATTTCCGCAAAGATGCGTGGGGCTCCCTGGACAACGCTGCCCTGGGTCGACTGTCCCGGGGGGACCGGCAGCATCCTCTCCGACAGCGGCGGCCGCTCATTGTTGCCCCCTCCCCCCGCGGCCGCCAGCACAACAGCCGACGACGCCGAGCCCTACGGGGAGCCGCGTTAAGCGCCCGTGCCCGGCCACCCGCACCGGGATCCCGGAGACGCGGAGACGTCCCCGCTCCGCTCGGTGTCCGTCGCTCCTGCGGAGCTGCGCGCTCCCGACGGCGGCGGGTCTGCGGCGCCCCGACGGCGCTGGGGACGGGGACCAGCGGAGAGGGCCGGGACAGGGGTGCCGGGCA
>VXBR01011954.1:164378-203772 GCA_013400215.1 Cisticola juncidis
GCCTCCGCCGCCCTGCCCCACACCTATGCCCCGCTGCCCACCGCTCCCGGGCCGTACGCGCCCGGAGGCCACGGGCCGCTGTACGCACCGTCGGGGCGCTTCGTGCTGCCCGCCTCTTCGCCCGCCCCCCCTGCACTCTACGGCCGCCGCTCCCCCGCGCCCTACCCGCCGCTGTCGCACGCCTACGGCGCCGCAGGGCAGCTGAGTGCCGCCGAGCCCGCACCGCGGCACTGCGCCTATCCCGGAGGCCCCGACAGGTTCGTCCCGGCGCTCTGACCCACCCTGGAGAGGCCCGACAGCGCGGACCGGAGCCCGAGAGACGGCCGACTGCGGGGGTCGCCCGGCACAGCCGCTCCTGGCGCTGCTTGGGAAGATGCTGAAGAATCTTGGGCTGCACCTATGCATTTTGCCATCTGCCCAGGCTTCCTGGCGAGGAGTGTCGCAGTCAGCCTGGGGACCTGGGAGGTCCTGTCCAGCCCTGTCAGCTCTCGGCAGAAAAATCCTAGGGACTCCCAAGTGCTTGGATGGGACAAGCAGTCTTTTCCTCTTCTACAGCCTTTCCTGGAGCAGGTGCTCAAAGCTTCCTGCCAGGCTCCCACCGTCCTGGCACACCCAAATGGACCCTTTCTAGTCTACCCAGGAAGATTTCAAGTTTAAAAGTCTCTCTGCTGTTGATGTTTGTTTTTTTTTTAAACAATTAAATGTCTGTTGATGAGGTAAAGGAGGGAGGCAAGAGGAAGCATTCCCTGGCCTCCTGCAGGCAAAGTGATAAAAATAGAATGCGTGACACTGGTGTGTGTCACTGTAGTGTGGCATGTCCCTGATGGCTATTGCACTAGCCCTAGGCTTTACACCAGCAGTGTGGTCAAGGCTGGAGAAGGTTTGGATGCCAGGGCTGCAGAAAAATGCATCAAGTCACATTCTTCCAGGTGTTGTGCTCTATGCTGTAGGGGTGGGAACAGCGGTGGGATTGGAAATGCAAAGATTTCTACCATGAGCATGCCCACACCCTGTAGGAGGGACACATGGAGGCTGTAGGACCTCTGCCTTTGGAGGTCTTTCCAGCTTGACTGGACAGAGCCTGATCTGCCTCTGAAGTTGTAGCCATCATTGAATTTGGACTTGTTTTGAGTGGAGACCTAATCCTGAGGTCTGCAGAGGTACTTACAGCCTAAATTACTTTGATCCCAAGATCAACCCAGCTCTGTCTGGTTGTGTTCTGCCTAGAGAAATTGGCAAATATAGGAGAAAACTTTTGTTTCTGGAACACAAGAGAGAGGTGCCTTTTCATCTGCAGTTGCTTCACTTTCAAGCTTTCCTGGGACTGAAAAGAAAAGAGAAGGATATGGAGAGGGAACAATTAATAGGAATGTCTGTGAGACAAAAGCTTGAAACTGCATCAATGGGGAAGCTCAAGCATACCCCTCCCAAACAGATCTCACTGCCCTGGAAAGGGGTCTGGAGCAGTAATGGATACCCTGGGATCTGCTTGGGGCTTTTGCTGTAGAGGGAGCTGACATAGCCCTGCTCCCAGGTGTTCTTATACAGCGTTTTTTTCCCGCAGAGGTGGGGAACCTGTGTGTCCACAGGCCAGGAGGAGGTTGATGAGAAGATCCTGGTGGGGCCTTGTATGGGGAGAAGGAGTGAGAAAGTGCAGCCAGAGCCTCAACAGGAGCTTTGGAAAAACAGACAGGGTGCAAATACACCAGAGTCTCTCACACTAGGGAAGGGTATAGATCATAGTATAACTTAAATGGAAAAGATATTGGGAATTTTCAGTTCCAATCTGTTGAATTTTTTATTGGGAATTTTCTGTTCAAATCAGGGTCAGCTATGACTCAGACCAGTAGGCTCAGCCCTATGTAGTTGAGTCTTTGTTACCTCCAAGAATGTCTCTTTGGGCAACCTGGGTGTTCCTGTGGGGGGGAGAAGTTTCTTCTTGTACCCTCCATTTAGCACTTCTCTAGTCTCATTTCATGTTTACTGTCTCTTGTCCTACTGCTGTGCTTTGCTGCAAAGAGCTTTTGATCCACGAAGACACCTGTACCTTCTGCTCTGCATTTTTCAAATGAGGTCCTCAGCAGGAAGAAATTCAGCTTGTGGGTCCGCATATCCAGGTGGGACATGAGAGAGGAAATGGAGTGGAGCAGGAAGGTGGTTGGGTGTCCTCACAGCACAGCTTGGTGTGCAGAAGAGTAAAGCCCTCTGCAGTAGGCAGGCAGGAGAAGTTATATGTCTGCCTACTGTGGGGCTGTGAGATAGGACATGAGTTTTGGATTCAAGGGTGCAAAGTGCCAGGGATGGCATGGTTGGTAAGCCAGCTCCTGGGCTAGAAGGAGACTGAGACTGACCTGATAGCACTGTCGTCTGTCCTTGTAGACATGTCTGTGGCACCGCAGGAAGCTGCTGTCCATACACGGAGCTCGGGAGGCTGCTTCATATATGGAACCAATGGGGGGTGGGCACAGACAACAAGTGTAAGCACCACTCAACTCTTTAGTGTGCTGAGGTCAGTCAGATTTTTCCTTTCCTATCCTTTCTGAAGAGCTATGTTGTATCTTCCTTGTTCTCCGTGGTCCTGGCACATCCAGAAGCTGCAACCACGCTGGAGAGAGCTGTCTCAGCCAGAGGCAGGCCTCCCTAGCAGCTGTGCTAACACCTCTCCCAACTTCCCTTCACCATTTGGAAGAAGCTCTCTAAACCTAGCTGTGCCAGCTCTTAGTATTTTTGACAGCTGCTGGCACTGCTTTCATTGCCTGCAAGGACTGCAATGCCAGCAGCAAGCCACACCAATCTCTTGCTCATTTGGGGATAGGTGGGAGAAGAACTGTGTCCTGCCTTTTAACGCTTTCTTTCCTTCCTGTAGAAGCAGTTATCAATGTGGACTAGGTAATTTTCATAGAATCATAGCAATGTTGAGTTGGAAGGGATTCATCAGGATGATCAAGCCCAGCTTCTGTCCCTACACAGGGCACCCCAAGAATCACACCATGTGCCTGAGAGTATTATCCAAATGTTTCTTGAACTCTGTCAGGCCTGGTGCTTGCTCCATGGGGAGCCTGTTCCAGTGCTCAGCCACCGTCTGGGGTGATACCCAACCTAAACCTCCTTTCATGCCTCCATGAATCTTGTCATTGGCCATGAGAGTGAAGAGCCTAGATGTCTTCTGGCTCGTGTTCCCCTCATTTTGTTCTCTGCTTTAGCCCTTGTGCCAGTTTAGTTCAGTCTAAAAAAAGATCACCAGTGATGATACAGGTTTTGTGGAAGATGCTTCTGATCTCAGATAGCAGGCAGTTCAGGGAGCAAAACTGAGTGTCTGAAGGACAAGCCTGACAGAGCTATGTGACTTAAAATGCACAGATTGGGTTGTTTGCAGAGAAGGTCTTGATGCTTGTTCTTGATTCTCTCCAGATCTCTTACACCTACAAACTAGGGAAACTGGGCATATTTAGATGGTAAATTTTTTGCAGCAAGTACTGTGATGAGCTTGCTGCATCAAGAACCTGAGACATGGTCAAAACGTGCATAAGAAAGACATGGCCAAAACCTGCGTCTAGAAAGCTAGAAACCCTGGGCAGGACTGTCAAGAGCTACTGGGACCATTCAAGGCTCTCTATATTTGTGTGGCATCTGTGCTTCAAGGTTTTTGAGGTAAAACAGAACAGAGCTAAACCTGCCCCTTGCTAGTGCTGGCAGTGCTCCAACCTCCCACTTGAAGCAGGCCTGAAAGTTCCAGCAGTCCCTTCCCAGCAGCACTGCTGTGGTTTTGTGGCTACTCCAGCCTCTCTGAGTGGTGTGGGCTCAGGTGCCAAGGGTGCGCTGAGCACTGCAGGTCTGTCCAGGCTGTGCCTTGTGACATGGAGATGTGCTGGCCCTGTGCCCACGTGTGACATGGGACTGCCTGACCACTGACAGAGGAAGGTACGCTTGTCCTGTCCTTGGGAGCCATGGGGTTTGATCTCTCTGTGAGGATATGGGGATATGCCAAGGGGATATGTTAGACAATTTGATCTCAGTATATGCTTGTGCCGTGGGGATGTTAAACATGTGGATCGCAATGTATTTTTGTCTGGCACGTTGCTTGTAATTCTCAAGTGTCACCAAGAATAAGAAAAAAATTGATTTCTGGAAGTTCTATTGTAAATACCTGAGAGCCTTACTTTTAGCAAAGTTAGTCTAAGTTTCAAACTACTCTTTTGATTTCTGTCAGAAGAGTCCAATAAATCTGGATTGTAAACCTATAGGGAATTCTTACATATAAGCACTGATAAGAAAAGAGAGGGGCCTTGAAAGTGCTCATTCCTCAAAGGACAGAACCTCTGGGTTCCTCTTCTGCCCAAATTCTGGTATAGTCAGGCCCTGAGTAGACTTTGAGAAAGAAGTGGACTATACTGCCTAGGAGAATATGATCTTCTATATTGGAGATTTTTTTTTTTTGTATTTACTCTTCTACTTCACTTGAAATAGAAATAAATCTTTGTCTTGTTTGTAATGAAGTGTCTCTGAGTGTACTCTTTCAAGCCTTCCCTGTACTCCTGAGACTGGGAGGCATACAGAGCAAGATGTGTGGCATGTGGTGCTCCTTGCTTTTCACCCTGTATTACCTTAGTTTTTTTTGGTCTGCTGGGTTGCTGAAGACATTAGAGGGAAGAAGGAGGGGCAGGTCAGCAAGGCCAGGCCACAGGTGGCCTGGTATCAAACTTCTGCAACCCCTTGAGTCACCAGCCGGCTTTGAGGGTCTCCTGTCAAGCCATAAGCATGCCCCAGACATCAATGCATGAAGCTCTGTCCCACCCACGTGTCTCTGCTAGAAAAGAGGACAGGTAGGGAAGGCTACTACCTGTGAAAGGAACAAAAGCTCAGGGATGGGCAAGGGGATTGTGTTTGGCATTAATTACTCTCTGAATGCTCAAACATGGAGCTGGGCCAGCTAGATGAGATGTTACCGCTGGAAACATTATGTTGCCTGTCCTGTGGCAGCAGCACCAGAAATGCTTGGTCTTGCCTCCTGCACCCCAGGCCAGTTAGTTTTTTTGGCTGCAGAGACAGAGTTCCTGCAGCCACAGGCTCACACTGTGTTCACCTTATGCAACGGCAACATCTCTGGGAACAAGCAATAACCATAGCTAATGGGGGGTGTAACAGGCCTTCAGGGGCAACTCCACACCTCGGGATGATGAACAGGCTTGCACATGGGTAAGATGATGGCTGGTGTTGCCCCTTCTCTGGCTGAGAGGGTGGTGACTGGCTTCCTGAGGGTGTTTGGGGGATAGTGAATTCTGCAGCTGTCAACAGCCCAAGCTGCCAGGAGGGCAATAAATGATGTAAGAAAAGGTAGTTTAATCTGCCAAGTTACCAAAGAGCAGATAGGAAAGACTTCCTCAATAGCTTTGGATCTCATAGGTATGAATTAT
The DNA here is from genome assembly GCA_013400215.1 of Cisticola juncidis. Taxonomy (NCBI): domain Eukaryota; kingdom Metazoa; phylum Chordata; class Aves; order Passeriformes; family Cisticolidae; genus Cisticola; species Cisticola juncidis. The sequence continues at coordinate 169,793 of VXBR01011954.1, forward strand.
CTGCCTTTGAAAGTGACAAGGAATGGATCACTTCTGTCTATGAGAAAGAGTAGGCAGGGGAGGCAGCTGCCATTTGGCCAGGAGGGAGTACCTTGGAGGGAGTCCAGAGCTTTGTGAGTTGTAATTGGAGGGCTGTCCATGTAGCTGGAGTTGGGTTTTAGCTGTATCCATTACTTGGAGTTGCCATGTCAGTGACCAGAGAGGGCATCCCACTCACGCAGCACCTGGAAGTGAACTAATGTGAGCACAGGAAGGCTGATGGGGGTCTGACTTCACACAGTCTGGTGTATGAGAATAGAGCCTTTGTGCCCAGGCTGACACAAAGAACAACTTTACACCCTTGCCTTGGTGCGTGATCCTGAAGCACTGGTTTTTTGGAAACCCTCTCTAGGCAGCAGAGCTGATTTCTTAACTCAGTCCAGTTGAAATGTATGTCTTCTCATGTCCAAGGTCAAGAAGTCAAAGCAGGAGATGGTGGCATGTACTATACCTGGAAGCTGGTGTTATTTTTGGGAATTACTTTTGGATGTGGTGCAGACATCTCTTTGTGCCTCTTTGTGTGGGCAGACTTGGGAAGAGGGAGGCCCAGCTTAGGACTGCCAGACAGAGCTCTCACCGCTTCTGCAGCATTGGAACACAGGGTGCAGCTGGCCAACACGAAATACCCTGGCCACACTGCTTGGGCTAAGAGGAAAAGAGGCTGTATCCTAGCCTCTTCTGATGATAGGAATAGGGTCATTGTACACTCAGGGCCATATGTCTGGCTGAAAATGGCCATGGAGAGGAAGCAGGAATGTTAACAGTGGGCTCGCTCCAAAGAGCTTACTGGGCTCACTGCTATCCCTTCTCTGATGCCAGGAAGCTAAGATTCATTAGCCATTTAAGAATTTGCAAAGCTGTTGTCTGGATGTAAACTATACAAAGACATTCTAACTGATTAAGGAAGAACTTCTGACCTTTTCTGTTCAGTGTCAGCACCAGAGCTCTTGGTCCGATCACTGAGACACAGCTTGCTTGGTGTGTGAACACTTGGTGTGTGAGTCAATTATCCCTGTGGCTGGATCTTGCAAGGACACCACCTGCATCTCATGTTGACCTCTTCCACTTGGGGAAAAGGGCTCAGGAATCCTGGCTGTCAGCTTCTGAGTTTAACAAATGATGTCCTGGACCTTGTATCACTTCTACAGCCATATCTTTTAGCATATAGCCTGTCATCAGGCTCACTGGAGTGGTCTAGAATTGGCCAATTAAGTAGTGGCTCCCTAGCCACCCTTCCTGTGTTCTCAGGTTTATGGCTGCAAGAACAGTGGGGGAGGAAGACTTACAGGCTATCAGTAGTGTGATATCTTCAACAGGCAGATCATGATGGTCTAAGAGAAGGTTTCCTTCTCTTCATCAGAAGGCACACGGATGGTGAGGATTTCTTCCTTCTCCATCTTTGGGTACACTTGAGTTTATTTAGATGTGTGTAGGTGGGTACACTTGAGTTTATTTATGTGTGTGTATTCTTTTTCAGTAATTCCCAAATGGTTTTGGTGGGGGTTTTTGTGGGTTTTTTGTTTGTTTGTTTGGGGTTTGGTCGGTTTTGTTTGGGTGTTTTGTTGGTTTTGGTTGGTTGGTTGGTTGGGTTTTTGTTCTCCTCGTTTTCTCTAAAATTGCCTTTACTTGAATAACATGGGCTTGCATTTCTGCAGCAATGAGTGACTGACCACTGCAATGGACTTGGACCCTGGAGTTACAGGCTGGTAGGCTGGTGTCGCCCTGGAGTTACAGACAGGTCGGGCCACACAGAATAAATGCCTAAGTGGGAAGTGCCATCCTGTCATAGAGTGAGAGGCCATGCCTGGGGATTATTGTTGATGTTGATGGCTTTTTCATGGAGGAAACAGAGGATGATTCAGGGCTTCGACCTTTATGCAGAAAACACTTTTTAAAAAGAATGTTTTCCTTCTTAGGTAATTCCTTCTGTATTTTGTTTTCCTGGAGGTTTTCTCCACCCTCCCCTTCTAAAGAAAAGGCAAAAGAAAAAGCCCTTTTGAAGCAACCAAGGAAAATAGTTTCATGCTTCCCCCTTAAGTGGATATAAAATATAGTACCTCTCTGCTACAACAAGAGCTGAATTTAAATCCAGGAAAACCTTATGCAGTTGGGGAGACATCATAGAACCTTCCACTACTTAAACGAGGCCTAGAGGAAAACTGGAGAGGGACTTTTTGACAAGAGCCATGTGCTAGGACAAAGGGCAATTACTTCAAAGTGAAGGAAGGTAGATTTAGAGCAGGTATTTAGAAGAAATTCCTGTCAACGTGGAGAGGCACAGGCACAGGTTGCCCAGAGGAGCTATGGATGTCCCACCCCTGGAAGTGTTCAAAGCCAGGCTGGATGGGTCTGTGAACAACCAGGGGTTGAAAAGAAATGATCTTTAAGGTCTTTTCCAACCCGAACTATTCGGTGCTGCCGCTAGGGAGCAGTGCCGGCCGCGCCGGGCGGGACGGAGCGAGAGCGGCGCTGGAAAAGGCGGTCAGCCTGTTCGGGTCCCTGCGGAGGGAGGCTCGTCCTGGCACAGAGCGCGGTGCCCAGCTCCGAGGGCGCACACGGGAGCTGCGCCCTCAGCCCGCCGTCCGGGTTCGGACCAGCAAGCAACTGTGTCCAGGGGCATGTGATTAATACTGCACACAAGCTCTGTTTTAGTGCTTTCGTGAGTTCCCGAGGAGATGGTCTGCAGAGGAGAGAGCTGATAAAAGCATCATTATTAAGGCTGCAAAGCACAGATCACACTGTTTACCACACAAGCTATATCTTGATTTCTTTGTGTTTTCTCTGTCCTGTCAGTGAAAACCTCCAGCTGTGTGAGGGAGACACATGCACAGTTCATGCTCAGCACCCCAAGTTCATGTGGATGGACTGAATTTCGGGCAATGGGCTTAAACAAGTGCCATTACCCCTGCTTTAAGTGAGCCCATACCAGGAATACTGGATCCAGTTAGGGTAACCCAGAGCAAGAAAATCGTTCTTATATTGGAGCTCAGCTGAGGCCATCAAGGCAGGCAGCTGGTACACAGGATAGGCTGAAGGAATCAGGGTTGTTCTCATGGAGAGTAGGTTGAGCATGGAGTCTTAACATGCAGTGTGAAAGAGGGTTACAGAGAAGATGGAGCTGAGGTCTTCTCTGAAGTGCACCAAGATGGGGAAAGAGGTAAGGAGCTCAAGCTGTGCTGAGGGAAAGCTCGGTGAGACATAAAGGAAAAACATTCTTTCCTTGAAAGAAAAAGCATTCTTTCCTGGGATGAGGACAAGAGGGGGACTATCTCATGCTTTGGAGAAGATCAGATCTCTCCTCACTTAACTTTTTCTACAGTTATATGATTTCTTGGTGAAATACAAGAGTCAGACCAGGTGGTGGAGCACTGCTGAGCCTAGTTGGACATACAGCTCTGGTCTGTGGAGCCCTGGCAGCATTAGAGAGGTATTTATTTAAGTGGTGAACACAGGATGGGAAGGAGCAGAGTTAACAAGCTCTGAGCAGGAAGTGGTGGCCAAACAGGGAGTGGGTATTTGCTGTTTCCAGGATTTACTGCTTAAAGTCAATATTAGTAAATTAATCAGCAAATTTGTCTTATCACTGCAAAACCAGGCACTTATGGGGTGGAATGGCTTTCACTGACTTGTGCTAGCCTTTGGCTCCAAGTTCCTTGCCCACTTCTTTCTGCTGAGGCTTAGCTATGACTTCACTTCTGCTATGGACAGGAAGATTCTTCTGATTCAAAGCATCACCCATGAGCAATAGCCTGCCAGAGATCACCCCTGACATTCAGCAGATGTAGGGGACTTCGTATATTAAGAGCAATTTGAGAACTGGGAAGTCAGGGTGCACAAACCAAACAACTTCCCTTGTCCCACAGAGTTGGAAGTATGTTTCCTGAAAGGATATTTAAAGGTAATCAACATGGAGAGAGGAGAGTCTGGTTCTCCAGGACATGATGTTAGGTTTCCTCTCCTCAGCTGTCATGTCATGGCTGTCAGCCCTCAGGATGGCTTCCTGTGCTCTGCAGGAGAGGGGACAGGGCCTGAAGCCCTGAGAAAAGCTCACAGGAGCATGTTCAATCCATCCCAGTTGACATTAACCAATATCTTGCTGAATCTCGCTAGGGAGGAGACAACCACAGTGGTCATGTCCACTGTGTACCACAACATGCCTTCATCTTGTGCCTCAGGAAGCAGGTCAGAGCATTCTGGAGGAGCCTCAGGCAGCCCTGCCACTTTACAGCACAGCAAGGATCACTGTGTTATACACTTATCTGGCTCCCTGTGCTGGCCCCATAGCTCAGGGGTGCATATCTCCCTGCACCCATATCTTTGCCAGTAAGCAGGCTGCAATCAGTTAAAGGTCTCTGGCCTCTGCCAGACTTCTCCTTCATGTCAGACCCAGACCATAGTTCTCGCCCAGAGAGTGAAAATTTACTTTATTGGACTCTCCGTCAATGGTACTGGGTAAAGACATCTGTCTTTGACTTAGGAAGATAGGAAGAGAGGGAGAAGGTTATTTGTTGCACCTGCAAAACAGCAGCCTTCCCATCCTAGATACAGCTGCCCTTGCCAGCCTATCCCCAGCTGCACTCAGGCAGCAGAACCTACCTCAGGGGTACACATGGACCATCATGAGCCTAGCTTCACACCTGAACCCCATCTGTATAAGCAACAGCTCTGTTATCTGTCCTCTCAACAGAGAAGGAAGCAATGCATGGCGAGTTAACGTGTTGATTATGAGGGCCTTATCTTTCTCTTGTTTAGTTTGTGATAAGTTTTATTGTTTGTATGTACACCTTTATTACTGTCTGTCAAAGAAGACAGACTAAGAGCAGCCCTAATAGACTGAGTCATCCCCAGTAGCTGGGATGACTCCAGGACTTCCTAGCCACCAAAGGCACCTCCACAGAGGCAGGCAGAGGTGCTCACTCTGGTTCCTGCACATCTCTGCCCTCAAGGAGCTCCCCCAGCCCTCCCAGTGTGAGGATTACTACTGCTGCCCGTGTGTGCCTTGAGAGTGAGTGTTGCCCCATGTTCATGGATACCTCACTCTGCCAGGCCTTCACCACCTCCTACTGCTTCACTTCACAGAGGAGAAGGTGGAATGCAGTTGTTCTATGCCCTCCTTGATTGATGTGAGCTGTAAGATGAATCTAAAGCCCCCCAGAAGTTTCTTCTTCCCAAAATCTAAAGGGCTTTGGAAGCCAGGAGAGTCTAAATGTCTGCAGATGCAGAGTGGGCAGTATGGCTAATTCCCACTCCTTGTCAGCACAGAAGGTTGGAGAGCTGGGAAGGGCCACTGGTTCTTGCTGGTCTCTGCCATGGCATATGTGGGGCTCCACCAGGTGGAAGGGTCTCCTGGCATGCCTGGCAGCAGCCACAGCCCAGCCTTTCTGCAGCATGCTGAGGGTACCACACTTGCAGGAGGACCCCAGCACAACTGTTGTGATGTTGTTTAACCTCCAGCCTCTGGCTCTACTTCAGGCCAGTGCAGCCTCAGCTGCCTTCCCCCTGTGCCTTGGTGTAAGAGCAAACCTCCCAGATGGAAGCTCGTTCCATGCTGCAGGGCTTCCACAAGGTCCTTTTGTTATACCTTAGATATTTGGGGTTGTGGGTGAGGTTTGAGTGGTTTGTGGCAGAAGCTGAGAGATCCTGTTCAGCTGCCACCAGTACAGTGACTCAAGGGGAGAGCAAAAAATTGTGTTAGCCGATGTGTCTATGGAGACCAAAACAGTGTCATGATACCTGTGTAGGGAAACCCATCCCTCCAGGAGCTGCCCAGGGGGAATGAAGCTGGATTTGCTTTGGTATGGTGCTGCTGAATGCTTTCTGCTTTGACACCCAGCAGGTGCTTTAGAGCTTCTGTCAGTGTATCTGTAGAGGTCAGGATTTCAGCATGGGGAGGCTGTGCGAAGAGCTGGCAAGCACTTGCTCCTCAGTGAATGTCCCTGGGATCAAAGCAGGGGTGGGATGTCAAGTGTGTCCATCCTGTCACTGCAGAGACTCTTACTGGTGTTCACCAGTTAGATGTCACACATGCTGTGGCACAGAGCATCGAGGGCTTTGGGACAGCAGCAGCAACAAGTCCAGAGCCATAAAAAAACAATCCCCTAAATCCAGGGTGCCCTCAGGGCCTGGCCAGCCCTGTGTTCTGGGAGACAGGCCCTTGGGAATCGGACAACGGTAATGACCTCCACTCCTTGTCAAGAGGAGAAGGATCCTCTGTGTCAGGATGTTACAGGAATGTAAGTGAGCCTCTTCCCTTGCTATGCACAGTAACAAGGACCACGAGACCCAAAACATGGGGAGAGACACAGAGTGCCCCATTACCTCCTGGCTTCAGGAGAAATCCTGTGTGAAGGCTGTGGAGACAGGAAGACAATGACTGTGCAGAGTGCCTCCTGTCTTTGCCCCAAATGGCATTTTCTTGACAAAAGTGTATGATTCAGCCAAGTTTCAGCCCAATGCACTCAGCTGTCTTCAACCAGCTTTTGTCTTACAAGGTCAGAATGAAGCTGCCCAGAAATTAAAAACAAAAAATATTTCCAGCTTAGGATATCAAGATGTTTATTGCAGAGGAAAACAGGCTATGAGAAGAACTTTCAGACCAAAAATAGTGCAAAAAGTGGCAGTGTTTATAGGGTGCAGTAAAAAGCCCAGCTAAAAATCATGGTGTATGTTACCTTTGCAGTGCCCCTCACATTTATACAAATAACAAATGACTTTCAGAAACATAGAATGATGTTAGACTGTATGACTGAACTGTACTGTAGCAGAGCACCATGAAACCTTCATGGGCCCAAGGAAACAAGCCTGTTTGCAGAAAGAGCAGGGAGCTTATAAACCACAGGTGACTTCTTTGGGCCTGCTTCTCTGGCCTGGTAGAAGCATAAAAAGCAGAGTGACAAGGAGATTATGGGCTTTATGACTCCCAAGAAAGCAGCTGCTAAAAATCACTGTGCCATACTTATCAAGTTGGTAAGGCAAGAGTCAAAATAAAAAATATCCCCAAATAATCAGAAAGTTAATACAGAACATGTGTGTTGAATTCATTACCCTGGTGGTCATTTTCCAGAGGAGTATTAAACTCTTCTAGGATGTCTGCTTCTGCTGGTTTCAGCACATCCTCTTCACCTATAAGGCATGTGAAAGACAGATAATTTCATGTGGAGGGACTCTTATGCGTTACCCTTCTGTCCCATGTTGAAGCCTCCCCTCCAGCCTCCTGCAATTGCCTGGAGAAGGTAGATCAGGGTGAATTGCCTGCATTTCAAGGGCAGTCCCAGTTGTGGAGGGGGTAGGAAGGGGGTAGGAAGTAAAGCACTGGCAGGTTTAAAGCCAGAGGCAATAACCACAATCCTGATGGTTTCCCATTTGAAGACCTCGGGGCTGGAGGCTGGACACCCACCCCAGAGCCCAGGATGCAGAACAATTGTTTTCCCCAGCACAAGGGTACCACATGCCTTGCAGCAACAGGCCTTTTCTTCTTCACTGCACAGACATTGTTGGAAATGCTGTAGTTGAGGGTCAGAGGATTGTCACCTCCTCTGAAGCAGGTCCTAAGTTTTCCTGGTTTTGAAGCAACCTGCATACTTGACCCGCTGACTGCTAAAGTGAAGGGACTCTTCCCACGCTAGACCTGAGAGCAACTCCTGCTGCAGTAGCTGTAAATGGATTTTCTGAGCCTAGACACCAGCCTGCCATTCAGACCAGCTTAGTTCCCTCCATGCCTCAGTCCTGGCAGGTTTCAAAGGTGTAATTGCCTGCAGACACCCACCCCTTGTCTCAGTGCCCACTTTGCTCTCCCGCCATCCCAGTGTCAGTCCTGAAACTGAACGGACTGTGAACAGAGCATGTCTGGACTTTGGCTCCCCCATTCAGCTCCAACGACATAAACCTCTCCACAGAGAAGAGATCTTCACAGAGATGTCCTCCTGCACTAATATGGCTCTAGGCAGAACTACAGCAGTGTTCTTAGGGCAAGGGGTTATTAAGAACCAGGTCCACAACCCCATTCCAATGACTGACAGTACTGGACTTGTTATCACTCCTCTGAACTTAGAGAGAGCTGTCTGTCCCCACAGTCCAACATCCCCCACCCTTTCTCAGCTGCCCAGGTTCTGTGGGGTAGGGACCCATGCCCTGGAGATGCTGTGGGATCACTGTTAACAAGGTGCTCAAGAGGCAGCACTACACTGCCCTCCAAGCCACCACGGGCCAGCAGCTCTGCAGCAACTCACCAGCAGAGTCCAGGCTCTTGTCTGCCAGCTCCCCGTCCATTGCCACTGATTGCATCCCACCGACCATGTTCTGGATGGTCGCCTTAGGTGGCTGCTGTTGAGACACTGGTTCAGGCAGTGCTGGTTCAGAGGGCACTGGCTCAGCCTTCTCCTGCAGGTCAGGCTGGGGATCCACTGCTGGCTCTGACTCCAGGACAGCCTTCACTGCTCTCTGACGGCCCCGTCCTCTCTTGGCTCTTCTGGCTCTCTTTTGCTCTTCGATCTTATAGTCTCTGCCAGGGAAATTCACAGGGATGATGACTTGGGAATAGGACAAAGAACTTTCCCTTCTGCCCTGAGGCAGCTTTGCTGGGTTTCGCTGTTGTGATTATGACCCAGTTCATCCCGGCAGAAGCTGCAGTTCTGCTTCCCCCACTCCTGAGCCCTGCACAACAGCCTTCTGCAGCTGCAGGAGTGAGGAGCAACAAATTTTTCCTCAGTCCACATTAGAACTGAGGTTTGCTTGCTACCCCCCCATCCATCTCTCCCCGCAGTGCCTGTGTAGACCTTGAGCAGCTACTGGCTGCAGGTCACCTTTCACTGCTGAGGACTGATGGCTCTGTCCTTGGATGAGGATGGAGGGGCTGGGCCATATCTGGGCTCAGGTTAAGTGCACCACAAAAGCAGTATGACAGAAAAAACAAGATTTACCTCAGGACCCAGTGAGCTGAATCTTTCTTCAGGGCTTCTGCTTTTCTTTTCCTGAGCAAGTCCCGGTCTCTCAAGCGATGGGTTATGATGACATCTACAAGGATAATGTGGGTGCTAACATGACATTCTAATCCCACCCTGCCTGGTACTGGAGCACTGATGCAAGAGGCCATGATTTTTTTGTCACAAAGGGGTCTTGATATGAAACTACTTGAGCGCTGTATTTCCAGCACAGCCTCAGTGGGTAGGATTTGATGACACAGCACCCAAAACTCCCAGGCTCCTAGCCTGACAATTACTCTATATTTCCAGTTACAATTCCTTAGGGTGACCCATGTCAAACCTACTCCCCTACTGTAGGGACCTGGGCTGTGGTGCCTTTGATCAGACATCAGTACAGGTTGCAAGATGATTTTTCACGTTTGCTCCTTAGTTACCCTTTTTCCCAGAGAGCTGGCCACCACTGAAATTAAGATGTTTATCTAACAACCAAGGAGAAAGCCTTGACCCACAGAACAGACAGTCCTTCAAAAAAAGGAACGGTGCTGTGGGGGCAAGGATGAGCCAGAGGGCCCAGCCTTACCCACACAGATGCTAACACGCATTTTGAAGGAGATGGTGATCCAACCAGAGACCAAGACAGGGCTAGTACACACTACTGGGGTTGAGAAGATTGGTCCCAAACACCACACAAACAGCCCCAAGCTAGTCTGCAGCTGTGAGGAAGGCCATGGCAGGGCTGAAGAAACACTGACTGATGTGAGAAGGATCCAACACTGGCCTTATTACTTGGGCAGGATGTGCAGGTTACATACAGCCACCAGCAGAGAGGAGCCCTCCCCACATCCCAGTCACCCTCTGACATGCCATCCTGGGCCAAGGTAAGCAGTGTCCATTTCACTGGTTGCAAAGGGCTCCAAGTGCCTTCCTGAGGCAAAGACCAACCTAAAAAATGGTCTGAACTTTAATTCTCTGTGTCTTTGTCCTAAAAGACAGCAATCCCTGATGATTTCTAGCATGGACTCTAAGCTGTGATAATAAAAACTTGTCTCAAATCAAGGAGCATGAGATCCAGTCCCAGGAGACAAAGGGAGCGACACTACTGGCCTTGAGTGGGAGGGAATTCTTCCCAAATGTACACCAAAGAGGTCACAAAAGAATTGTTTTTCATAGTTTCAACAAAACCCACACAAGTGGAAAAGCAAAACTATGACCTGCTGCTTCCAGATGTAATCAGATCCAGCTCTTTTCACTAAAAGATTTGGCTCACACTAAAGTAAAAAATCATTGAAAAATTGTCATTTTATCATTTCCTTGATCAGATGGTAGAAGTGTCAAGTGAGAAAGACTTCTGAGGCTGAGCTGGGATTACAGCACTTTTGTCCCAGGCATTTATTAAATGCAAGGAAAATTGTAGTCCAGGACAGGACAATGCAAAACTGACAACAGGAGCTGGTCTCTGCCCACAGTGGACTTTTACACAAGACACTTCTCATAACTAATAATAATCCTACAGAAATTTACCTTGGACAGTATTTACATTGGTCTATGCTTCAATGTCCTCATCAAAGCAAAGTCAGCTTTAAAATTACATCTGACTGTTCAGGACACTGTCCATGGAATTTGAGAATAACTCTAAGACAAATAGGAGGTTGTTCCCTGACATGAAGCAGTAACAGAGACAGCAGGGCTCAGCCAACAGGAGATGACTGCCATCCACATAGAAAAAGGCAGTAAACTCCCTGGGAAGATGAGGTTACAAGTTGCAGTAGCAGGATCTGCACAGAGCCTCAGTTCAGCTACTGAAGTACATAATCCCTTGCACAGCCCATTTGCAGCTAAGGTAATTTTCTTTTCCTTTCAAAATGTCTTGTGAGCTGTAAAATCAATTTTAGCTGCTTGCAATCAGTCTCCTTCCCAGTCCATTCTAAGAAAACACCCCTTATTCTCTTCTAACTAGTCCAAGAAAGCACTCCCACAACATCTCCAAAGTTGTCACCTGCTAGCACTAAGCAGGAAAGATCACAGTAAAGCATATGCATCCTGATGAAAAAATATTTACGAGAGGACACAAAGAAACAGAAATTAAATTAAAAGAGAGAGAGAGAAAAAAAAATCAAGCTGTAAAAAACAATGAGGCAGTACCGCCAGTCTGCAAACAGACAATCTACTGATGCTCTCTGAAGGACTTAAGTTGAAAAGCCTTTATACATGTTTCTGCCTTTGTGATCAGAAACATGACATATAAAAAGACAAGTATTTGCAGTTAAATGTGCATCCTACACCCCCAGGCACAGACTAATAATTGTTAGTTCCTTTCTGAGAAACACTTGGTAACAAAAATCATGCACTCCTCTCTCCAAAAGCTCAAGTTTTTTTAGAAATGTTCTCATTACCTGGCACAGCGTGCTCCTCGCAGGCTGCAGAGGGTGGCAGGGAAGAGTCTGGAGAAGCATGGTCTTTGCCTAAACTCTCCATTGCTCTTTGCACTTTTAATTAGAAAGCAGCTTAGTCCCCTTGAAACAGCATCTGGAGATACTGGTGCAGCATAATGAGAGCTTGAAAAAAATGCAGACTGCCCGCCCCAAACCTCTTATCTGGCCAGGCCACTAGGAGGGTAATAATATTCTCCTTATCAGAGTGCAAAGGTGTGTGAGTCTCTGTCCAGAATCTACTGTGTGGATTGCAAAACATGTTAATGCTTTTACACTGCAAGTAATTCCACTTCAGATAGGAAATTTACACTCACTGCTGCTAAACTGTGACTCAAAAGCTCTCCTTTGTAGTGGACATGGCAGGGCAGGATGTGGCAATGCTTCACTGCTGCTTTTCAGAGTAAGATGCAGAGACATGTTGATAGTCCTTAAGGACCCCGTGAGAGGTCTAAAATGGGACATATGCTGTCTGAAGGTGTTTGCATAGGATCCCAGCAGTGCTGGTAGGAAGGGACATCCTCCAGCTCCCCTCATGATAAGGCTGGCTGCTTCACAACATCTGGATGGCTGTGTTGTCATATTCTTTGGAAACCCCTAAGGATTGAGACTGTCACAGTCATGTTACCTGTCCAAGTGCTGCATCACCTTCCTGGGATCCAGAGAGAATAATAAATCCATGCCAGCTTGGCTGTGGATGTTGAGGATTTCCCAACAATTCTTTGATCCAGTCCTTGGTGGATCAGGACTATGAAGAAAGCACTTCACTCATGAAGCAGGATGGCAATGGGGAGCCCCAGTAAAACCACTGGGAAGATCCAGCCATTCCCTTGTCCCCCATAGGATGATTTCCTTAAGTGGCTGTTACTAACTGCTGGCAGCCCCTTGCAGCCCCAGCCCTGCGGACTCGTGCAGCCTCTGCAGGACCATCTGCAGGGCCAGAATTGCTGCAAAGGGGAAGCTGCTGCCTGGTACAATGGCTTCGATGCTGAGAGCTTGCTCCTTGCTCTCAATGGGAATGGCCAGGCCCCTAGGTCAGTGCATGCAAGATGAGTGTGGATGCTGAGTGCAAGACATCTGGCAGCACAGTGTCTGTCTGTATGAAACTAAGTCACGTAGCTTTCTCACCCTGGTCTGAGAAAGTGTGGCCTGAGAAATTGTGAGGAGGAACTCAAACAGTCCTTGGAGAAGGAAAACAACCTTTGCAGGTGTTGTTTGTCTCTTTGTTTACTTGCAAGAAATAGTTGAGGGATGTTGTACCTAACTGTCCAGTGATGGTGATATGTTGGTTTGATGGCAAATGAAAATTTTACCCTTTCAGTCCCTTTCAGAATGGTCTATAAAAAGGGATCTTGAAGAATAAAACATGCTCTGTTTTGCAACTAAGCTTGAGAGTCTGTGTTGTCACTATCGCCACTAGTCACTAGTACAGTGCCACAAGACGAGGGAGTAATCTTGACCTCTCCTGAAAACTGTCTTCATAGTTTCTTATGCCAGGACAGCACAGAAAAGCTTAAGCTTATATTGTGTGTAAGAACTCTGATGGACCAGAGATACCTCTTCAGACAGTTTCTAGTGCACTCAGCTGCTATCAGCCCTTTTCTCCATGAGACACTCAACTCTTTATGCACTGGCTAGGTGTTAGTGCCCCTCATCCCTTCCCTCCCTGCCCCTCATGAATTCAAAAGTGGTTCAAAGGCTGGTAGAACAACCTGACAACATGTCTACCCCCAGGTCCTCTGGAACCTGACAACCTTGCAGCCCACCTCCTTGAGCAGTACTTGCCCTGAGGAAAGCAGCTCCTCGGGATGAGCAGATCTGGTTGCCTCCAATCTTTGCCAGTCTTTTATTTTTAGTGTACATCCTGTGCTCTCAGCAGGATTTATTTCTAAGTCTCTGGAAGCTCCAGAGCTTGAAACTTCATGAATGTAGATTTCTTAAGATGTAAACTTAGACGTCTGTGGTCATCTCTGCTGCCATTCTTCTTATCCCCTGAGCTACCACTTTACTCTAGGTCTCCTGCCCTGTGTCCACTGCAGATTACATGGTACCTCCAGAGAGGTGGGGTAGGTCTAACAGCCCCAAAAGAGGCAACAGGGTGGTGGCAGCAGAGCAGATATGGGAAGGCTCTGATATGGGAGGGTGGGCCAGGAGCATGGATGGCATAAAGAGATGTGGGGCTACCAAGTAATTTACAGAATGTTTCTTGTGGCTCAGTCACAAATGAAGACAAGGTGTCCCAAGCTGGTGAGGGTGTCCATGTGTGATGCTGCAAAGCCCTAGAGACACCCTGATCATGCAGACATCTGAAAACTGTATCCTGGCAGGATGCTTCACTGTGCAAAGGCATTGCTTTTGGAGAGACAAACATATCAGACCTTGAATATTGTTTCTGGTTTTGTGTCCCTCATTAAAAACACATTATCACAGAACCACATAATATGCTGAACTGGAAAGGACATAGCAGGATCGAGTATAAGTTCTGTTCCTGCACAGAACACCACAAAAATCTCACCATGTGCCTGAGTGCATTGTTCAAATTCTTGTTGGACTCTGACACATCTGTGTAGTGACCACTTCCCTGGGGGAACCTGTTCCAGTGCCCAACCACCCTCTGAGTGAAAAACCTTTTCCTGATATCCAGCCTAAACCTCCCCTGACTCAGCTTGAGGTCACTCCCTCAGGTTCTGTCACTGTCTCTCAGAAGAGAGATCAATGCCAGCCCCTCCTCCTCACAAGGAAGCTGTAACTGCAGTGAGGTCTCCCCTCAGTTTTCTCAAGGATGAATAGACAAAGTGACCTCAGCTGCTCCTCATATGACCACCTCAAGGTCATTGACCCATTTTGTTGCCCTCCTTTGAACACTTTCTAAGAGCTCAATGTCTTTCTTATATCCAAAACTGCACCCAAAACAGCTCCCAGCACTCGAGGTGAGGCTGCCCCAGTGCAGAGCAGAGCAGGACAGTCCCCTCCCTTGCCCGGCTGTGATGCTGTGCCTGATGCTCCCAGGCCATGTTTGGTCCTCCTGGCTGAAAGGGCACTGCTGACTCAAGTTCAACTTGCCATAGACCAGGTCCTTTTCCTGGAACTTCCTTTTAGGAGCTGCTCTCTAGCCTCTCATTCCCCAGACCATACACACATCCAGGGTGGAGAAACGGAAGGTCTTGGAGCATGTTCAAAGAAGAGCAAAGAAGCTGGCAAAGAATCTAGAAAACAAATTCTGTGAGGAATGACTGAGGGAGCTGAGGGTGTTGAGCTTGAAGAAGAGAAAGCTGAGGGTGTTGAGCTTGAAGAAAAGGAAACTGAGGGGACACATTGTTCTCTACAGCTTCCTGATAGTAGATTGTAGGCTGGTAGGGGTCCATATCTTCTCCCAAGTAACAAACAATAGAACAAGGGGAGATTTGCTCAGATTGCTCTGGGGTAGTTTAAGGTTGGATGTCAGGCTGCCCAGGACAGTGGTGGAGTCACTGTTCCTGGAGATATTTAAAAGATGTGTAGGCATGGTGCTTAGGGACATGGTTTCCTGCAGGACATGACAGTTGATGGTTGGATTTCATGGACTTAAGGGTCTTTTTCAACCTAAAAGATTCTGTGATTCTATATTCCAGGCTGCTTCCAAGTGGTATGAAGCATGGAAGAAAGGGTGGAAATCCCTGCGTGTTTCAGTGTTCCATGGGAACTGGGCGTGTGCTCAGGCTGTGGCTAAGTCAGCTTCTCACACCAACCATCTACTCAGTCACCCCAAAGCCTGGTGAGGGCTGATAAGTGACTCTTGACTCAGCAAAACATTGCCATAACCCACT
Source organism: Cisticola juncidis (assembly GCA_013400215.1). Classification (NCBI taxonomy): domain Eukaryota; kingdom Metazoa; phylum Chordata; class Aves; order Passeriformes; family Cisticolidae; genus Cisticola; species Cisticola juncidis. The sequence continues at coordinate 184,988 of VXBR01011954.1, forward strand.
GCAGAGCTGCTGCTGTGAATGTTCCTCCATTTTGCCTGTCTTTGACTTTGAAGGGAGCATTTGTTAAAGAGTCACTGTGCTCCCGGGTTCTTCCAAGGTGTTTAATGAAATAGAAGGACTTCAAAATCTTACAGAGCTTACACTTGCATCTCTCAGGAGGAAAGTCTCTGGAAGACACATGTCCCTTGAATGCAAGTTACTTTGAATGCCAAGGAAGCAATTTCAGTATCCCACAGGAAACTTTGGTAATGGTTAGCAATGTGGAAATTACAGGCCCCAGGGCTTACTTTCAAGTTGTCTGTGCTCTGAAATAGAGGGACTGAGATGTGGCCAAAGCTGCACCCACTTTGCTGCAGAGAAATTTGTACAAGTGGGTTGAATTTTATGGCTTGGCTACATGAACTGTTGTAGCTGGAAGTGTCAAGTGTTGCTTTGCCCCCTCTCTCTCTACATTTCAGTTCAGCTAGCCCTGGGCCATTTTCACTGATGTGTCCCATTTCCTAGGTGAGGCCCTGGAAGACCTCAACTGAGTGTTCAGCAACCTGAGAATCTCCAGTGTCACAGACTCCTCAAATGTCATTGGAGCTGCTTGGTAGGGGAACCTCACCAACCTTGGGTACATCTCACCATGTCCCCACACAGCTTTCCACATGCAAATATCCTAGGAAAGTTTTGTCCAAGGGACAAACACTCCTAGGGTTGGATTCTGCCATTGGTGGGACTGCTTTCACTGTAGACGCAACACCAGGCTTTGGATCCATGTGTAAGTCAAAGGTCTTTGTGAGCCTCAAGGGTATCTGTACCCCCTATCAGGCAAGGCTACTGCAAAGCACTATCCAGAGACCTACATATCCCTCCCTGCAGTCATGGTTGCAGCCCTGGTCAACATGGGCAGCTGGGGAAGCTATGCTGCTGCCACTCCTACGGGGTGTCAGGGCACTTCTTCCAGTTTTGGCTCAAGGACAATGACAGAGAAGCAACTTGCAGACTTGCCCTTCACTCCCTAACTTGAGGAAACTTGCCTGGTTACAACACACTGCTCCAGAAGCAGGACTACTCACTGCTCTCTGTGACAAACTATGGTGCCTGTGAAAGCCGATAATCCCTTTCTTTCCCTGCCTTGCTGAAGCATGGAAAGATGAGAAACAGACAGATAAATAGAACAGGAAAATGTATGCAAAAGTGCAAATTCATGTGCATGCTCTCTGGCACAGATCAGGGCATTGCAGGCATCTTGCTGTCCACCAGCACCTTCCTGAGTCTCACCCGACCTTGCCAGACACAGATCTGTTTGGCTTCAGTCAGGCTCTCTGCAGCAGGCTGGTCTTGCACAGGCCCTGAGGTCTGTGGTAGTATTCAATCACTGCCTTCGCCCTTCCCTTGGTCTGCCACTTGCTTTTGAGACATGTGAAATAAACAGCCAAATCCACAAGTCCCTGGGGAGGATGAGTATCTCTCATTTGCCATGTGTAGAGTCAACACTGACCCTGTCCTGTGGCTGCCCACGGTCTGACCTTGCAGGTCTGGCCTATTAGTCCATGCTTTAGTTCTGCAGTTTCTGAATAAACACTCCATTTTGTGCTGGAGGCATGTGGTTTGCCTCTTCAGAAGAGCTTCTGGATGGCCTGTGTTGTTTTTTCCAAGCCTCTGCACATAAATAATCGTGGCTCCGAGGGCATACCCAGCACACACACTCTCGTGGGCTGCAGCTGCTCTGCCAGTGCAGCCTGAGCCATGGTGTGGGACTGAGATGCTGTTGACACTTGCCCACCCCAGGGGAGAATGAGCCCCAGTTACACAAAGCTGGGCATAACCTTTCCCTCAGCCCTGGCAGAAAACTGGGAGAGAGCTGCCCAAATAAATCCTGTCTGTGGCTCAGTTGGCAGCAGCAGGAGCAGAAAACCTGAGGACGGAAGTGAGCAATACGTTTGTGTTGTTCACTGTGGATGTGTTTTGGGGTTCATAGCCCTACCAAAGCCTTTCCCTATGGTGTAGGGGAGACAACAAGGTCTGCAGAGAAGAACTGGCAATACAGAGACCAGCACACAGCCAGACCACTTCTTCCATGCCATTTGGGGACTGGCAGGGGACAAACAGGCTTGCAGAAGCTTGGGACAAATGAACAGGTAATAGCAGCTGCCATGAACAGGTGTCCCCTCCTCTGCAGAAGTGGAAAAGGTACAGGAAAGGAAAACAGGGAGAATCAAAGCTCTGGAGAACCCTGAGCAACTAGTCAGGCTAGGACTTCTAATCCTGGGAGAGAACTTTCTAAGCAGAATAAAGTTTTTGATGACAGCAGCTGTCTTTGGGACAAAAAATAGTGGATGCAGTCCATCTGACTGAGCACAGCTGTTTTATGCTCCTCAATACTATTTGAAGCTGCAGCATTAAATCTGTCAGCAATGGCTTTGTTGTGCATTGTGGTGCTACGGGTGTTCCACCTGGTGGCCTCAGCAAGGAGCAGAACTGGGTGAGAGGGTGAATTCCAGCTGACCAAGCACACAGGAGATACTGGCACATCTCCCAGACTCCGAGGATGGTCGCTGTCTTTGGAGAGCTCCCTTGCCCACATGGTGGACCCTGGACTCCTACTCAGATGCCTGCCAGTGAGAGCTGTATGGTGTGCTAGTATGGTAGCAAGGCAGAGCAACATGACCCCCTGTGGGTGAGCACAGACCTATCCCTGGAAGGTTTCAATTCACCCTGAAGCTGGTCAGAAATCTCAGCTGGTAATTCTGAGCAAATACAAGACCAGTGCGGGACTGAAATGAGGTAAGGAGGCAAGCCCTGCATTAGCCCTCTGATCTCTGCCACTGTGAGCAAAGGGGGCCTCTTGCCTGCCCAAGTTGTATGGCCTTCTTGCAGGTATTTTGTGAAAAAAGGTGAGTTGTGTCCATGTGCTAGAAGTGGAGATGAAAGAGCAAAGGAAGCCCCAAAGACTGCTGATGCAGTGTGCTCATGCACACTGACACTATTACCTTCGTAGGACTGAGCCCTGAAGCAATCTCAAAGATGGTCCTGACACCAGGAGCAACCTAGACTTGAAAATTCTTCTGTTTGGGGTTTGTCTCAAGTGCTGGAGCAGACATCTGGGATCCCTGGTATTCACCATCTCCACTCAGGCTCTTTCTATGCTCTCATGTGTTATCTGAGCTGATTGTTCTATGAAACAGCCTTAGATAAAAAGCAGAATATGAGAAGTGCAGATGTTACTATTTTCAATTTACATCAGATCTGGAAACAGTGAAGCAGTTGAACCAGTGAAGAAGTTGAACCATGGAGTCCTCTTCTCCCATGCCAGAGAAACTTTATTTTGCTTCTACTAAATTGCCTCTTACAGAGAAAAAGCTGTGCTTGTTCAGCATCTTCTTCATCAGGACTGGCCCATTTCTTGCTACTCCCCCCATGTCCTTTCTCACACTAGTGTGGATGAGACAATTTTCTACGCAGAGCACCCCAGCTTGTTATGTGGATTTGAAATTACTGTTTTAATTGTGCACTTTTAGTAGCCCTTGGTGGGAATTGGCTTATGCTATTTTCCTCTGGCCATGCATTAAAAAAAAAGTTGAAACAAGATTGTGCATGTCATTTTATTATTCACCACAGCTAGCTTAAGTGTGCAATCGATACAGAGCACACAGGATCAATTAATCACCTGTTTTTAGGATCAGAAAAGCTATCAGAAAGCTCAGGTATCTTGACACTCCCCATCTTTCAAAATCCGGATGTCTTGCCTGGTTTTCCTAGAGTAATATAGGAAAAAAGAGTAAGAGATTAAAAAAAAAAAGCCCACAAAAAACCAAAAAAAACCCAACCCCAAACCATTCTGTGAGTCATACTTTGGGCGCATTCCATCAAATGGAATAGAGCTGACTATTACAAAATTGACCTGATCATTTTCCTGTCTAAAGCACTGCGGTGACTGCAACATCCTGGCTCATGGGTGTGTCCTCCCAGGGCCTGTGGCACTGGTGGTGCATCTGCAGCCCAACCTGCTCACAGCAGGGCTGTCCCTACCAGGAGGTTGTGGTGGCCATGGCTCTATCTGAGCCCCAACCACCACCCCCAAAAATGGAAACCCCTTCTCACACTTCCGTGGTGCACCACCCATTTGACCTGGTGCCTGTGTCAAATTTTCACCCTCTTGGGGCTGCTGTTTGTGCCTGTTGTCCAGTGTTGTATTGCCTGCACCAAAACAACTGAAGCTCCATCCCATCTACGACTGTAGCTTGCTGCTGGATACCCCCAGGCATCCCCTTCCTCAGACTGGCAGGGTACAGCTTCTCTGCACTTCCCTGCAGCTTCACTTGACAAGCTGGTCATCCCTCCCCTCCTGCAGCCCAGGTTTGTGTTATTTGCCACGCAAGTGCAGCCTGCCATGGCTTTTCCTGGGCTGTGGGGAGCCTGAATGACTGTGCTTCACAAGCACCCAGTTTCAGACAAATTAGGCCCAGGAGGTCCCTGCCAAGGGCATGAGCTTACATTTTTTCCACACAGAGCTGGCATTCATTGGCATAGGTATTCCCATCAGTCCCACAGATGGGCAAGTACAGGAGGGGGCAGGCCTGCAGGTCAGCCAGGTCTTGACACACCGGCTTGAAAGGAGAAAACAATGCATGCATTTCAGTGCCAGCAGCGCCCATTTCTTCCCCCCAGAACACTCAGGCAGGAGCAAGTGCCACAGACAACCTGGTTCCCTCTGTCTCAGAGCAGTGCACGTCCACAGAGGAGCAGGGGCTGCTGAATCCCTTAGTGGGACTCATGGCCTGGGCTTTGTTGTGGGTTTGGTGCTGGAACACTGGTTGCCATGAGTCTGGGGATGATTGCTGGGAACAGTCTTTCACCCAGGCACATGGGGCATACCCATCTCAAGCCATGAACAAAAAAAACCAGAAGCATCTTACCCTTCTCACGCCACTCCCTTCATCCAGCTCTGCCCCTGAAACAGAGCAGAGACCCAGGAATGTGGCACACCTGTGCCTGATGGCAGAGGCAAGAGATATTGACAGAGGATCACATCCAAGCCAAATGAAGGCAGTGCAGAGCCCGTTCAGGACTGAATCAGCTCTGTGGATTTCATGAGTGGGGATCAGTTTGCTGCTGCATGCCACTCCCTGCCAACAGTACAGTACACAGCTTCCATCTGCAGCTGAGCTGGCTGGGACAGAGCTGTGAACAGCTGTTCCTACCCTCTAAACCCTCTCCCAATAGCCCTGTCTCCCAGTTTCTGGGTCAGAAGTTCCACGGAGTATCCAACACATCCCAGGAAAAGGGAAACCATGCAATGCAGTGTGGGGTATCCTCAGAGGGATGAGGCTTGGCGATATTGCACAGCTGGACAACTGCCACCTCTATGGAGAGCAGCATTTGTGGGTTCCTTTTTCTCAGGCAAGCAGAGACGTAAGCAGCAGTTCACAGCCCATCTGTGCGGTGCACAGATGTCCTGGGAGCACAAAGGCTCACACCAAGGCACTGCAGGACCACCACTACCTGCACGTGATGGCTTCCCAACACCTACAAACAGGTGCTGCCCACATAAACATGTTGAGCACGTACTGTTCTTGCAAAGACTTGCCAGTTTTCATGGAGGCAGGAAAGCTGCAGCAGCTGCCACCGCAGTGTACATGCTGTCCTCCCAGAACCTGGTTCCTGTTCACATTGTGGACTCTCCCGTCTCCCAGATCGCTCCCAAGTGCAGCACATTTAATGAACAAGCCTATAACCTTTGCCACAAACTGCTAATAAGGAAGTCACAGTGTGTTTGCTCCACTCATTCTTTCTCACCATGCTGCCACTGTTTGTTTGCCCTGACCTCACCTCCTCTCCAAATCAGAATTTCTGGGTCTTTCTGCCCTATCATGCATTTCCCTCCATCCCATTATCCGTCTGTCATTCCCAACCCACCACTGATGAACCTCTGCAGCCTCCAGCAGCAGAGCAGATTTACCTCTGGTAGCAGCAAGAGTCACCAGCAGCAGCAGCAGCAGCTCTCTCCCAGGCATGGTCAGTTCAGGCAGACTTGCTCATGCACCTCTCTCTGCTCATGGCTGCTTTTATAGGAGAGGGCACAGCCTTATCTCAAGAACACTGGGAAAAGCAGTGTTTTGTTACTGCTGGCAGCAGCTGCACTGTACACCCTATGGGATCACTTAGGCACTCTCACACATAAGATAAGCTCTCCCCTGAATCTTCCTCCTTGTCAGCTTCAGGTGGCAGCACCGGAGACCGCTTTACAATCCCTTTGCACTGTAGTCAGGTGTTGTGATTTGACACTGGCCAAACACCAGGCAGCCACAGAAATCGCTCACTCACCTGCCCCTGCTACTGCTTGGCAGAGGAGACAAAAATTAAATGAAGGCTTCATGAGTTGAAATAAGGAGTGGCAGAAGACATTCCAAGGGCAAAAGAGGCTCAGCTTAGAGGCACAAAGTGAATTTATTACTAGCAAAATCAGAGGAGCTAATGAGAAATAAAATAAGGCCTTAAACCCACCTTTCTTTCCCCACAGCCCTTTCCTTCTTCCCACTGACAGTGCAGGGAGACCGGGCATGGGGTTCCAGTCAGTTTGTCACTCGAGGTCTTCTTCTGCTGCACAGGGAGAAAAGTTGTTCCCCTGTGAGACCGTGGGGTCCCTCCCCAGGAGACAGTTCTCCATTAACTTCTCCAGCGTGGCTCCAAATCTCAGGAGCAGCAACCCTCCCAAAATTGCTGTGGAACTCTTGCATAGGGTGACAGGCTGCTCCAGCCTGGGAGCAGGACCTCTCTCTCCACCAGATCTCCCACTGGATCACAGCCTCTTCCAGGCATCCTACATGCTCCAGCGTGGGGCTCCTCCACGGGCTGTGGGTGGATCTCTGCATCCCCCTGGATCTCACAGGCTCCAAGGGCACAGCTGCTGCACCATGGTCTCACCATGGGCTGCAGGGGAATCTCAGCTCCAGTGCCTGGAGCACCTCCTGCCCCTCCTTCTCCACTTGGTGTCTCCATGTTTTTTCCTTCTCATGTGCTCACCTCCTCCTCTTCTCTGGCTGGAATTAACATTGCATGTTCCACTTTGTTTTGAATTTCTCCTTAAACATGTTATCACAAAGGCTGGGCCACTAATTGGCCCAGCCTTGACCAGTGGCGTGTCCATCCTCAGAGCCATCAGGAACTGGCTGGGCCAGACATAATGGAAATTTCCAGCAGCTTCTCACCTAAACTGCCTCTGTGGTGCCCCACTACCAAATACCAGGCCATGCAAACCCAACACATCAGGGCTGGGCAGCACTGCTCTTCTCTGCTTACCCCAACCAGCTGCTTCTGAATGTATCTCACCCAAATCATCCCTTCAGCTTTGCAGCTGCTGTTCTTCACACGTGACAGGTATCTCCACTTGTGTTGTGAGACTAGACATAGAAAAGCCAGGAAACTCAGGCTGACTTGGGTGGTGTCACTGTGGCATTATCTCATAAGCATTATCCCATGAGGCCCAGCCAGGTGGATCCTCAGCAGCCTGATCTACTAGTCAGGATCCCAAACACAACAGGAGGCCTGTCACCATGCTGCAGCAATCCCACACAGCCACTGGGTGGGATGGGACAAGCTGGGGGTGCAGAAGGTCTGGAGGGTACAAAATCCAGCTGCCTGGGGGTATGGAGCTGCAGGTGCAGTCACTGCCTGTGCTCAGAGGAGCCACATAGTCAGAAGTGGTTTAATACCTTTCTCCACTCACCACCCTGCCTGAAGCTGAGATTGACAGAGCAAAATTGTCATAAGATTCAGTGTGTTGGAAGGGAGCTAGGTGCATGGATACCCAGATTAAATACACAGACGTGGCACACAGAGCAAGGAGGGGACAGAGAAGCTGGAGATGATCCTCAGTGGCAAGAAGCACCATCTTTTCAACAAGCCTCATGACCCCAGAATGTCCCAGCTGCTTTGCCTGCAAGACTGGATGCTTTACGTCAGGGTGAGCATTCTTTTCTGCTCTTTCTCAGCAGTTTTATTTTCTACATCTGTCCCCACTTTCTTTTGGTGAAAAAAAAAAAATGGTGAGGGGGAAAGGATGGAAAAGAGGACCACTGGTCATAAAGTCAGTATGAGACCAATGCTGACTAAAAACTCTTTTGGGTCAGACTAGCTGAAATGAGGTCTGGGCCAGAAGGCACAGAGTCATCTTCCCCATGGGAGCAGATGGGATGTATCATGTGTGCAAGGGGTGAGCAGGGGATAGGTGCCCTACAGAAACCACCACAGGCTGGGAGAGCTCCAGATGCACAGAGCACACACATTTGCACTTGCTGAGGATCTGACGGCAACTGTGCTTAGGGTATTTTTTCCCCAGAGGAAGACACAACACTGGCCCTGTCTGTCTGAGACAAAAAGGGGACAGCTTGAGCATCCCTTGTTGCCAGAGAAGTATAGGCCCTTCCAGAGGGCCTGTACAGAGGCTGCTTGCCTCTGTCCCTTCATGCAACTCAGTGGGGTTGTGACCAGGTTTTGGAAAGTGGCAACGTAACCAGCTCAGGGTTCCCCTTGCAGAATCATTCCTCCACTCTGCAAAGGCAGCTGCACACATGTTTTATATTCCCTCTTTACGGAGTTTACACAGTTCAATAACCTTTGGCTTTCATTATTATTTCACTTTGAAAATCCCTCAACTAAAGTAAATATTTAACTGCATTAGCAGTTGTTCCCAAGGCACATGGGGTCCTGTTAGTCTTGTTTAGTCTAGTACAAGGGAGGCCAAAGGGGATCTGATAGCAGCCTGCAACTGCTGGAAGGGAAGACGATGGAGCCAATCTCTTTTTGGTGGTGCCAGATGACAGAATAAAAAGCAATCGTCACAAACTGCAGCCTTGAGATGACCAGGTCAGGAGTCAGGAAAAAAGGCTCACCCCAAAGGGTGAACAACCCAAACCAGCAGAGAGGTGAGACAATCATCCCATCAACCCATCTCAGCACGACATGTACGTGACCAAGCCTCACTGTGTACAAGGTTTGTTGGGTGAGCCCTGAAGGACTCTGCCACCAGCAGGTTGGGTCCATGGGACAGGCAGCACACATGGATGTATGTAATCCTCAGATTCACTTCTAGCAAATCTGGTCCTAGCCAACACTCAACCACATGAACAACACAGAGCCCCCTCCTGCAAATTGCTCACACACCAACACATTTCACAGCTCTAGATGAGGGCTACCTTGGGCCTTTAAAATCTTATTCAAAGTTTTTCCTAGCAAGAAAAGCATCCAAATGGTGATTTTAATGCCTCTGGTGCCACTTCCATTGCCTCTGTTTCCAAACGTGGCCTGGTTCTTTGGTCATGCCAGCAGCAGTGCAGGAGCAACAGTCTGGGGCTTTGCTGCTGGGACACTTGTGTACTCCAGATCACTCTCCTTGGATAGGGGATGGCAGGAAATGTCTGCTTCCCCTCTGTGCTGGAGGCAGCAAGGTCAATGGTCCTGTAGCAAAGCTATTGGCTGATATAAGGCTTCATCTTCCTTCACTTCATTCCTCAGAGGTACTCAAATACCACTGCCTTCACAAAGCAGATTAAAATGATGTGCTAAGAGGTGACAAAGGGTAAATGACTTCTTGCAGACTGTTTTTGTCTTTTCCAGCTTTTCTGCCAAGCAAAACTTGCAAACCTTCATGAAAGTCCTGCCTATTGTACCCCTTGAAGAAGAAATGGGGAAATTCTTCCTCAGGTGGGGCAGGAGGTTTTCTGGTGGCTGCTTTCCTCACACTGGCTGTGGAACTCCAGCTGGCTTTGCATTTTCTCCTCGTACTTACACCAGCAAGATGGTGATGTAGAAGGCTTCAAGACATAGAAGGGGGAGATGTGAAGGCTCTGGGTTTGCCTGAGGAGCTGGAGACCTAGTATCACCATCAGCAAGACACAAAAACTCTGCTGGAGACAGTGGCAACAAACAAGGAGACCTTTACTTCTGAAACCAATCTTAGGCCTGCTCCCTCACAGCACTGCCCCTGCCTTTGCGCTTGTGCCACACCATGGTACCCACTGGCCCACATCCATGGACTCATCCAGGACTGCTCATCACATCGTAAGTCCTTGTTACACCTCTCCCCTCCTAGGGGACTGCAGCTGTGTTTGCAGCCTTTCCATCCCAGTGGGCACAGATGGCAGCCGGCCAGAGGGGATTGCATCACATGGCTCCTGCCCCACGTCTGCCTGGTGGCCTTATCGGTGGTGTGGCCTTGGTGTCGTCACCACTCCACCCAGCACCTGCCGTTTCCTTGCTGATATCTGCTGCCTTTCCTGGATTTCATGGCTGGTTTTGGCCTTTCCACATTCTGCACCCCTACTGATATTTTAACTCCTGCTCTGCTGCTCCTCCCAGGACTTTGGCATACCAGCAGTGCTGGGGTCCCACAGGAACTGCAGTACCTGAGAGCAGAGTGCTGCCTTGCTTGTGCAGCCCAAACCAGACCCCACCATCCACCCTCCTGTTGCACAAGGCAAAAAGAGGAGGGCAAGCGCCACGCTAATTTTCATCTTTAGCCCACTCCCTGCGTCTAGATGATCTTTATAGAGAGGATAACAGTCTCTGTTCTGTTCCTCTGATCACTCTGAGCTCTCCACACAAGAGAGAGGAGCAATTTGTTCTCCTTTGTATGAAAACAACCCCAAAAAATGATGAAACAAAGCAAAACCCAAGACTAACATGAGAGATGCAAGTGACCACCAGGGGTTTGCCTTTGGATATACTGTGAATTCAAAACTTGACACTTGAAATCTCACTCTGTAACTGGGAAAGGGACCAGCCATCACCACTTCCCAGCAATTCTGCCAGACTTTCTGGATTCAGACCACACGTTTGGCTACCTTTCTCTTTTTTAATAGTGTAAGTAAATACTGCAGTCTATCAGGCAGTGACTAGTGTTCACTATTTTTTTTATGACAGAGGAATTATCCTGTGACACTGTCAGCTGGGAGAACACAAGCCTGTGAGTACACAGACTAATCCTGCTTGCTGTCATTCTCACCAGATGCAGTCTGAGCTAAGGTGGCATCAATCTGGAGAGGACTAGAGCTTCCTGCCAAGTGAGGCTGTACAGTGGACTTCAGAAGTGCTACAGCCTGAGGAGTATCCACTGCACACTCTTTTCCCCTGCTGCAGATTACAGCTGTAGCTGGGCAGAAGTTGCTGCAACTTGCCCTGATCCAAGGGCACCCACTTCTCTTCTCCCTTGTGTTGACCGCTGACTGTTCAGACCTCTGTTCTGCAAAACAAGCTCTAAGTGCACCTGCAGTCTGCAAATGCTCTGCAGCTCCTTGGCAGCTTAAGGACGGCTTTGACCTGCATTTTTCCACATGCTCATGGCTGAGAGCTGTGTGACCAAATCCCAAGGGCAGCAGATAAAACAGCAGAAACCCACAGATTTACTTTATGCCTTGCAAATGCTCAGCAGGAGGCATGCCAAGCCCCAGTGCTGGTGTCAGGAATGGGATGAGGCTGTGTGCCTGGGCTGGGTATGCAGAGCTGCCTTGCTGTTGCAATACTGTCCCCTCCTGCTCTGAGTGACACAGATAACCTGGGTTCTGGCAGCAGCGGTAGGTATGCTGTCCCCAGCATACTGATGTGCAGTCTTGTTTATCTGGGAACCCACACCTACTGTAATTTACGAAANCTCAGTCTTTTTTCCCCTGGAGTTTGTTTCTGAATGAACAAATCTGTACTGGGCCCGGTTTTTTTATACCTTCTGAGAAGGGTGTTGCTAATTCCATTTTGCGTGGGACTGAATGATTGTCATCACCCTGCATTTAGCACCACACTGGAGAAAAAGGAGTAGCACATATGCCAGCTCCCCCCTTCAAAGTGACAGCTGCTCCTGGTGAGTTTTTGTGGAGGAGGTCCCTTGATTTTTGCAGGAGAGGCCTGGTCTTCCCAGTGTGCCAGTTGCTAAAGTCCCTGAAGATACTCCAGACTGAATTGATGTAATAAGGGACACAGTGTAAGAGAACTGGGGAAGTCTTTCTTTTTCTCCTTGCATTTTGAGGTGATGCTGTTCTGTGATACTGCCTTTGCATCGATCTTTGACAGCAGGGTCACCCAGTCATGCTTGGCTACCTTTCCACACTTGCACTGGTTAACATTCATATGTCTCCATTTTCTCCTATGCATCTGCAGGTGCATCATCCTCCTGAAGCAAAAACAGTGAAAAAATGCTCTCTAGTGTTCTGGTTATCCAGTGAATGTGCAGGCACACAAACTGCTCAGCACTTCCTCATTAGTTAAGCTGCCAGAAAAGGAAGATGCAGGTTCACACACTGACACTAAGAGCAGAAATCTGTGTCCTTGATGTTGCCTGCTACTTCTGACTTCAGAGCCCACCTACTGTGCAGGTGCAATTTTTTCCAAATGACCTATTCACTACTTGGGTATGTATGAATTAACCTCCCTCCCAGGAGGGAGCCACAACAAATAGTACTGAGCAGAAAGGCACCATCACCCTCAGTGAAACCCATCCTGTTTCTCGGAACACATTCCTGCAGCCTTTGCTTTCATTTCTCTTAAAAGTTGTAGAAGGAACCTGGTAGTCTCTCAGATACCTCATTTGCATTGAGACAGCAATATCCTCTGTTAACTCACGGGAGCTCTGTTTATTGCTCCAATACTGCGATTATCAAGATGTGTACTGGCAGATCAGGGCAGAACTAGAAGTACTCAGAGCAACTTACTCTTAAGTAGACAGATGCTAATACAAAGTCTTTCCTTTGGGAACTGGCAGGTAAAATCAGCTCAACAGTGGCAAACTCCCAACCTTTGAGCATAACTGCTATCCCAGATTCTCCTCCTGAAAATACACTGTCCAAGGGTCCAGCCAGGTCCTGGCACCTCTGGACAGATGCTGTTCTTGCTGCTCTCTGTCCAGGAAGGCAAAGCAGTGCATAGAGAAGAAATGCACTGCTGATAGGCACAACGGCTGAGCACCCTTATAAGAAATGGATTTGTGTGATTTGCATATTAATTTTCTGTGACAAATAATCAGGCTGCATGTTAGGCACTACAGCAGGAACCACTCAAACCAACAGAAGACGAGCAGGGAACTGGGAACGTGCAGCAGTAACCAAATGTGAGCTGGCTTTGGAGACAGATTTTGGCAGATTTAACCTTAACCTTATTCTAGTGATTAGAAAAAGTTGTGTTTGACACCAAAATCCCCAAAACAGATAAAGAGAATGTTCAGATTAAAAGCTATCAAAGACTGTAACTAAGAAATGGTGGAAGTTTTTCTTTGCTCAGATGAATGCAGCTGCATGTATAGAACACATCTTCTTGCCTGGTGATGAGCGTCTCTGCAGAGGAAGCTATTTTTTCCCTTGTTCTCCTCAACCTACACACAACCAAAGCTTTGCAGGCACCTCCCTTTGCTCTGACAGGCCTGACTCTATGCCTCTTGCAGAAGGTTATTGTCACTTCGCTTCTGAGGCAAGCACACAAAATGGGGCCTGAGGCATGGGGCATATGTGGTTAAAAAGATGCAGGACTGGATATAACTGAGAGGAAAGGGGGAATAAGCCTGGTAGGGCTGGGTGAGGAGGTACAAGCTCATGCATCTTTCCTGTCACAACTACAGGACACCCTCAGTCTGTAACAGGACCAGCCACCACCATTCAGGAGGCAAAGAGATTAGGATTAGAAGCTGGTCTGTGCCAACACTCACTGTATCAGGGCTGCTTGGGACCCTTCCCAAATTGCTGCACTGTGCAAAACCACCTTACAAAGACAGTTTGATGCTGGCAGCAGAACTGTGCAAAAGGACTTCCAGGTTTCTAAGATAATTCAAATTTCTTTGTTCAAGTCTTCAAGTCTTTATTTCAAGTAACAGTCATCACAAATTATAGACAAAGCTTGTGGCCTGGTCTCTCATGAAACCTCTTCCCATGGAGACAGTGCTGCTCCTGATTTCACTCCTCTGGGCTCTAAGCAAAAAGCAACTGGATGTGGTGATTGGATCTGCAGAGCTTTCTGCCTCTCTGCTTGTTCCTTTGCTGCTACCTGTCCCTCCAGATGAACTCAGCCCTTCCCAAGGCCCCTCCTAAACCAGTGCCTTGGCAGAAGAGCTCCTCAGCACACAGAGGGGCAAGCAGTGACCTTGTGGAGCAGTCTCCCGGGAGCAGGGGGCTGTGCAGTGACACTCAGGCTCACATCCTGCAGCAGGGTGACCTGCAGGCAGCACAGAGCCATGCCCTTCCCTCCTGGCCTTGCCCTGCAGAAGTACACTGCTCTGCACTGCTGACACCACGGCGCTAGGAAAAAAAAACAGAGGAATGCACTGTGCACCAGGGATGGCTCCAGCACATCCACACAGCATGCCCCAGAGTCAGTGAGCGAGAGACAGGCACTGGGGGTATCCCTGGGCTTCTGCAGGCCTTGAAGGGAGGAACTGAAAAAAAATGTAGAAATATTTGGGCTGAAATGGGATCTATAAAAGATTATCTGGTCCAACCCCCTAGCATGAAGAGGGAGAGCTTTCACTTGACCAGGTTGCTCTAAGTCCCATACAAGCTGGCCTTGAGCAATTCCATAAATTGGGCATTCACAATTTCTCTGGGCAACATGTTATGATGTTTCATCACCCTCACTGAAAAAAAATATTATTTTCCCATTTAAAGTCTAAATCTACACTCAGTTTGAAAGCCTTGTCCTTTCTGCTGTTATTACAGGCTCTGATTAAAAAAAAAAAATCTGCCCCATTTTTCTTTAAAAAAACCCTTTAACTATCAAAAGGCTGCTCCAAGCTCCCCCTAGAGCCTTCTCTTCTCCAGGCTGAGCAAACCCAACACTCTGAGTCTGTCTTCATAAGGAAGGTGCTCCAGCACTCTGATGTTCTTCATGGCCTCCTCAGGACTGTGCTCTAAACAGATATATGTCTCTGTTCTTCTGGGGACGCCAGAGCTGGACACAGCACTCCAGGTGAGGCCTCTCCTGAGCAGAATAGAACCACCTCCCTCAAACTGTTGGACACGATTCTTTTTATGCAGCCCGGGATACAACTGGCTTTCTGGGCTGCAAGCACACTCTGAAATAAATAAAGTCCAAACAAATTCCCAATATCATTAATGTGGGTTACTGCAGTTTTGATACTAAGAGGAGCTATGCCTTATAGAAAGCTATCAGACCACTTCAATAGGTCCAAGAAACAAAGATGTCAAAGAGAGTGTGTGTCCCCCAGCCCACACTGCTGGAGAGGGAGCATATTTCTGTCCTGCTGGCATCCCTGGATGCAGCATTTCCACAGAAGGAGCTGAGCTGGATTTTCTGGGAAACTGTGCAGTGCCCGGGCTCCCTGCCAGTGCCCGGGAGCATGATGCCAGCAGAGGGGACCTGCGACCTGGGGTACCCTGGCACTGACCTCAAGCACCGCCAGATACATGGCTCTACTGCCACCCACCACTCTGCAAAAGATCTCTCCATCTGGCAGGGCCCCAAATCCTGACAATACCTTCTGACCTCTCCTCTTGCCTCCCTGCCCAAGCTGTGCTCATCCCAGACACCACTTTCATGCCTGGAGATGTGCACTGCATATTTTTTGGTCTTATGAGTGATCCGGGGCTTCACTCCAGCACAATCCAGATCTGCTCACACATGTGGGGCCTGCTTTGTCCCATAGATTCTCAGGGCTGCCACAACCACACTAAAAGCAGAGTCCCAAGCCCAAAATCCCACTCTTCCTGGAGAAGCTGACATGATGCATGCTGAGCTTGGAATAAGCAGACAGGAGAGCTGCCGTGGGGCTGTGCTTCTCTGTGTCCTCCCTGACCAGAAAGGGGCTTGTAAGGTTTGACTCAGAAGGGCTAGAATAGCTACTGCACCTCCACCGTCCCAGCAACCTTCAACTGCACAAGACCACACACCCAGACGGGCCATGCTTTGCTGTGGGACACTGCATTTTCATGTGGATACACCTTGCAGTGCTAGCGGTGACCACATGCTACTCTTCAGCTGAAGAGGGGTTGCCCAGTGGAAATACATGATGCTACTGCTCTGGCTAAAATACTGACCCCTGCACAGACGTGGGAAGCCTTCCATGAGCTGCCTGAGAACCTCCTCTCTTATTAATATTCACATTCTTTCCTGGATTCTGCCATGCTCCTTGAGAACTTTGCTTTTCTTCTAAGAATTCAGGGCTTCTTTCGCCTCATACTTTGTTGCCTAACTACAAATGTCTTGCCACATTACCAGTGAACTTTCAGTTGCACCCTGATGGCTTGTTTCAGCAGGTATTTTAGATGTTTATAATCTCTTCCAACTGCCAAGTTTGATTAAAATCAGACTTGCAAGTCATTAGGCATGATGGATGGATGGATGCATTCATGTATAGCAAAGCATGATAGTCAAGCAGCAATTTTTTTCTAGGGAGAAAAAGACTAAAAATTAACTTTGCCTAAAAAAGAACATCACAACATGGCGAGTCGGAGCCCACTAAGGTGTAACTGGAAAAGTGAGATGTCCAAGGACTCCTTACAGGCTGGGCTGGAGTGTAGACCGCAATGTTGAAAAGCTGACACGCAGTGTGAGCAGCCAGATCTTGCACAAACACATGCTCATCTTTACTTCTCCTGTAAGGCCTATATTTCTCTTTCCTCAGTCATGGGTTCTTTAGGACACCTTACCTCTTTGCCAGAAACAGGTGTGTGGTTACCTGCTTGGATCTGTAAGTCTATATTTACCCTTTCACACATCATTGCACACTTGAGTGGTGCAGTGTGAATGATCCCTTCCAGCAACAGGGTCCTCTTTAATCAAAAAGCCTTGCTGTACTTCCAGAGACATGTTGAGACCAAGCAAGACAGTGGTCCCATAGAAAAAAAAATGGCAATATTTTTATGGGATTCACATAAAACATAGCAGGCATTCATGGTGGGGAGCTACAATGGACCCATGGAAAAATGTTTTAGACATTTCCTAACTCTCTGATGTTTTTACTGAACACTGTGCTGTCACTTCCTTTGCTATTGCTAGACAAATTTGAAATATGGCATATATAATAGTGTCATGGGAAATCAAATTAACTCTGCGTTGAGTCACAATTGAGGTCTGATTCCCCCTACAAGTGTGCAGTTCAAAACTGAAAGAAGGGAAAGACAAACTTCACCAGCACAAGTCCAGGTATTTTTTGACAGTAGAGAAACATGGAAACTCTGGACTGACCTGCTAGGTCTGAAGAATGGATTTTCTGCTGGCTCACATTGTGGGTTGTCTTTTGCCATAAAAGAAGTCTGGAGAGCCTGAAGGTTTTGAAAGCTAGGTTTACTTATTGAAGAAGGTAATTATTGAGCTGATGCTTGTTTGAATGTTGACTGAGAATATCAGTGCCATCAGTGACCGTGTCATTATAGCGTCATGGACACCAGCATTGCCATCATGTTGCTCACAACACCAGGTTTAAACAAAGCACAAGGTGGTTATTGGACTCAGTTGCATAATGTGCCGGAAAGAACTGAGAAACATATGAGTGAACAGAAAAGAGGAAGCAGATGTCTCTGGTCATGCACTTTGGCAGCAGGACAGCTCATTCTTGTCACTTTGGCAGCCCACCAGGCAGCACCAGAGGCCGCTGAAATCAGCAGATCCACAAGGGCTGAGAACAGAAGGAGTCGCACACACACGCAGGGTGTGTGTGTGTGTGGGTGTGTGTGTTACAAAGTAGTTTTAACCAATGAGAAGAATGAGATTCACTTTCTCCCTGCAGTTACTTTGCTTTCAAATGAACAGCAGCATTAAGGGCTACTAGGAGGAGTTATTTATTGCACTTGAAAACCACTTGAGTGTCGCATGGTGTACCTGAAACGCTCTGAAGCCTAGACACATGCAAGTCTACCACACCAAGAGCAGGATTTTGCCTGGTCAGCTGTCAGTCTCACCCTGTGAGTCACCGATATCCCACTGATTACTTTCCAGTCAGATGGAGTGGAATGTCTGCAGCGCCCAGGGGAACAGCAACATTAGTACTGTCTTGCTGGCTGTTGCTGCTCTTGCAGTAGGGCAACACTATAAAACCTCCCCCATCATCTCTGCTGGCTGAGACAGGATAGGTTTCTTCCCGTAGAACCAAGGCAGTTTCTTTCCAGGCTCAAGGACTCAATAGTTACAAGAAACACATGTAACTGTGAGGGATGTTGGATGGCGCTTAGAGCTGCTTGCAGAGGCGCCACTAATGGCTTGATGATGGACGTGAGGAAAATCTTCCTCAGAAAAGTGGATCAGCTCTGGGACAGGGCACCAGAGAGGTGTAGATCGTCATGCTGGGCCACAACCACAGCTGACTTCACCTGTTGCCGGCAGTAGTCATGCTCCAAGCGGGATGTTTCACTGGAGACCTTTACTGGCCCTGCCACTGGCACTGCTAGGGTGCTGTGATGCATTTAATGAAAAGCTAGTCCTGATGCTCTGCGGGAAACGAGCTGAAACAAGCTCCATGGAACTGACAGAGAACTACGTTTATGCGGAGTTGCTGCGAGCGAGGACAACGTGCAGAGGCACGAACACAAACATAGCCCTCGCCGCCCCGCAGCAGCTCGGTGCTGCTGCTTACACCCTCTGCTACAGGCGAGCCCTTCTGGGGGCTGCTACAGCGGCCATTCCTAGCTGCTGCCACCGGGCACAGTGTAGGAGACCCAGCCAAGGCGGGCTGCGCTCACAAGGGCCGGCCGGAGCGGCGGGGCTGCCCGCCCCGGGGCCCGGGGGACAGGAGCGGGATGCCGGGGACAGGAGCGGGATGCCGAAGCCGGGACGCGCTGGGGGTCTCGCCGGGGCTCCCGGCGGAGGCGGGC
>VXBR01011954.1:204009-260917 GCA_013400215.1 Cisticola juncidis
GCCTCTCCCCGCGGAGGAGTGACAGCGGCGCGGCTTCTCCGGCGTGTGCCGCCGGCGGAGGGGGATTGTGGGAGAATCCCCGGGGAGCCGGTGCGCCGGGAGCGCGGCGCGGATGCTCCGCAGGCGCGGCGGCGGCGAGCGGAGCCCCTCCGCTCTCGGGAAACGCTCCCACCCCGCCCGGCTAGGTTTCTTTCTGGTTGTCGTCGAGGTTGGGTAATTTCCTCTGGGAACTCTACCCAAAATGCTGCTCTTGCGCAATGCCACAGGGAGGCTCAGGAGGGCTTTCTGCGCTGTGCAGGCTTTTCGCAGCCTCTCTGTGTCCGTGGACCTGCTGAATGAGCGTCACGGCTTTAAAATGGGCTGTGAGGCAGGTCATGAGTACAGTTGATATGGATCCCGGCGGCGCTTTCCACTGGACGTATTTGGTCCTGTGATGCAGTACCGTGATACGTGGCAGCCTGGCGTGTGTTTTATCTGCACTGGAGCTGTGCTCCCTGTAGGCCCTTTTCCACGACCGCTTGGGTGCTGGCATGCTTGCAGGATCTTGGCGGGTTTACAGCCTGCTGGTGGTCTCATTTTTACTACGTGATGATCTGGACCTGTTTTGATCTGCTGGCTTTGTCACAAGGCAGAGTTGGGGACAAGGGCAGTTTCAGATTTTTTCGTCCCTTTAAAGGGCTCTCACACCCAACTTGCTGCGTGTAACTGCTGCTCCTTGAACAGACCCTCCTCTGTTGTAGGTAGAGTTGTTACCATTACCTGCTGGCATCCCAGTTGACAGCAGCCTGGCCACACCTTGGGCCACTGAGCCTGGGGGTAATCTCTCTCATCCATTTTAGCAGGGGCACTTCTGTTACCAGAGATCACAACAGGGGAAGAGACTTCTGAGAAGCTACTTGTGATTTTCAATTTACAAAACCATCAAAAAAAAGTCATAGTTTCTCTTGCTGCTTGCTGGTCACCTGTGTATGGATCAATGCATCTGAGTTACAAATGACTGGTTTGCTATTTTAGGAAGGTGGCTCTGATGTCACCAAAAGAAAGTGTCCTGTGTTTTTTGATTCATATCTTTCACTTTTTTCCTCTACATCACTTACGTTGAAAGTGGCTCTGCAAGCCTGTCCTCAGAATGGATGTGGGAACCCTTTATGAATCTGGATTTGCTTTGAACGGTCTCCACTTATTCTGATCCCGTCAGGAGTCAGTCATGTGCTTTGGAAATGCTTGAAGTTTAGAGAAATGCTCTTACTGACCCCAAGATTCAAAGTGTTACTGGAGTTAGTTGCTGAAGGATCATTTAAGATGTTCTAAATCATCTTTGCAACATCTTCAGTGCAGTTCACTGAATCTGCCAAGGGCCATGTGAGGCTAGTGGCAGTGGCCACAGATGATCAAGAGAGCTACAGGGCCACGGCAGAAGTAGCTCTTTACAACAGAGTTAGGCAAATGTTTTCTTGCTGCATTACCTTCAGTACTTGTGGGGTGGTGCAGTCACATGCAGCCTGGCACCGTCACAGCACCAAGATTTATAGCCAGCATGTAGGTGAGAAACTGTTTGTTCTTTTTTTTTTCTCTCTGTTCGTTCAGATTTTGGTGGCAAACAGCATTAAACAATTGTATCATGCCTCACATGTTGGTCAGAGCTGAGTCTGCCCTGATCAGCATCTCATGTGTCTCTAAGGCACCTTCCTCCATCAGGAATAGAGGATGTGCACCTATTGGGCATTTCTGACATGTAATTTCTCCACCCAGAACTCTGAAATACGCCCTTTTGAGCTCAAAACTCACTTATCAATATGAGCGTAAAAAGCCGGGACCATCCTGTGATTCCTGTATTCGCAAAGCCTTGGGGAAGTGCTCTTCCCATGGGAAGATGGGAACAGGTAGCTCCAATAACTACATTTCTTCAGTAACCCGACATTTATTCTAACATACAGAATTCTGGGTTTTTTTTTTTAATTTCCTGCCTGCCCCTCCCCCATCGTTGTTGGGAAGCATGTGATGACTCATACAGGATATGTGTGACCGAACTGTTCGGGCTTTTTGCATGGTAAAATAGCCAGGTACTCATTTCAGAGGCCCACAGTTTTCTTCCTAGCAGTCTTTAGAGAGTAGTTTACAATCCCTGCTGTCAGGGTTTGCAACAAATGCATTAGCTGAATGAGGTTTAATCTCTTAGAAGAAGCTGCCAAATTTCAAATGTGCTTTTATGGTTCACTTGCTATTATTTATAATTTAAAAGAATAAATCAGGACTGGGGTAATACTATAATTCAGCTTTGAGCTGAAAGTCCTTAAAAGCTATGAAATTCTTTAATACAAAGTAATACAAGCATTTTGGATTTATGCTCCAGTTCAGAGCTGCATGCCAATGAGTATCTTAAACAGGGTATCAGGAAGCAGAGCCCGCTTGCTGCAGTAGAATTTCAAGAATTCCGAGAAATTCTGGTTTCTGCGAGAAGCCCAAAAGCAAGTAAATCCAGGTATTTCCTGCAGGTTTCCATTCCCCAAATTGTTACATTCTTTAGGAGATGCAGAACAGTATCGTGGTATTGGCTTTGGGTTTTATTTTTTTTTAATAAAATATTGCTCTCTAGAAGTAGTATGTGTGTTGGCCTAAGCACTTTCAAAACAATCAAATGTGTTTCTTCTGCCATTTCCATGTGTTTTTTGTATTTTGGTGTTGGGGTAGTTACATGCATACTAGTTTAAGGAGGGTGTGCACAAGGGGTCAAATTCTTAGGCTGAAAGATCCCTTTCCAAAAGAGCTAATTTTAAAACAAACAGAAGTCTGCAAAGCAGAATTTCATAGACAGGCTTATCTGCATTTCAGGGATGTCATTTCAAGTCCTGCCCAGCTGAGTGTATGTGTTCTTGGAGGTTATTTTAGGGTACAGTTGTCTCCTTAGCCAATTCTAACCCCCATTTAGACACCAAATGTGTCTGGGATGGCAAACATAAAAGATGTCCTTTTGCCCTTTTTGCCATGAACATCTTCTGGGAAAGTTCACCCAAGTGTGCTAAATATTGCAGTCACATGTCTGTCTCAATAGCTTTCCTGCCAAGATACAAGATTGGAAAACTTACAGCCTTGTACACTAAATAAATGTAATAAACATTTAATAAATGGGTATAGACAAACCACTAGAGGTGTACTCATTTTCACTAAAGTTTAAAGATGTCTGTTTCCTGGGATACCATAGAATTAATTTGGTTGGAACAGACCTTAAAGGTCATCTAATCCCAACTCCCTGGTGTGGGCATGCACACCTTTACCTAGACCAGGTTGTTCAGAGCCCCACCCAACTTGGCCCTGAACAAACACTTCCAGGAATGGGGCATCCAAAACTTCCTGGGCCAACCTGTTCCAGTACCTCACCACTCACAGTAAGGAATTTTTTTCCTAACATCAAATCTAAACCTGCTGTACTTAAAAGCCATTTCCCCTTGTCCTGTCACTATCTTATCAAAAGTCCCTCTCCAGCTTTGTTTTTTCCCTAGAGCCTTGTCCTCTCCAAGCTGAACAGTGCCAGCTCTCTCAGCCTGCCTTCACAGGGAAAGTGCTCCATCCCTCTGATCATCTTGGTGTCCCTCCTCTGGACTCACTCCAGCAGCTCCATGTCCTTCCTGTGCTGGGACCCCAGGGCTGGATGCAGGGTTCCAGGTGGGGTCTCACCAGAGCAGAGCAGAGGGGCAGAATCCCCTCCCTCCCCTGCTGCCCACGCTGCTTTGGATGCAGCCAGGACACATTTGGCTTTCTGGGCTGGGAGTGCCCATGGCTGGGTCATATCCAGCCTCAGCCCCCAGCACCCCTAAATCCTTCTGCTTGGGGATCTTGGGCTTACAAGGAAAAGAACTATTTCTCCAGGATGTCTGACATCTGGATATAAACTGGTGCTTTCCATTTCCATGTTAGTGAGGCATGTTTTAAAAAACAAGGATCAAAAGGAAAAAAGCTCTTTTGGACAGCAGTTACTCAGGGAGGAAAGGACCTGTTACAGTCTGTTTCTTCAGTGCACTGCTTCTGGTGCCTTTGTAGGCAGTACTGCTGATGCTGAAGATAAGTAATGAGGGTTTTCTGATGCTTTGAGGTAGTCAGTAAAATCAGCAGTGATGCTTAGTGTCTGTATTACAGAAGTGTTTAGAAATTATGTTCTGCCTGAGATTAAGTAAATAAATAATATAGTTTGAGGCCCTGTATATGTGGACAGTGTGTGGGCAGGGGTAGAAGATGTTTTACCACTGGCAGAATCCTAGCAGGACAAAATTGGGGTGAGAGGGTGAAAACCTAAGAGATGCTAAGCCCATCATTTTTTTAGGAAGACTTCTAGTGCTGACCGTGCTGGAGGGATTTGGTAGATTTGGCGTGCCTGCCTTCTGGTCATCCTGTCACACTGCCCGGCTGCAGTCACAGGCTCTCATCTTGCTGTGGGGAATTTCTAGCCCAGGTATTGGAGGTCTCTGAATCTATGAGGTCACTTGCAGTACCAGGCAGTAGAGAAAACATTTGCTTTACATGGAGCATCTCCCTTTCCTCTCTCATCTGGACATGCCTTTTTTTAACCATTTTTTATATAGCTGGTCTCTGCTCCTTTCTGTGTGATGGAGGTCTCTGCTTTGCCCACAGACACAAGCTGGGGTTGTGCTCTGTCCCCCTATTGCCTTCTTTTGAAAAAGTAAAACACAAACTCAGAGAAGAGCAAGGAGAGGGCAGGGGGAGGGTGAGATAACACACGAATCAGCTTGCTCAAATTTAAGCTCTTTTGGCTTTAAAACAGGGTTTGAGAAACTGTTAAACTTCTCCAAAGAGTATGCTTAAGAAGTTTGGCAGGGAGCAGATGTGTGATCCTGGCAACACCACCACCAACTCCACAGCTATCTGTGTGGCTGGGAGCACATCATACCTCTGAAGCACAGGCTTTCTTGGCAGGCAGGGAGCAGCTTCTGTGAGGAGAATATCACTAGCATCCTCTTATCTGGTCGAAGTGGAGGTCAAGGAGTGTTAATTAGGCTCACAAAGTAACTTGGAAAGGTACTGTGCTGTGCTGGAGAGCAGCTGTTTCAGGGACAGAGCACAGCAGACGGAGGAAAAAAGGAAAGTTTTCTGTCCCATGCATGTAGTGTTTTATAACATGCTTGTTTCTCTGCCAGCATTGATCTGAAGCAATAGTTTCTTTGGAAATCGGGCCAAGTTTGTGTTTCGAAAGAGACTGATAACTTGCAGCTTCCAAAACTGCATTTGGACGCAGAATTCAGTTAAGCTCTTTCACTTTCCTGCTCGGGTGTGGAGCATCATGCTGGCTTCATTCAGCAGACAGGGAACATTGGCCCTGTCTTGAGGGCCATCCCCACTCCAAGGGCCATCCTATCCAAAGGGCAGGGTGCTGGGGGTGCACAGTCCTCGGTGGGGAGGTGCTCTAGGTCTGACAGCCTCACAAGGAAGCAGGAGGTGCTGGTGCTAATTTCACTGAACAGGGGCATGGCAAATAGACTTTCCAGCAGGCTTCTAGCTGCTTCTGAACTGCAGGGGGCTTGGGGCAGTCCCGAAGCCTCTGCAGATGTTTGTCATAGAAAGTTGCTTTTGTCACCTCCCCTGACTGGTGTGTCGCTGCACTTGCTTTGAGGGCAAAGAGACAAGTTACCTGCAAACCTGCCTTGCTGAGTCTGGAAGTGGCCCTGTAGAGGCCTTATGGGATGAGTTTCCACAAACCTGTGTGCTCCAGGGCAGCACATGCAGCGACAGCCATCTCTTCAGACATGCAGTGCCCTCCTCCTGCGCTCCCCGCCGCCAGCAGCAAACAGTGCTTTTGGGGTGCACAAGGCAGAGTTTCGGCCACACAAACACACCTCCACCCCACCTGGCACCCGGCGCTCCCCCACCTATCTGGAGAGCGCACCCCAGCCCCAGGGCAGTGCTGGAATCACAGGCAGGATGGGATGGGGCACGGGAGACGGGCTGGGGGCATTGCCTTGTTATTTGAGGCTGCCACTGGCAGAGACGTGCCTGAGATGCCACTTGGCCTGGGAGGGCTCCTGTCCACACATCATCCTGCTGCATAGTGGGGGGTTTCTGGCTGATGGCTACTCAGCCTTTTTCTGATCCATGTTTGTTTGTTTGTTGGCAGTTTGCTGTTAGAGAGCCTGGAATTTAATTTTGTGGCAGGTGGGAAGAGCTAAAAACATGCAGATTGCCTGGCTCAAAGGAAGACAGTTCAAAGCTGCTTCAGTGCGTGTGCACTGGATTTGAGCCACCAAGGAGGACTAAGCTTCTCTCCCAGAAGTACTCTCCATCAACAAGACTGTCTTGCATTTTAAAAATTTTGTTCGAAAGGTGCCACGAGCTGGGGATTGAGGTAATTTTTTTTCTCTGGCTGTAGTTGCTGAGTTAACCAGGCAGACCCAATGTTGCCAGCACATGTGAGGCATCCTCATTTTTTTCGGCCTGTTTCCCTTTAGGGTCCGCAGTTGCAGATGCCAGACTATGTGAGAGCCTGCCCAGGACAGGAGATGAGCCCACGTAGCAGGCTTCCCTTGCCTTGGCATAGCTAACATCTGTAGGGATATGCAACTTCACAAGTGTAGATCAGCCAAATGAGATGTATCCCAGCCCATAGGAGGGCATTTGGCCTTTTATTTTTTGTGACTAGGATATTTCTAAAAAGATCCAAGGAGAGTTTTTTTTCTTAAGACTCTCCTAGGGAAGCAATGGCTGGAGGCAGCAAGAGGCAGCGGCTGCCAGCCAGCTGGCCATTTTGACCAGTGGGTTGCATGCCAGGACATAGCTGCTTGGGTGACCCAGATGGGCAAGGGACATGGGAGCTGGCCTGTCCCTCTAACATGGGCCTGAGCCACAACTTGAGTGTGTTTGAAAAGCTGCTGGCACAGCTCTGACCTTTAGCTGATGGTAAATTATATTAATGACCTTTAGAGGAAATTACTGCTTTGCTGAACTGTGGGATGCAACTGCCTGCCCACCCTGGAGCTGCCATGTGGGGCTAGGGTCCAGCCCTGCTTCATGGGCTGGGGTGGTGGAACTTGCTCTCATATTGTCTGGGGTGGAGCTGATATTGTTTTTCCCAGCCAAGACAGGCTTGGTGTGGTTGATGGGCCCTTCCTTCCCTTTTCTGTTGGGCCCCTGCAAAGAGAGGGTTGTTTGGTTTTGTTTTTTTTTTTCTCTCTTGCGAGCTCTGCTTCTCTTTTCCAGCTTTTCTTTCAGATGAGGATTGTCTGAGTGTGGCAGTGCGGGTGTGCACACAGCTCAGCGGATGGAGAGCAGTGCCCAGCTCTCAGATAGGGTGATGGAAATGTGCTTTTGGCTCTGTTGGGGGAGAACCTTTTTCCAGCTCCTGCTACCTGGTTTTGCTTTCATTTGCACTAAATTAAATGTCTGAGATTGGTGCCTGGCTTGAAGTGTGCAGGTGGATTTTGTTTGTTTTCCCAATGAAGCTTTCAGGAGGGTGATTCACTGGAGGCTGGATCACTCTTCTAGCCTGTCCAAGACACGAGTTTCCCTCCTTCCTATTTCCTTCTCCCAGGGCCACACTGCCCTCCTGATGAATAGGGTTCCCCCAGTCTGTCCTGCCTGAGCCCCCCGGGGCTGCCCGTGGTGGCAGCAGCCCTGTGTAGTGTCACCTGCCCCCACCTTCCTGGATGGAGTATGGTGTTGTCCTGTTTGCACCCCCTGTGGGAATGCACAGGAACGCTTCCTGTGATGCATTGCTGTCTGAGTTTTCACAACACTTCTAGCATTCGGAAAATGTTCCTTGGAGCCTTCCTAGATCACTCCCTTTGGTCTGGGGAGGCTAGAGCAGTCTCTATATTTATGGCATCAGGCTGAGTGGATTCTGGGCTGCTTTTGTGAGGGTCCTCTCATTTGGATCAGTGGGATGAGCACCAGGAAGGCTGTGTGCTGGCAGCCTCAGATGACAGCAGGTTTAGTGTTGTGGCAGGCATGGCCATTAGGAAATAGGATGGGAAAATTGCTGGCACTGTGTGACTGGTTCCTGGGGCTCCAGCACTGCGCTGCCTCTGGCTTTTTGCAAACCTCACTTTTTACTTTGTGTGAGAGGCTGTTTCCTGTTTGTGAGTAGCATGATGGCCCCTGGCTTTTCCTGTGCACCTTCCCTATGAGCAGAATTGCTTCTGAGGGTCAGAGGTGAGGAGCAGGAGTGAGCTGGCTTTTTTCGGTGTATCTTTCTCTTACCCTGCCATTGCCAGCTAAAGCCTCCTTTTACAAACACTGAAATGTTTTGATGTGATCCTGTGCTTTTGTGTTCTTTTGCAAGCTTCCTGCAGTTGCTTATTTATGTTTTTGAGGTTTTCGTTTGCTAAAAATACACACTGGAGGTTCATGAAGCTGCTCTGTTGAAGCTTCTCTGCCTACAGATGCCAGGCTGCATAGGTGACCAGAGTTGCAAGTCCACGCAGTTCTGTCAGTGCCTGTCTGTTTTTAAAAGGGACTCCTTATACAGTAGCTTCTATGTCAGGCAGTCAGCTTGAACAGAATCAGAAGAGATTCAGATGGAGTGAATCGAGCTGGAAAGTTTACCTAGTAAACACAGATAGGGACACAGTTTTGACAGGCAGGACAGCACTTGCAGCAGACTTTGCACGTTTTCTTGGCATTGCAGGTTACATCCTGAGTCAGCATCCTTGGGAAACAGCAGCCCTAGGGCTGCTTGCTATCCAGGAGTCAAATTTCAGTGAAAATTATTTAAAATTAGTAGCTAGGACTGTGACTCTGTTAACCAGTTGGAAAGCCTGCGCATTTGTGGATTTGTCTTTAGCCTTGTCCTGCTTGGGAAGAGAACTGAAAGTGTCAGTTTGCAGTGGGTGGTATGTTGCTGCTGCTTTGTGTCAGCCACATGCCTTTACGAAGCCGAGTTTGTTTTAGTCATTCTGTATTTCAAAACAGCCTATTCAGCGTTTTTTCTGGTTTTGTATTTGGTGAATGTATCAACTGAGTGATTGGTGTCCAGCCTGTCTCAGAAGCGGCTGCCATGCCACACATGGATGGCACTGGTGCCTGGGGGTTTCTCCCTGACCTACATGTTGGCTGCATCCCTTAGGGCAGTATGTGAAGGTGCACTGCCCTTAAAACTGATCCATTAAGCAGGAGGTTGGAGCAGTAGAGATCATTTCTCACCAATGCCCTTCAGGACTATGAAACTGTTAAATCTCTGCCTTCTGCAGCTGTTTGTTACACTGAATATGTTTTCTGCTCCCATCTTTTCCTTGCCAATGTTCCAGTCTCCATAAGGCAAGCAAGAGTGAGTGCTGGCAGGATGAGTGGTCTGTGTTTCGCCTTGGGGGGCTGCTGGATGCCAGCCAGCAAAATGCCGTTTGCAGTTCCAAATGCTTCGGGCTGTCTTTGCCCAGCTGGAGCTCGCAAGTCTCCAGTGGGAGATTTCCTCTTTAAGTTCACCTAAATGGCAGACTTTCATTTCCTCCTGCCTTACCCCAAGTGGGTTCGAGATATTAAAAGAACCTTTGTTAAACCAGAAAGCATTCTACAGTCTGATGGGGTTCACAGCTGCTTCTTGGGAGCAGAAACTGGGAGAAGAGTCCAGTAACTGGGAGCACAGAGCCCAGCTTGTCCCAACAGGAATGGGCTGGTTTGATGGGACAGCAGCCACACCCAGTGCCTGGCAATGGACTCAGTTGGCAGGGCCCCACGAAGGGAATGTGTTGCTTCTGCCCCCCTGCTTCCTGCAGCATCCCACTATCCTGCTGCTGGCAGCTAGGTGCAAGGAGGATAGCAAAATAAAGTCCCTGGGCACAGATGCCGAACATAATCCCGTTTTCTGTCTATGACTGGTGGTGAACCATGCCCTCTGCTGTTTTAAAATCACAGACATGTAGTATGGTCCTGAGGGCTCGTCTCCTAATGGAGGTGACACTCATGGGCACAGGGATAGCTGGGGGGGGAAGTGGGTGTTCCAGTGAGTTGGGGCCAGAGGCTGTTTTGGGAAAATGCTCTTCACCGTGATGTGGAAGTAGTCCCCAAATTCAGAGGAAACAATGTACTGTCTCCCCTCCTGCCACCTCTGGCCTCATTGATATGATGCCTGTCCCACAGGCACGGGGGTGTGGCTGTGCCTGGCCCCAGATCCTGTCGCCCCTGAGCCCCAGTCCCGGTCATTCCACTGCATGTTCCTTCCTGCCACAGTTCCTCCAATTTTTGCCTCTTCCTCCTGCTGCAGAGCACCTTCTGAGCTCTCCCTGCAGGCCACACTTAGACTTCAGAGCAGAGAGGCTTCGGGCAGGCATCCACAGGGCCCAGCTTGTGCCGTGGGGCGGAGAGGCGCAGAACCAGGCAGACATGTCGGCGTGTGGTGCAGCTGGGAATTGCTGGAGTGCTGGGAGCATGGGCAGACTGATCCCAGTGCCCCTGGAGTCTGAGAGATCACTGCCTTCTCCTCGTGTGAGAGGGAAACTTGCCCGTTGGACCAGCGCAAGATGCAGCGATCAGGAGATCGCTTTGCATCCTGCTGCTGTGCGGGCGCCATGCAGCGACGCTTCCCTGAGCGTGCCACGGAGCACCTCTGCCAGCTTGGCTCATCTCCTCCTTGTCTCCTTGTCCTCTCCAGTGTGAGTGAGCACGGATTAGTGAAGCAGCGCAACCAAACTACAGTTCCTTCTTCTAAATGGCCAGGAAATGAGCCATGAGCTTGGAGCATTATTTCTGCCGGTTTTGAGTAGTCATATGTTGTGGAATGCACGGGGTTGATTGTGACGGCTGCTGCCTTTTTGAGCTCCGTAAGTCACTTGTGTCCCATCTCAAGGGGCTCCCCCAGGGCACTGTGCCCCACCTTGGGGACCTGGGGGTCTCTGCAACAAACGTGAGTCGGTAGCATTCACGAGGCAGGCCCCTCAAGCACACCCAAATGGAGGATAGCAGAGCACAGCAGCCACATCCTTAAGGGATGATCCCTAGACTGGTATTTATGGTTGAGGATTTATGCCTTATGCAGAGTGTCCTCAGCAACACCCCCTCCCCGCCCTCACTGCAGAGGCTTTAGCAGGACATGAGTGTGTGTGCCAAGTGCAGTTTGCTGACTGGCTGATGCTGGAAGCAGGACGTGGCAGCAGGAGAGGCCCTTCCTTAGGCTTCTGTGGTGAGTTGCTCCATTGGTGCTGGAGCAGCTGGGAGCAAATAGAAGGGCCAGCCTGGCTGTTCTGAGAGTCCTCTCTCTGGAACTACACCTGGACTTCTCAGTTTTAACCTGATTTTGGCACAGATTGTTTCTGTGGTTTCAAAATCTGCCACTTTTGAAACCATCTGCAGGAATTGCCAAACTGAATGCAAATCTGCATATGGGGTTTTTTTAGCATTGTTAATACAGAACTTTTGATAAGTAAGGGATATGTCTACAGAACACTGAAAATATCTTTAAGAAAAAATCTGGAAAGGGAATTTTATTCACTTTGCATGTGACTAGCCATAGGTGATTTTGTCCATAGGAGAACAGAATTATTTTTGTAGTACTTGACTCTTGGGCTGTCTGAGGTGGGTGAGAGCCCAGAGAGCAATCCATTTGTGGTGCATGTGGCAGTGGGAGCACAGCTCTTGGTTGTCCACAGAGACTGGAGGATTTGCAGGTCTCATTGCCAGTGACTCCATTGTGTTCTGATACCAAGAGGCCACAGTGTTTGTGGGTTTGCTCTGACTTGGTGGTGTGAGGTTGCTCTGGGTGTGGATGGTCCAAGCTTCAATACCTGCAAGAACTGATGGGCTTGTGTTGAGACCAAATGCTCTATTTCTTAAAAACCAAACCCAGCCAAAACCCTAATGTGTGTAAAGGACGTATGCTCAGAAAAAGAGATTGTGTGTGTTAATTTGCTTTGTGTTACGCCTCTCTTCCAGTTGGTGCACTGCGTGTGGAGTTTTCCCAGCCTGTAAACCTGGAAGAAGTGGCAAGAATAAACCCAGAGGTCAGAGCAGGAGGTCGTTTTGCTCCGAAGGACTGCGTAGCACTTCAGAAAGTAGCAATAATCATACCATTCAGGAACCGAGAGGAGCACCTGAAGTACTGGCTCTATTACCTGCACCCAATACTCCAAAGGCAGCAACTAGACTATGGAGTATATGTTATCAACCAGGTAAGATGCTAGAGACAAGCTGTCACAGCAGTGCCTGTGCCCCTTAAAATGGAGGAATGATTACTTTACTTTGAAAAGCAGTAGGCTGGCAGGCAGGCCTAAGGTTGCCTAAAAAAAGAAAAAGGAAGAAAAATTTTGCTTCAGTGCTTTTGATGGAAAACCTGAGATCCTTGCTTCTGCTCAGGTACAATTCGCTCTTAAGAGCTTCTGCTTAAAGAAACCACTTGGTGAGGAGGAAAGACTTCCTAATAGCACAACCCAATTAATTATCTCTTTGCAAATGTCCTTTTTCCCCCAACCACTGCAGGAATGGTATGCAGAGATTTTTAAGGTGACAAATTGATATTAATGCCTAGTTTGGTAGTAGATGTGCCATTAGTGTGTAGGATTTCACTTTATCAAGCACCTTCTGTTCATGTTAGTGCGCAAAGTCAGGATGGAGAAAACAAAGCTGTGGCAGTGGGGCAGGTAAGTGTTTGTCTTAAGGGGAATAGAAAAGAAACAGGCAGTCATGTGGAAGTTCTTAGAGTTTTTCATTTTGGGGCTTTTTTTGCTTGATATCTGGTGGCCTTCAGTCTGCCTTTTAGAAAAAGAAAGGCATAAAAATGCACATTTCAGTCAAGACAAGCTATCTTAATTTATAGCATAATGGCGTTTAAATAAGTGAGTGTTGGTTGCCCTTGGAAGGGCTTAAAATGTGCAGGCATTTGTACAGGCTGCAGGGTGAAAGGGCAGATGCAATTCTGAGAGCCCCAGCAGAGACCACCTTCTGGACAACTCCACTGCAGTTTCTCTCTCGGGTATGTATTTTTATCCTGTTTTCTCAGCTCAGCAAGAACTGAGATGAAATAACATGCCTCGTTACTAACTCCTTAAACTTCTTCTTGGATCAGCTGGTGTGTTTGGGCATATCAAATACCATGAATATTTAAAATGGTCACCCAAGTGATGAATTTCGTCACAGACTTGAAAATAGGGGGTGAATTATCCCGAGAGAGAAAACTGATACTCCATTACTACAATTTCTCTTGCTTTGCTCATTTCCAGGGTGCCAGAGGTCAGGGCAAAAGAGATTTCTGAGGAATTAGCATTAGCTCGCCAGCACAGCAGCCAGAACGGTTCGGTGTCTGCATCTGACTATGCCTGTGCCCTGGCAGGTGCCTCGAGGACACAAAGCATTTCTGCAGCACGCGGACTGACATGCTGTGCCCTAAAATTCAGCCCTGTACGGAAGCCCTTCCCGTGTAAAGCAAGGAGCAGCTGCTGCGGGCTGCATTTCCTTGCACGTGCGGTGTTTGCCCGTGCAAGCTGCTGGTGCCGCCGGCTGCTGGCGGAGCCGTGGACGCTGCTGGCCAGGGGGCTGCAGGTGGTGCCTCCCTGCACTGGGAGCGTGGTGTGGCTTCCAGCAATGGCCCTGCCTTCCCAGGCAGGTGCAGTCACCCGCCAGCTGTGAGAGCTGCGTGCACGTGGTCTGGGGCATTGCCTGTGGGACAGCAGCCGCCTCCATCGCGAAGAGCTGGCAGTGCAGCTGGGGGTGGTGCTTCCCCGTCGGGGGAGAGGAAGGCAGTGCTGGTGCCCCTAAAGGCAGGCAGTGTGTGAAGCCTGGTTGGAGTCCCTGCTGCTGCTGCGATAGTGCTGCTGGCTTGCATTGCCCTTTGTTACTGGCTGCTCCTCTTCTGCGGTCCTGTTCTCCAGCACTAGGTCTGTGTGCTTTACAGTTAGCGCTCACAGAAGTTTTTGAAGCAAGTGTTTTTTCTCAGGTACATGCCTTGGGCATAGTTTGAGTGAGGGTGAAATGCAGTACAAGGGTATATATGCCCTGGTCACATCCAGCAGATACAGGTTAGCAAGTAAGACTACTTGATTTGTAAAATAAATGTTCTCTTTCTGCATGCCTCTGATAAGTGATGTCTAGAAGAAATGGAGTGGTAGTAAACCTGCTGGATGCATCTCCCAAAGGTGAGTGGGAACACTGAACAGAGAGAGATGCAAAAAAATGTATTAAATCTTCCAGAAGTACAGTAGGAAAACAATCTTATTTCTCTGCTGTCTTGACAATTGCTTTTCTCTTTTTCTTGTCTGTCCTTCCCTTTGCATCTGCCCTCTTTTTTTTTTTATTTTATTTTTCCTTCTAGTGGGGAAATATTACCTTTACTTGTTAATCCTGTCTATATCAAAGCAATCACTGAAGCAAGGAGAATTACTGTGTGATCTGGTTCTTACACGCTGCCTACATGCTCTTCTGTGCTCCACATCACATAGAAAGAAAGAGGAGTGCTGAGCCCTGCTGCTGCTGCACTGGTAATGTCAAACTTCTTCCTTTCAGCGCAATGCGTTTCTGTCACGAGTCCATTGTGTCTCCACCGTGCTGTTCTTGCGTGCCTGAGTGCCTCTGAGTAGGACTTGGCTGAAGTCAGGGGGATGATGTTTGTAAAATACCTGGCATGTAACAGGAGCCAGTGGAAAATAACGTGTTATGTTTCACCTTGCACACTCCACCCCTAGAAAAACCTAAACCCGGTGCACGGAATAGCCTCTGGAGGATTTTTCAGGTAAATCTGAGATGAGGACACGCGGCCAGGACTCATCTGAGATGAGTACGCTGTGCCCAGCACCCATCAATGCCACACAAGTACAGTGTCTCCCTCAGCCTCCCTCACTCCCACCATTATCCTTATGTTCTCCCACACCTGTGGGCATTGCTACACGGATGCTCAGGTCTAGAAATCAATCTTCTCACTGCACTTCAGCCCATGCAAATTCCCATTCAGCCAGACTAAAGCTTGGGAGAGGGAAGATTTAGCCAGTTCCCTGAAAACTGGGCAGTTTTTCAACTATATTCCACTGGCCCCTGGTGCTATTTGCCGTGTCTTGGTAGCAGTGTTCCAGAGAGGTGTGTGTGTGAGAGTGTGGAGTGGTTGGAGGCATCACTTTTATTCATGTTACTTTGCAGGGGGTATCAGATATGTGGGCAAAGGAGGGAAAGTGTTCCCAGCTCCTGCTTACCCTTGCAGTGGCAGGGGAGGCAGGTGTCCACTGTGGCTGCTCTCTCCCACTGCCCAGTGTAATTGTGCTGAGGCCTCAAAACACCCTGTGACAGAGAAGCACCAAAGTATCTCCTGGTATCTACCTATGGCTCTGGAAATTTGTTCCTACCTGTTCAAGTCCACTGGAGGAAGGACTTTCCCATGGACACTGGGTGTGTGGTTCAGGCTATCTGGGTGTATCCCTGACTTAGCTCTCAAGCTCTCACTGGAGGTGATGGCTTTCTCCTCTTTGGCCAGAAACATAACAGCCTCACCATCACCTCCCTGAGATCTGATGAGTGTAGGATTCAAGCGAAAGAGATGCAGCCACATTTCATCTGTGCTCTCTGCAGGAGGAATCACAGAGCTGCCTCTTGTATAGATGTGGGAGGCAGAACAAAGTCAGGACATGCGGCTTCTTGCTGGTTTGCAACCCCTTTAGTTTGAATAATGATTCCAAAAACCTCATTTTTTTCTGTCTAGCATGAAAAAAATAAAAGGAATCTTCCTTTGGCAGGTCTGGCTGAACAAACCAGATTCAGCTGAGGTAAGGGATGGGAAGTAAAAAAGCCTGGTTGTTGTTCTGCTCAGGCTGATCATTCATCTCCAGATGTAAGCAGGAGCCAGTGTCAGACCTTGCAGGACTAAGGCAGCAATTTGTTTGTTCTGAGAGTGACAGAGTTAATTCAGGAGCCAGAAGCAGGTGCTGGGTGCCAGCACTGAGCTCAGACATGAGTTAAATTTCAGGACAAGAGAACATCGGGAAAAAATTCTCAGGAAAAAGAAAATAGGAAAAATGTGCTTGGGCTACATATTTTCTGTCTGAAAGCCTAGGAAAGCATGCATAGAAGCTATGTCTGGAGCTTGACTGCATTGTCGAACTAGCACTCCTCTGTGCACTGCCTTGCTCTTCAGGATAATGCTCTTCTGTCCAAGCAAGTCCAAACGAATCCATTTCTTTGTGAGCAGTAACAGCATTCATGGGATGACAAGCTACCAGGCAGAGGTGAGGGGTGGAGGTTTTTTCAGTTGTGTTTTACCCACTTTCTCAAGGATCACCAGTGGGTACTGCACTCTGTGCTGACCTGGAAGGAAGTTTTCACAGCTCTGGTTTGTTTGGTTGTTTTTCCAAAATGTCGGGGATTAGTCAGAGATGGCAGCCTGCAGCACGAATGTGAGTTCTGAGAGATTGGAATCTGAGATACCTCCAGCGCTGCCGCATCGCCTTAGGTAAAGAAACAGAGCTTCTGCAAAAAGCAAAACCTCTTGTCAGTCGTGGAGCTTTTTGTCCCAATACATTGTGTTGAAGCCCCACAGACCTTCTGGGACAGAAAACCAACCTCCTGCCCTCAAAGCAGTCACAGTTGATAACAGCCTTGCAGAGTTTGCTGCATGAGCTGCATGATCTCTGTGAAGTTACTAAGAAATGGCTTGAAGGAAGTTCTTTGTTTTCCTGTATAGGCTGTGGTTCCCTTCTTCCTATGCTTTTGGGTGCCAGTGTGTGAAGCTGTGTGGCCATTTGGGAGGAGAGTGTCAATGCCCACATGAAGTGTTTGCCCTGTGTCCTATCCCTCTCCATGCACAGGGCTCCAGTGTGAGCTGTGCCAGGGTCCTGTGAATGAGGTGGCAGGAAGGGTCCTGTATGCTCTTGGTGCAAAACTCTGTGCTTTGAGGGTTTTTGAGGATAGGTTTAAAAACACAGCTCCTGGTAACACTGTTAATACCTGTGTGTCACCCCTACCTGAAGGCACTGGTTAATTACAGCTGAGGCTCTGCTGGTAACAAAATCGGTGTGAAGTGCCCTTTTCCTTGAATTTCATTAGGAAAAGAGCAGCCAAAGGGTATGAAATTAGGCTACTCTCCTCGACTGGCCTCAGCAGTTGCTTTGAGGTGTGAGCACATTGCACTTTGCACCAGCACAGGACGAGTCCCCCTCAGAACCTTGGAGCCAAGTTTGGATTTGGTGGTGTGGGACCTGAGGAGTGCTGAGCAGCTAGGACTGGGCAACAGCTTTTGCTGGAGAAAGAAAACCTTCCGATCTCATTACCTCAGTGGCTTTCTCTCTCCAGCCTTTTTGTTCCACTTGCCTTCATTTTCTGTACTCTAGTTTCCACTCGAGTTTTCTTGCTTTATGCATGATGGTGATCGTCCACCCACCACCTTATTATTGTGTGAACCCTTTTGTTTTGGGTGAGGATGCTGAGAATTTGCTCAGATCCTCTTCCATGACAGCTTACTCCTCCCTGTGAAGTCATTTATGCCCAAGGCAGGTGAGGAATGCTTTTGAAAACTTTGGTTTGACACTTGCCTTTTAAAACCTTAATTTGGAATATACTTGGGGCTGTTTCAAGAACCTGCATTGGCTCTTCAGCAGCAGATCTATTAACCAGTCTGGATTAAACAGTTACCAAAATGATTGTTTATTAACCCAGGTAAAGCTGTTACGGAGAACGTGGTGTTTTTAAGCTATTCTTGGGCACAGTATTTTATCCATCCTCGATTTTCATCCCATGTTGAGTGTGGGTAGTGCAGGGGGGGATGGCGTGCACAGTGGGGGAGTCCTTTGTCTTAACAGTGCTCAGAGAGTGTGGAGGACTAAAGGTAGAATAGATTTGCCAGTCTTGGTTTCCAGGCTGGCAAAAACCTTCAGTCTCTTTGAGCCATGCTGTATGAATTTCTTTCTGCCTGCTCTGTTCCTTGTGCAGGGTTTGAGTTTGCAGCTGCTGCTGCAGCGTGGGGTCTTTGACTGGAAATCTTTACTCTCAAACCACAAGTATTCTTGAGTTTGGGGTATGATCCTTTAGCTTTTCAAAAGTACTCAGCAGTTTGCGAGCCTGTACTTGTGCTCAGATCCACATGTGCTTTTGAAATGTTTTTGCCTGAAAAAGGCTGATTTAGTTCTCCTCAGATGTTTCATTGCTTGGGAAGGAAAGTGGAGATTTTCTTGCCTTGCTCTCTGCCAGTCCCTTCATTAGCTGTGCTTGCCCTGGGATAAATATGCCCTGCTGTAGTGTTGGCTCTTTTCAAGTCCTTCCCGTCATGGTGAGAGCCTTCCTGATTTTATTTTCCCATTGAGGCCCCCAGGGCAGATGAACAGTGGTGGAGGAGCACCAAAGAAGGGGATGTGCCACCGCAGCAGTGGCAGCGTCCACTTCTTGAGCTGTAGCCCTTCAGGACGCAGCTCGTGCTGGCCTGCCGTGCAGTAACCAAGGCTGTGTGTCACATCCACGTGCCAAACCTGCTGCCCAGGGAGCATCCTGCTCCTCCATGTTCGTGGCTGCTCAGGGCTTGGCAAAGCATCAGAGGTGAGCAGCAGAGCTCCAGACCTTGGCTCCTGGTGCCGTCTTGTGCTTTGCAAATCAGGTCTGGCGTGTGATCACGAGTTGCTCAGCAGTGGCTGCGCCACAGTCTCACAGCCACGTTGTGGCAGAGCTTAGGAGGAAGGGTGCTGAAATTCTGGTTACAGCAAGGTTTTGGTCCATGGTCCTTGTCATGGCTGTAAGCTAAAGCACTGCTAGTGTTTCTCTCTGTAGCAAGAGTCCCTTCTTCCAGAGGAGCTCACCTCTTTCTGCTTTTCTCTGCCGCTCCAGGAAGGCCCACCTGCTTGCCCTGTGTAAGAAAATTCATTCCTTAAATGCCTGTGTGTGGAGTGGGACATGGGGACTGCTTAGTGTCCTATCAAACCCGCCCTCTTGGGGGCTCCCACCAAGAGATGGAAGCTGAGCTGGGTCCAGCCTTCCCTCAGCCGTTTTTCCTGCCCCACGGTTTGCGGCTGTCCCTGGTGTCACTGTCCCGCAGGCAGCGCTGGGGCTCACGGAGCTCCGCTGCAAACATGCCAGGGGCGCTGCAAGGGCACTGCTCGGGCTCCAGCTCAGTCCATCAGGGCATGCCAGCCCTCCGCAGCAGCACTGGCATCCGGCAGCAGGTAAGAGACTGCTGATACCACCTGTCAAGGTTAAGTCACTTAACTGTTTTTATCTGTTTTTAAATTAGGATGGAGAAGAAGAATTTAATCGTGCTAAGCTGCTGAATATTGGATTTGCAGAGGCCTTGAAGGAGTACGACTATGATTGCTTTGTGTTTAGTGACGTAGATCTCATCCCAATGGATGACAGGAACACCTACAAATGTTACAGCCAGCCACGGCACCTCTCTGTATCCATGGATAAATTTGGATTTCGGTGAGACGCTTTTTGAGTGGCACCTTTTTCCTAATAGCACTGCCAGCCTAGCAGGGGAGGCGCAGTGTGACACTTCCCCACCCACCGCTGAGAGCATGGGAAAGTATCTCTCCCAAAAGCCTGTCTGAACGTGTAGGGCCCTGCAGGGAGCTGCAGGGGAGAAGGGCACAGAAATGCAGCTGAGCAGTTTATTAAAATTCACAGCCTCTGGAAGGTGAAACGTAGGATGAGGAAGAGCAAAGCACTCTTCGTTTTTCAGATGCCCACATACCCCTTCTTGTGTTTCAGTCTGGAAGCTGGAAGACAGCTAGTGTTTCCACCCAGTCTGAAAAGTGAGACACTCTCACAGAGTGAGAATTATGTGTGCCTTTAAAAAGACTGCATCAGACACTATTTTAAGAGCAAGACAAAATTTTTTGGCTGTTTGCTTTTATGCTATTGAGAGACCTGCCCTGGTACATGAGAGCAGCACAGAGTGAAATCTCTTGCAGCATACATTTGGGTTCAACAATGTGTTCTGAACAAAAATGTGTCTTGCTTGTCCTTTCTGGGGTTTTTTGTTTTGTTTTTCTATGTTTTCCCTTCCCTGTCCCAAACCCCCAAGGAGGAGTTTAAAAGCTCATCTACAAAGTGAAGTCCAGCCATGACCCTATGGTGGCCAGTGGTGCTAAAGCTGTAGCAGTGGTGGTGTTGGCAGGGTCCTTACATGTCTCCACTCCAGACCCATGCCCTGCTTGGAGCAGGACAGCCACTGGCACTGCAGCAGCTGCAATTCTGTCTTGCACTGAGGTGAAACTTAAAAAACAGAAATGTACTGCGCAGTAAAAGGCTGCAGCTGCTTCCAGCTGCAGAATACTTCTCAGACGTATTTGGCACTGAGCCCACCAGTTCCCTCTCTCTCAGCTGAGTCCAGGGTACCACAACACATGGTTGCTTCCTGCGGCAGGATGGTGCCTTGCAGTGGGTGCTGGCTGTGTGTGGGCTGGGTGAAGGGCAGCAGCGAGCCCTTTCCAGGCAGCCAGGCAGGCTTGCCCTTGGCTAGCACCTCTTCTCTAATGTGCTCTTTTCTCTGCTTCCAGGTTGCCTTACAATCAGTATTTTGGAGGTGTCTCTGCCCTGAGCAAAGAGCAGTTCACAAAGATCAATGGGTTCCCGAACAATTACTGGGGCTGGGGTGGTGAAGATGATGACATTTATAACAGGTAAATTATTCTTCCACCTTGGCACCCTGGGGTGCATCTAGGGTGGGCACAGGGGGACATGGAGTCTCTCCAGGCAGGAGGTGAATGTGATCTGTGGGCACCCTACTGTCTTAGCAAGAGCATGTTCCTTCTGACACCCCATTTCTCAGCTCCCAAGGTGCAGTGGGGAGGGGGTCCAGTAGGAAAAGTCACACCCCTGCCCCCTCCCTTGCCATTGTTCACTTTCCCTGTCGCCTCACCAGCATCCACACCACTGGCTGGAGCAGTGTCCTTCTGGGTCTCCCAGCACTGGCTCAAAGAAGGGGATTCAGGACATGCTGCTGAAGGTGGATGAGACCTTGACCCACTTTGCCCAGTGCAGCCCAGGATTTGTTTGGGTCTGCAGTCTTGTTGCAGATCCCTTTGTTCCCAGGAGAGTTCAGTTAGTCAGGCTGTAAGCAGCTCTGTAATGCTGTGAGCCACGTGAGCTTGACTGGAAGGAAGCTGAGCACAGCTCAGAACTGCAGGAGAGGAGGAAGGTGTTCTCACAGGGCAGGCTGGGAACACCAGGGCAAAGGATAAACATGGTGGGGGTTGTGCTGCCTTACAGCTTCACATATCCACAGCATTCACTGAGAGAAGTCATCATGAGGGGCTTGTATTTGGAAGCCTTCTTCATGTCTCTCAGTGACAAAACCATTCTGTGATCTTTTCTCTGGGGTTTCTGAGCTCTTCTGGGCAAGATGTTCCAAAAATCTAAAAAAAAAAAAAATTGTACCTTCCTGAGGTTTTGCACTTCTGTTAAATAGCTAAAAGAGAGACAGCTTTCCAGTAGGGCATTCATAGCAAGGTGGCTCTTTTTTGAGCAACAGAAGCTGCTACACAGAAGTGAAAAGGGAGAAGCAAAGAAGAAATCAAGTACTTTTTCATCACTGATATCCATGAAAACACTCTTCAGGTGCTTTGTAGTAAGCATGCAAACAAAGACCGGCTGCCCCTCACCTGGTAGGTCCCAGCTGGGACCACTGACCGTCTCTTTTATGCTGCTTTGCCACCATTCACTTTGGTTCCCCCCAGCACTGCAGCTTTCACTTCACAAAAAATAAGTGCTCCTCTGGCTTCTATCCAGATGGGTTAAAAACTAGATGACTCCCACTCAAATTCGAGTCTACAGCCTGGAACAGGGTTAATGTGGGCGTTGGGTGTTGTTTGGAAGAGATGGAGGTGTAAATGAGGGTGTGGTGAATTATCTTGGTGTTGGCAGGGGGAGGTCTCTACCCCGCATGATAGATAAAGTGTCTGTGTGGGAAAGGACTGGCTTTCCTTGTGTTGGCAAGCTTGGAAGTGCATTAGTAACATTCCCCTCAAAAAGAAAAAAAAGTAGGTGAAACCAGTGGTTATTTGTGGAAGGTGCGGCAGAGCATCCCACATCCGTTGGGTGTTTAATGTTGCTTTCCACAGGCTGGTGTTTAAAGGCATGGGGATATCCCGTCCGGATGCGGTCATTGGGAAGTGCAGAATGATCCGGCATTCCCGGGACAGGAAGAATGAACCCAACCCCGAGAGGTGTGTCTCCCCCTGTCCCACAGCGGGTTTAGGGGTGCCTCCTGCCCTTGCTGCTCCGGCTGCTGCTTGGCTTTCTCTTCGCCGGGCACTAAGGTAGCATGTGAAGAGGCTGCAGCCATCTCCTCTGCTCCTGCTCCGTAAGCTGACACCTTCCCCTTGCCAGTTTACCTGATCACAGACATTTTCCCCAACGTTGTGCTATCGCACAAAGACCTTTCCTCTTTTTAAATTTTTTTTAAAATTATTTTTATTAATTTTTAAAATTAATTTTTAATTAATTTTTTCTTAATTTTTTTTTCTTAAATGCAGAAAATTGGATTCCAAGCTATTGTTTCCAGCTTGTCTTTGGGGTGTAAACTTCTGCTCCAGTGCAGAGCTGGAAAGGGACCTGTGTGATTTAAAAGCTTGGCTGCTTCTTCCTTGCTAAAATTTGACCCCATAGGGATGCATTGGCCCACTGCTCAGGCTGGCCAAATCTGGGAGTTTATAGCAGTGATACTCAGGGTTTTCTTGAAACACCTGCGATGCTGCTTGAGAGGCATGTGACAATCAGATTGTTTAAACATTTTTTCCTTTCTTTCTTTCTTTGTTGTTTCCACTCTCTCCCCCACTTTTTTTTTCTTCCCCTCCTGCAGGTTTGACCGAATTGCTCACACGCGGGAGACAATGAATTCTGATGGCTTAAACACACTATCCTACAAGGTGTTAAGAACTGACAAGTACCCTCTGTACACAAAGATCACAGTGGATATTGGCTCCCCCAACAGCTAACATCAGAGACACAACAGAGACTTGCCTATATTGCCCAGGATATTTGGCCTCACTGGTGCATTACATGTGCTGTTTTATAACAGTTTCAATGAACCAAAAAAAAGGGCCTCTTTTGGCATGCCAAAGTATCTCCAAATTGGTTGGACGAGTGCTTTTTTAAAATTTTTTTTAAATTTTAAACTTGACNCTAAAAAAAAAAAAAATTGTACCTTCCTGAGGTTTTGCACTTCTGTTAAATAGCTAAAAGAGAGACAGCTTTCCAGTAGGGCATTCATAGCAAGGTGGCTCTTTTTTGAGCAACAGAAGCTGCTACACAGAAGTGAAAAGGGAGAAGCAAAGAAGAAATCAAGTACTTTTTCATCACTGATATCCATGAAAACACTCTTCAGGTGCTTTGTAGTAAGCATGCAAACAAAGACCGGCTGCCCCTCACCTGGTAGGTCCCAGCTGGGACCACTGACCGTCTCTTTTATGCTGCTTTGCCACCATTCACTTTGGTTCCCCCCAGCACTGCAGCTTTCACTTCACAAAAAATAAGTGCTCCTCTGGCTTCTATCCAGATGGGTTAAAAACTAGATGACTCCCACTCAAATTCGAGTCTACAGCCTGGAACAGGGTTAATGTGGGCGTTGGGTGTTGTCTGGAAGAGATGGAGGTGTAAATGAGGGTGTGGTGAATTATCTTGGTGTTGGCAGGGGGAGGTCTCTACCCCGCATGATAGATAAAGTGTCTGTGTGGGAAAGGACTGGCTTTCCTTGTGTTGGCAAGCTTGGAAGTGCATTAGTAACATTCCCCTCAAAAAGAAAAAAAAGTAGGTGAAACCAGTGGTTATTTGTGGAAGGTGCGGCAGAGCATCCCACATCCGTTGGGTGTTTAATGTTGCTTTCCACAGGCTGGTGTTTAAAGGCATGGGGATATCCCGTCCGGATGCGGTCATTGGGAAGTGCAGAATGATCCGGCATTCCCGGGACAGGAAGAATGAACCCAACCCCGAGAGGTGTGTCTCCCCCTGTCCCACAGCGGGTTTAGGGGTGCCTCCTGCCCTTGCTGCTCCGGCTGCTGCTTGGCTTTCTCTTCGCCGGGCACTAAGGTAGCATGTGAAGAGGCTGCAGCCATCTCCTCTGCTCCTGCTCCGTAAGCTGACACCTTCCCCTTGCCAGTTTACCTGATCACAGACATTTTCCCCAACGTTGTGCTATCGCACAAAGACCTTTCCTCTTTTTAAATTTTTTTTAAAATTATTTTTATTAATTTTTAAAATTAATTTTTAATTAATTTTTTCTTAATTTTTTTTTCTTAAATGCAGAAAATTGGATTCCAAGCTATTGTTTCCAGCTTGTCTTTGGGGTGTAAACTTCTGCTCCAGTGCAGAGCTGGAAAGGGACCTGTGTGATTTAAAAGCTTGGCTGCTTCTTCCTTGCTAAAATTTGACCCCATAGGGATGCATTGGCCCACTGCTCAGGCTGGCCAAATCTGGGAGTTTATAGCAGTGATACTCAGGGTTTTCTTGAAACACCTGCGATGCTGCTTGAGAGGCATGTGACAATCAGATTGTTTAAACATTTTTTCCTTTCTTTCTTTCTTTGTTGTTTCCACTCTCTCCCCCACTTTTTTTTTCTTCCCCTCCTGCAGGTTTGACCGAATTGCTCACACGCGGGAGACAATGAATTCTGATGGCTTAAACACACTATCCTACAAGGTGTTAAGAACTGACAAGTACCCTCTGTACACAAAGATCACAGTGGATATTGGCTCCCCCAACAGCTAACATCAGAGACACAACAGAGACTTGCCTATATTGCCCAGGATATTTGGCCTCACTGGTGCATTACATGTGCTGTTTTATAACAGTTTCAATGAACCAAAAAAAAAGGGCCTCTTTTGGCATGCCAAAGTATCTCCAAATTGGTTGGACGAGTGCTTTTTTAAAATTTTTTTTAAATTTTAAACTTGACTTTACACAACTTTCTAGCTCTCCATTGGTTCGTAAGTCCAGAAGCTGTATATACGAGTTGTAAATAGTTACTTTGCCAGAAAATGTTGAATCTGATCGATTTGCTGCAGTACTCCCCATGCTGAGTTAATTGCTGGACTCAAATTTTTCTGATAGTGACTGTGATGTACCAACACTTAGTGCACATGCTATTTGATGTTTTGAATGAGGTGTGTGCAGGCATTGTTTTTAATTCATTCCTGGTTTTACTTTATGAAGGACTGTAAAATGCTGCTAAAATTGTCCAAGTTTACGCTTTTCGTTAGATCTTTGTTAATGGAGACAGCATAATACAACTTCTTTCTCATAGTGACCAAAACAAACATCTCCTCTATGTGCAGAGCAGGTGTTGAACAATCAAGTCTGGATTCAATGAATGTCATTATTTCTTTTAGTCTCAAAGGAGGCTTTGAGTGAGTTGAGACAGT
Organism: Cisticola juncidis; assembly: GCA_013400215.1. Taxonomy (NCBI): domain Eukaryota; kingdom Metazoa; phylum Chordata; class Aves; order Passeriformes; family Cisticolidae; genus Cisticola; species Cisticola juncidis. Next base: position 229,257 of record VXBR01011954.1, read on the forward strand.
TTGCCAGAATTTGTGGGCAAGCTTCCTGCATAGGGTGGGAGCTACACAGATGGACTCTCTAAAAAGTGCTGGCTTCAGATAACCTTACTTCTGGATGTGATAGACATTATTTGTTTCAGCATAACACCACCTGGGATTTTTTTTGGGGGGGTGGAGGAGTTCAGAGAGGCGTGGGTTTGTGGTGTTGTTTTTTTTCCATGAAATAAAGATTAATTTAATTGCACGAATAAATTATGGCCTTAAAATTTGCTAACACTTGTTAGCAGTGGTAGGAAGTTACTGTGCTATTTAAGCATTGTCTGAAGCTTCCTAAAACCAAAATTTCCTCTTGCTAGATTGTGCATAAAACTTGAAATCTTTTATTACTTTTGTTGTTGTTGTAACATTTTAATGACTTTTAAAAGCAATTTGTGTATCACAAGCAGTATATTTAATACCAGATTAAAGTAGGGTGCAGCGTAATAGGATATGATTCAAAGCCTCCTTTATCTTTAGACTAGCAGGCTTTTATGTGCGTCATTATATACAAGCCATGTATTTTGTTTGCTCTGCGTATTTGTCCATTAAATCTCCTGCGGTGCTGAGATAAACACAGCAGGACCACATCCAAATGATTTTTCTTTGCCTGGAGCCTGTTTGCAATGTGTGTCCTCTACCTGACACCTCCCTTCTGATAGGCTTGAGGGGCATGCACATTCTGCAGCACTGTTTTCTGTCAGTGCACCAGGGCACCACCTGTACAGACCCTGATTTTCCTCCCCTTGATGTGTGTGCTGACACCCTGGGAGATGGTTTAAGTGATTTAAAGCTCTTAGCTAAAACTGAGAACTGAATTCCTTCTGGTGAGTACTTTGCCACCAGCTATGACCACAGCAATTTGCACTTCCTTGGCCTGTGCTGAAGGTTGTTAAAATCAGGGACACTTGTTGTATTGGGGATCATCTTCAGCACTGCCTTTTTTTTTTTTTCCCTTTGTTTGGTTTCCTTTGTTTTTTTGTTACATTTTTTGAGACCTGAAGGTTTTTCTGAACCCTTGCACTGCAGGGGTGGGATCCTGCAGGGACCAGGGAACAGTGCATTTCTTCTTAGGCCAGCAGTTGCTCACAGGATGCAGAGACTCTAATTACTTGATGCCTTTTTTGTCTTGCTTTGGAAAAGTCTTCATCCCTTTGGTTCAAAGCTCTTTCTGGCTAGACTTGCTGCTCCAGTCATGGCGGGAGCTGAGGAAAGATGGGCTTGCACGGAGCAGGAACAAAGCACAAGGAAGGAGGCTTGTGGTTAAGAGCTTAATCCTTTGTGCTTATCATTGCATTAAAACAAAATACAATGCACTAGTCCTTATGGCAGATCGGGTCCCAGGTCTTAAAGATGCATGGGAGTACAATAAGATGTGTTTTACAGAAATCAGGTCACACTTTTTCCTGTAAAACACTGGCATGAGTGTAGTCTGTAGCAGTAATGAAGACACAGGAGAGGACTATTTTTAAATTTTTTTTTTCAAAGCTGCCTTAGAAGGAGGGTCCCACTCCCACAGCTAGCAGCAGATAACCAAAACTTTATCAAGGCTGCACTTGAAAATGCCATGCCTTTGCAGAGAGAACCTCAATTTTGTGCTGAGCCTTTTGTAAGTGGAAGAGTTGAGACCTTCAGCTGTAGTGATGTCTGTCTGCTGCCAGGCGGATGGGGGAGACACTGGCAGCATTCCTTGCAGTGAGATTCTTTGATGGTTTGAAAAAATTTAGTGCAACAACTTGTCGTTTGGCTGTGTGCCAAAATTAATCAATGTCATGGAGGTGGAATGAGCGCTTGTTTGTGGCTGTTGCGATCAACAGTTTCTGCGACACGTGCCTTGAAAGAGGGAAGAAATGGAAACTGGAGAATCAAGAAACTTGAAAGACATTTTCAGCAGAGAGATACTAGGAGAGCAAGAAGCTGCTGCATAGTTTCTCTTCCACTAAAGAGAAGTGCTAAAGCCACAAGCCATGTAAAGAACTGAAGCCACCTTGTGTAGCTCATGTTGCCCTTTGGTGCTGATCTGTGATTTCTAGATCTCATTGTCTCTGTGTAAACTGTATCAGTCAAAATCATTAAATGCTCTTGACTCGACCTGGCCATGAAATTTCTCTCCCTGGGATTTTCAGGGGCCACATCTACAAACACTCACGTTGCACAGAAGCCAATTCTGACTGTCCTATGGTGGGTGGTGTTTTTTCCTTTCCCCTGCTGGTGAAAACACTCAGAGCTATACTGATTGTAACTAAGGGTTGAAACCCAGAAAAAACAGCTTCAAAGGAAATACCAGTGCTTGGATTCTTTGAGATAACTGACTGCTTGTTAGCATGAGGGAGAGTCCTGATATGCTGCTTTTCCCTAGGATGCTACTTGTATACTGGACTGCTTTTGGGTTTCCTGTAGATGGTTTTGCTTTTGCATTCTTACCATTCATATATCAAGGGATTTGTAATCCAATGTTCCTTCTTTACTATTGATGTCAAATAAAAATATTTTCAGTTACAATGTTTGGCAGCGTTGCTCTGGATTGCCCCTCTTTCACAGTGGGTTTCTGGCTCGTGGGGTGGACTAGGCTGTACCCTAATCTCCTTGCATTAACTTTCTCCAGCTTTTCCTCCCTCTGGCTGCCCCCTGAATTAATTTCTGTGTGCTGCAAAATTTTTGCCAGTTAGAGACAGACCTAAGAGTCCCCAGATGAAAACCATAAACTGTAGGGTGGTTCCTTTATTTGTAAGTAGGGGGACAGCATGCAATCCATCCTGAAACCAGGCAGGGGATGCAAACTCTCACTCAGGCTGTGGCTGCTTGGGGGAACACGCCACTGCTTGCTCCCTGAGTGCTTGTGGGTTTGGCTAGAGAGTGAAAATGGAGAAGTAATTTCTGGGAAACTGAAGTAAACATTTGCCTGTGTTCCTTGGCAATTTCTCACAAAAATAGTTTCTGTGGAAGAGATCTTTCTGGCCATACTGTGGCTAAGGCTAGGCATGAGCTTCCCAGTGCTCTCCAGGGAAAGGTGGCTCTTTTCCAGCTGAGACCAACTACCAGCCAGGCTGACACAGTGGGCAGGGCAGCACCAAGCTCCTGCAGTTGCAGGCATGCTCTGAAGACCATATTGATTAAGGGCTCTGGAAAAGGGCAGTGGCCTCTGCCTTCTTTGTCCCTTCACAATTGCCTCCGAGGACTTTGGGGATGATGCAGGACCTGATATCACTACAAGGAAGCTGCCAGCAGACTGGGGTGCTGCAGCAGGCTTGGTGGTCCCTGTTGCGTCTTCTGTTGACTCTCAAGCCCTGAAATCAAGCGCAGGAATCATGGGTGTTACTTTTTCATGCTTCCAAGTTCGGCATCTACAGGGAGAAAAATAGTCTGAGAGCAACCTTTCACTAACTCCTGCTGAGGGGAGGAGTATTCTGTGGGCAGAATACTCTTGCCCTCAGAGTATTGAGCTATTCCTCCTCTCTACACCCTGAGTGGGTGAGGTTCAGTGTCTGGAAGAAACCATGTGTGGAAATTGTGTCCCTTGCTCAAAGCAGTAGCTGAGAAGTGTCACCAGGATTTCACCCTTCTCCCCACTAGTTACCAAGACTTCCCTGAACCAGACCAGCATGTGGCTGGTAAAGGATCCCTTCACTTTTGCTGTGAGACCATATTTGCTCTAGCAGAGCTTTCTCCAAAGAGCTAGGATGAGGGAGTAGAGGTTTCTTACATTTATCCCACATGTTTACCCTGCTACATTTTCCTGTTCCCCAGCCCCCAGAGGGGAAAGAAGAGCCAAAAAACCCACAACAACAACAAAAAAAAAGCTGTTAAAAGGAAGAAAAGTTCTAAGCTGGAGTTTGCTAAACCTTTACACCCTCTTGGAAGGAGTCTAACGTAGGCGTGCTTGTCCTTTGTTCTTGCTTTGTGTCTTAGCACAGCACTGCTTGATTGCTGGATCTGTTCTTATTTGACTGCATCCAACTGCAGGATGACTGTATACTCAGGGACAATGCACTTACATGAGACCTCTGTTTTCTGTCAATCCAAGGCAGCAACCCCACCCCAGAAGCCTGTTTTCCTTATCCATCCACTGCTCTAAATGTAACTACCAGCAAAGCAGATGAGTGCACAAAGATCTCAGGGGTGACTTGACTTCTCAAGTCTGCACCAGACTTTGCATGAGCCAAGTGGGGAAAATAAGGGATTTGGGTTAAAGCCGAAGGCTGGACCAGTGAATTTTTTCCTGATTACATGCCTTTCAGATGTATGAAAATTATTTCCAAGAATTCTTGCTCCATGATTTTTCCAGGGATGGAAGTATTGCTCATCATAATTTTGTATTATATTTTGTAATTACTACACAAAGATGGAGGTACTACTACATTTTCACATCCTGCTCCTTGCCCTCCCTAAAAGTGGGCATCATATTAGGTTTTTTATTCAGCCTCTTCCCATTTGCCATGGTATTCTGCCATGGCTGACAGCAGCTTCATTGACACGAACTGGTAACTCATCTGGGTTAGTGTCATCTATTCTATTCTCTAAGCAGTCCTTAAGCCTCACATTTGGTCTTCCCACCTACTTCCAAAACCAAGGAGGGGAATGCAGAGATCTGGGAGAAGGCTTTGCCTCTGAAGTTTCTGCAAAAATCCATTGATCACTGTGGGGGTTTTTTCCATATTGTCCAGTACCACAGTGTTTCCTCCTTCTGTCTGTCAGTGGATGTGCATTTTATCCAACTTCTAGAATGCCTGTAGGGTGCTGTTTGTACTACCTTTAATGATCCTTTCTAGTCTTGAGTTCTAGGTGGAACTTGGCCATGTTCAATATCACCTCTATGTTCTCAAGCAAGCAATGTTTACTACATTATTTTGCTATCTATCATATTTCCCATTCTTACATGCTTTGTTGCTGTTGTGTTTTCGTTGGGGTTTTGTTTTTTAGTTTTTTTGCTAGAAGAAGTTCCCTTTTTAGTCAAGCAGGACTTCTAGTGAAATTCCCAGTCTTCCTGCAGAATAGAAGGCTTGGGATATTCAGGATGAACACTGCGAAAAACCTCTTTCCGAGGAGGGTGATGCAGTCCTGGGACAGCACACCGAGGTGTCAAGAGAGGAGGTGTCAAGGGCTGCTCAGGGGTTCCCAGGCTGTTGTGACTGACCCAGCAATAAACCAGCCCCTCGGGAGCTCCAGGCCAGAGCCAGCAGAGCAGCAGGAGTGCAGTCCCTGTGTGAAGGGGCACTGCTGCACCAAGGTCATGGACAATGCCAACAAGCCTGAAGAAACCTGCAGGGCACTTCCAAGAAAAGAGCAGGGGGTCGTCCAGTTGCCTGTGCTTTCCAAACCTGCTTCATGCTACATTTTACTGATCAGAACTTGTCATGGTGTTTGCACTGTGACCCATCTGCTGTGCTGCAAGGGAGAAAGGGAGGAGCTGTGAAGCTTTCCAAGGTTGTGTCCAATTCATCCAGAGCTGGCAGACCTGCAAAGCCCATGTCTGGGAGCATGTGGAGGTGCTGTTGACTGTTGGCACATAAAAAATCACAGTAAGAGCTCACTGACTGTTTTTTTGGTTGGTGGTTGGTTTTCTTTGTTGGTTGTTGGTTTTTTTTGTTTTTTCTTTTACATCTTCCAACTTTCTCTCAAGAAATAACTTAGTCAAAAAATGCAAAACATTGGTAGGAAACTTCACATTTCCTATGTGAAAAAGAGTTTGAAAAGTCCTCCCTCCAGCAGCACCTCACCTAGCAAATGCCTCAGCTTTCTTTCCAAAAATACAATCTGGAACAGAAACAAACAAACAAACAAAAATTGATAATCACTGTTACCTCTTTCCCATGGGATATAGTGACCCCTCTAAGGGAAATGTGTGCTTACAAGTCTTCACAGAGAAGAGCAGCACTGATGAAGGGGGTCTGGGGTCACAAAACCCCAGAGCAGCATGTGTTCCACCAATGTGAGAGAAGATGTCTCTGCAGCATAATTACTCTGCCCACTTCCTGAAATACTGTCAGAGATACATAGGCCCAAGGAAAAGTGAGATGTGCCAGAGAGGAGACCAGGACAGGAAAAAAAAATCTGATTTGAAGCTAAAAGAGATTATTCTTCTGTTTGTGGTCCAAATTTCTTTGTTTTTCTGGCTGTAGTATGACCAGAAGTGATGTGTTCTTACAGAGGAGACACTGGTATGGTCAGCCTTGGCACTGGGGTCTTTATGAATTTAATGCATCCAGTCACCAGTCATCAATGCCTGGGGATGTGCTTGACACAAGGAAGGGCAAAGGCTATGTAAGGACATCAGTGAGGACAGGTGAGGTATGTTGGTGAAACGAGACCACAGAGGCAGCCTCAGAATGTCACAGAAGCATAGTATGGCTGGGGCATCTTGGTTTGGAAAACAGATATCTGTCAGGGAAAACTGGACTTTCTCTTGAAATGGAGAATGTAAAAAAAGCCTCCCTCCAAATTATTGCAATTTTGCAATTAGGAGCTTTCAGGCAAAAATATGGGAATAGGAGTAACAGTTCTTTACTAGGAATATTAACAATGCAAAGGCAGTAATACAAAAAAAAACCCACAAAAAACCAACAAAAAACCAAAAAAACCCAACCCACACAAGCAAGTAAACAAACAAAAGTCCTAGAAAAGCCTGACGGAGTCAGGAATACGACCTGACACCCGGTTGGCCAGGGTGTTGGAAGCAGTCCAAATAAGTCCTCCTGGAATGACAGATGTGGTTCTGTTGGAGTAGAGATGATCCTGTAGTGGCAGTGAGATGAGTCCGGTCTTCCTCTGAGAATCCAGTGGAGAAGAAGATGCCTGGTGTTCCTGTATCTCAGTTTTTNACTCCGAACACTTCCAGGACTGGGGCATCCATGTCTCTCCAGTTTTTAGAGATGTCACGTGAGACTGTGTCAAACTCTTTGCACAAGTTCAGGTAGATAACATCAATGCTCTTCAGAATGGCCAAGTTTTGCTCATTTCAGGTGGAAAACACTGACTTTCCCCCTGCGCCTCTAAAACTTGCTTTCTCACCCAGCTGCTAGAAATTTGCCTCACATATTTACCAGGCCTGGGTTGTTTTCCAAACTTAGGTCTAAGCAGGAGTCCTACAAGGGAGCACAAAGCTAAGGGGACAAGCTGGATGTCTCTGAAGTAATAGGAGGAAGACTACTCCTTTTAGGAGGTTTCCACTCCAACTGGACAAATCCCTGAGTGATGATAAAAGTGTGAATTCAGATTTATACTTGCTTTGAGTAAAGGGATTGAGCAAGAACCCTTGAGAGATCCTTCCCTGCCATAATCATTCTAAACCACCATTATACCCTTAGAAAACACAATTACAGATGCAGCAATTGACTGTGTTTTGGTTACGTCTAACTTACATGAATGTTGTGGTACACCTCAGCAAGAATCCTGGAGAAACAGGGTCTCAGCACACCTTGTTGATGTAACAAGGATTGCCCAGACAACACAGAGAATAGGAATGGAAACTGGGATTTCTCAGAGAGGTCTATTTAGCAGCCTTCCACATTGTGATCTCACTGCAATGAGAATTCCTGGATGCCATCTGATTGCAGAGGTGGTGAGTGCCTTTAACATGTAAAGGGCTGGTGAATACCGGAGTCAGTGTTGGCTACTGCAAGCAGCAGGGCTGTGACTGGCTGGGAGTCTGCTCTCTGCAAAATTAGCTGCTGTGAAAGTCAGCAAGCCTAAACCACTGGCACTGGCCCACCTTTGAAGCATTTTGCTAGAGAGTGCTCTGTCCCACACATGTTAATTATAATATTGCCCAAAATCATGATTAGACACATTGACACATACATATTAAACCCACTGAGAACTGGAGCATTAGACGGGCACAAAAAGCTATGCTCAGAGACACTCAAGGCACCATGCACCGGCTATTGCCAACTCAAAAGGTTTTTACAACCAGGCAGATGATGAGAATATCCATCCTTAGAGATGTCTGGATGTGTCCTTGGTTCTTAGCTCTGTGTGGCCCTGTGTGACCAGGGGGCTTGGACCAGATGATCTCCAAAGTTCCCTTCCAACCTTAGTTGCACTGGTCCCCAGGAGAGCAGAGCTGTGTTGAGCAAAGCTGCCCACAGCCCCACAGCTGTGGCACTGAACCCCTCAGGATCACACCACATTGGGCATCCTGGCACTTCTTCAAGGTGTCTGAGCTTCTAGTCATCTCTTAGCCCTTGTCCTCCACCCCCTTTCCTGCACAGCACTGGCAGGTGTTGCTTTCACACACCCAGCAGGTGCCTGACACTGTTGCTCAGATCTGTTTCTCATGGCTCAGCTGCCACTGCTTTTCTTTGGAACACTTAACACAGGCTTTGCCCAGCTTTTGAGGCTGCACACCTAACCCACTGCCAGTGAGCTATTTATAGTCCTGGACTCTCTGCTTCTGGCCTGTTCCAAAACTTTCAAGGCCCCTGCTGCTATCATGCTTACATCACACATTAATAACAAGAGACATCTAGCACCACAGGCCAGTTGACACACCAGGCACTCATGAGGAGCTGGCAACATGTATAACAGGCCACAACAGGGTCTTGGTATGCTGCGTATCCACTGTTCTAGTGTAAAGGCTGAGACTGTTACCAGCGGCAGCAATGTCCTTCCTCATGGAGACCCAGGTCACAGCAGCAGATGGCAAAAAAGCAGATCAGAAATCTCAGAGCAAAAGCTCATCTTGCAACAATACAACAAAACTTGCTGTGGTACCCCATGGGAAGAGGGAGTACTTATCTTGAAACTAAGCCAGTTGCCTCTTATTCACAAGGATATTCAAGCTGAGAGCATCTGAATAGTCTGTTCAGGATAAAAGCACCAAAATGCAAGCAGTCTGTCCAAGGATGCTGAATGCTGATGCAGAGTTTAAGGGACACTCACTACTGAGGTCTTATGATGGTTCCTATGTTGTTACCTCAGAAATAAATGTGTGCTGCTTTTGAGTCCTGACTTTTGGTACTTGTTAGGAGCTGATGGTGATTGTGGTCTCTTGTCCCTCCATTTTCTTCATCTCTGCTCCTCTTCTGGAAACCATTAAGAAATACTCACTGCTCTTTGTCTCCTTATCAGAGTGCTTTAGGTCTCGTCTTCCAAACATTACTTTTAATGGCTTCAGTATATCCTGCTTTAGGCTGGCAAATATTTGAGACCATCCCAGGAGTTCAAGTGGAAAGCAGCTGGAACCTGTAGTCAGCTATCCATCACATCCATGATTCCCTATCCTGTGGCTGCTCCTGCCACTTGTTCCTGCTGGTGCTCCTGCACCCACATGCTCTCCATCTGGTCAAAGTTTTCCTTACAGAATAATGAAAATCAGCATAGGATTTCCATGAAGATAGAAGAAGTAAGGGTAAGGGAACAGTTGTCACCTTAGACAAATGCTAGTTTAACACTCGGAATCAACAAAGAGATTGAAGATTGCTACCACAGTCACCCATGCAGCACAGTACTGTCAAATAAATTTATTTTCTTCTAATTTTCTTCCTTAAAACAAAACAAAACAAAACAAAACAAAGTAAAAACAGCACAAAAGAATAAAAAGCAAGCAGTACAGAATTACCGCTTCAATCCAATAAAGGGAATGGTTTCTGTTATATAATCGGATTTCCTCAAAACATTTTTTCACTTAATATCACATGACGTTTCCGTAATACCCATGCCTTATACAAAAGAAACAAGCATTTAAAAATGGTCTAGTGACCTTTCAAAAAGTAGCTGTTACAAAACCTTTAAGAAGTTTGCAGATGGCAGAAACATGGTGGTATGACAAATAATGTGTCTCCATTTCAGGAGGCTCTGAATATAACCAAATCATTACAGTTTGGTGAAATGAACCTTCATAAATTAGAGAAACCTAACTAGGGGCAAATAATGCCAGATATGAGGTCTCACAGTGTTGCATAAAGCAGTGTTGCAGAGAGATTGAAGTGTATCTGTGGGTAACACCATGAGCTATTTGTGCTGCAGGTAATCAGGATAATGCAACCCCCAGCTGTAAGAAAGTGGGTAACAGCATTAGAATCAGACAGGTTATGCTTCTGTGCACAGCCCTGGTGGGCAAAGCATTTGGTTGATGTCTGTATTTCCAGAGGACCAAGGACACATGCATATTCAAAGAACTGCAGAAATGAGCAAGGAGTGCTACAAAAATTAACCTAGTGCTGCACATCCAAGAGGGAAAGAGTGTCTCTGAACCCTGTCCACAGGTACAGCACAGCAAAAGAGAGAAGGCTGTAATATTCCCCTCTAGCTTGGGGTCGATAAGGTCTCTGCTGTGCTGCTCTGTCTTGGTTTGGAAGGACAGGTCAGGGAAAACTGGACTTTCCCTTGGAATGGAGAATGTAATACCCTTTCCCTCCAAATTATTACAATTTTGCAATTAGGAGCTTTCAGGCAAAAATATGGGAATAAGAGTAACAGTTCTTTACTAGGAATATTAAAAATGCAAATGAAGTAGTACAAAAGAAACAAACAAACAGAAGTCCTAGAAAACCCTGACGGAGTCAGGAATATGACCTGACACCCAGTTGGCCAGGGTGTTGGAAGCAGTCCAAGTAAGTCCTCCTGGAGTGACAGATGTGGTTCTGTTGGAGTAGAGATGATCCTGTAGTGGCAGTGAGATGAGTCCGGTCTTCCTCTGAGAATCCAGTGGAAAACAGGTTGCTTGGTGTTCCTACATCTCAGTTTTCACCTTGGTAGGAATGGCTGGCTCCTCCCACACTGAGTAGAGCATCTCACAGTGGGATGGTGTAATGTGTCATGTCACTGGTGAGCCTTACTGGCCCATTAACAGAAAATATTCCCCCTGGAGGGTGGACAGTTGATGAAAGAGATAAGAAACACTGCCCCACCTGGTTTTAACAGCTGGCCTATTATCAGAGGGCATCCACCCTCCTCCGCCCTGGAGTTACAAGAGATAAAGGAAAAAAAATCATCTCCTCGACTGGTTTCAGCAGATGAAATAGAATACACTTTTTTTTGGTTTTGTTACATAACTCAAGACATCTTCCCTCACACTGGATATATCTCTGGGGAGGAGACATTGACTACTCTGCAGGAAACTTCTGTGTCTCTATGTTGCATCTGCATTTTATACTTTAGATCCTCACAAGTGTTTTATAAGAGATGAAAGTGCTGAGCAAGTTTGGAAAAGCAGTGAGTTAAAATGGTCTGCCTGAGGAGGTGGTGGAGTCACTGTCCCTGGATGTGTTTAAAAAAAGATTGGATGTGGCACTCTGTGTCGTGCTATGGTTTAGTTGAGGTGTTAGGGCATGAGTTGATGAACTTGATGATCTTGAAGGTCTCTTCCAACCTAGTGATTCTGTGAAAATGACCAATGTGAGCAGTATGCTCAAATGGCACATGGTGGACAAGCAGAACTGAGCATCCCTTTGAGCCGAGATGGACCTGCAAATCTGAAGCCATTCCTTTGGGTGGATAATTTCACCTTAAAGGGCTGAAATTATTAATTCCTAGTGTTGTCTCAATACTCAGGGCATTTCCTTAGTTTCTGTGTGCACAGCATGAGCCTCATCACTTGAGTGTTGGGGCAGCCGGGTGAATGCCTTGCATCCACCTGCCCAAGCACTGTCTGTCCATCTTTCCCTCTTCAAGTTGTCCAGCCAGTGAGCCTATTTTTTCATGCCACTTATTTTCCAAGCTACAGATGTGCACAGTCCTGGGATATCGACCTCAGCTCTGACAAATCCCTTGCTGCCTGTCAGTGAGAGAACAACCTCTCTGCAAGTGTCAGGTGCAAAAGCCCCAGTGTGGGATCAGCAAAAGTGGATGCAGACATCTGGTTTTAGCAAACAAATTCTTCCTGAACTCCAAGCCAAGAGCAATGCAGCTTTTTTTTTTTTTTTTTTCCCTGGGAAAAGGGGACAAGACCCTGGACCCCAGATGTTTTCCAGCAGAATACTTATACAAAGCCTTCTGCAGTCTGCCAGAGGAGTGCCACATGTCCAGATAGATGGTAAACAGAGCTGGACCCTGAGGGGATTAGTGGTGAGACTGGGAATCTTGGCAGCTGAGAGCAACACAGCCCAGGACAAGAAGAAAAGCAGATAAACCCTCAAAATCACAGCGATAGTGCAGTACAGCTACATGGCTTTCCACATGGCCTGAAACCTGCACATGCTCTTACTGAAAGAACCTTGTGACCAAAAAGCCAGAGGAAGCCCAGTGATGGCTGCAAAGGAGAGGAGCTCAGTTGGCTCATTTGTAGAGCGGAGTGGGAACAGATGCCCCTCTACCACCCTGACCCTTCTAGTTGTATTTCATCTTCCCTTGCAACTGCCCAAGAGCGGCCTCCCCAGCCTCACCAGCAGAGCTGATAAGGCAGCACTATGTCACCTGGGGCAGAGGGGGTGGGCTGGAGTTTCATTCTAAACAAGCCCAGAGACAGAGGAACTTGCAGCTGCCAAATCAACCAACTTCTCCTTATCTCTGTTGTGATTACTTCCTCCCCCTGCTGCATTCCTTGAATAGCAATGCTTGTTTTGGAAATTCCTCTCCCCAACGGTTTTAGGCTGGAAATCTTTGAGGATACAGCAGCACTCTGGTGTCAGAAGTTGCACTTGCCCTGGATCTGTGTGACAGGCTGTCCTGCCCATGTGGACCCACGGGGGTGCCTGGGGGAAGCAATGCCCCAGTCTGGCAGCTGCTGAATATGTAATTTTTGTTTCTGTTGTCCCATCACTTATTACTCTGTGATTCAGCACCTTGGTCCACAGCAGTAGTGGCCATACAAAACAGCTCATTCCTTCTAAACCTGCTGCTCCAGCTCCCAACCTCTGCCTTGGCTCCAGGACTGGGTGCACCAAAGGAGAAACTACCTACTATGGCCAAAGTACTGCAGCTCAGCAGAAGGGATCTGGCACTAGTGCTGCCAAGCCCTTTGGCATGTTTTGCTCTCTCTGGTGGCCACCACGTGGTATTTCATGTTTTGCCCACTAAAACACTTGTATCCATACTGGTTGAGAGGAGACATGCAATCACAGGTGAGTCTGTGAGCATGGGTGCTTCTGAGAACAGCCAGTGACTGGGGGGCGGTCCTGGCCTGTGTTTGAGTATGCTGGCAGGAAGAGTAATCTTTGGACTGAAAACCACATTCTGGGAAGTCAAAAATCAAGGGAGGGAAAGGCACTGTGGCATAGTTGTATGCTTTTCAGCCCTGGACTGAAAAGCAGCTGTTTGGTGTCCTGGTCCCCTCAAGAGAGCTGCAGACCAAGCACACAGGGAACATCCTGACCCGAAGAGGACTCAGTAGGGAAAAGGGCTGTTGGCACTGAACTGAACAGAAGTGCTCTTAACCTCAGCTTGATGTCACCAATAGCTCCTGTGACTAGAGAGCAGATCAGTGTCACAGATCAGGAGCTTATCGGACATGTTTCTGGGGAGCACAGGGCACAGAATGTGTTGATGCACAGGACAGGGCCATTCTGCAGCAGATACAGAACTCATCCCCACCTGTGAGACCCTGGACAGGCTGAAGGAGGGACACCAAGGTCTGTTGCTATTCACATGCAATGAAGGCACATTTCATGCCAGCAATGACTATGCAAATGTCTACAGGCCAGACCACCTGAAGCACTGCTCTTGGGACCTCCAAAATCTGCCTGCTGTACTGCTTCCAGCAGGCTATGGGCTTCTGCTTCAGCCAGAAAGAGGCACTTCATCTACATGAAAGATCCTTAAATAAGAAAGTAAGTCCTTTGAGCTGCAGACTGACACAAATGGGTGAGCAAAAATAGATGAGAAACAGGTTGCAGAGCAAGCCATGTAGCAAGCCAAAAAGCCAAGCAGCATGGATCAGAGGCTGAAAACTTTTGGCCATACCCCCACTCTCTCTCTCCTGCCCAAACACTGCACTGTGCTGTGGGTCCACACTGCACACAGAGCAACAGCTCTGTGTATCTTACTCTAGGCCTACTGCACCGGGCAAAACATCATCCTGAGGATCATGATGGTCTCTGTTCATACATGCGGTTCTGCAAGGTTCCTGTATATAAAAAGGCGGTGGAGACATCTTGCACTGGAGCACATGACAAAGAGTATGGCTGCTGGGCTATGGAGGTGCCTACAGCTCCAGGCAAATCTGGATAGTTTTGGAGGTTAAAACCCCGTTATAGGAGTGTGAATCCTGTGAATCAGTGCACAGAAGAGAACCAACACACGGAGAACCTGCACATGAAAGTCCTACGTTACTGCTTCTGACAGACATGCTCAGTGGCAGACAGGGCAAGGAGACTGCTTGCAGGTTAGAGGCATTCAAAGTCTGGAAACACCTTTGGACACAAGGAGGTGTGAAACCAGGCAAGGATCCGTTAGAAGGAGGTTCAACTTCTTCACAGAGGAGAGGGTCAGGGTACACACAGCCAAGAAGGGCAGCAGGGACTTGGGGATGGACATGAGCCCTGAGGAATGGATATGGGACAGGTTTTTCCACATTGTGCTTAATTTGAGCTGGTTTCTGCTAGCAATCTTGTGATGCACCCAGAGGAAGCAAATTACCTTTCTCAGAGGAGTTTCATGTTTCAAGCATAGCTTGCTTCCAGCATACCAGTGTTTACACAGCGCTTACTGGTCTCAAAATAGAGCACTTAAAGAAACACTGGGGGGTTTTCCCACATCCTTACAGTGCCATTTGTCACTTTTCAAGTTGTACAGGGGGACACTGAGCTAGTAATTTGAATCTATTCGTGCATTCATCAGAAGAATGGCCCATAGGAAGAAAATATATTTTGCTCCATGTGTAAGACTGAACTTATCTTGAATGCCAGAAAGGTTGACAGTGCTCAAATTTATGTCTTTTCCCAGTCCAGGGAGGGGGCATTGTCTCTCCATTTCTAATTGGCTTGCTTTTGGCCATCCTGAGCAGAGACACTGAATCTTTTCTTACACCCAAACTCTGCACAGTGAGTGCTGATGTTATTCACCGGGTGCATACCCTGGCCAGGGGCCCAACATGGATGGGTGCATGATGGATAAAGTCTTGCTTTTCCAGACAGAATTTCTCCTGACCGTTCTCATTAAAAGCAGATGATCAGTGGCTAGGTCTCATGGTGAACTGCCTGAGAGTTTTATGCCCTGTGACTCCCATGGATGCAGAAGGCAGAGTTTGCACTGCTTGTGCTAACAAGCAGTTAGATAATTTGCAGGTCCATGCTCAGTGCATGGCCTCAGCTGCAGTGGGACATGAAGAGCTCAGAGTGGTTCTTGCTAGTCCTTCACTCTGGTGACTCCTGCACTCAGATTGCAGCTGCAAAGACAAACACAGTTATCCGTGGGCCTAAGGGATAGGAAAGAACCAAAAGAACCATGCTTCAGCTCTCCTGCCGATGCCTTGAGAGGCTACCTAGAACAGAGGCTAGACAGTGTCAGAGGAATAAAGTAGGTATTTATTAAAAGGCCTTCAAAGGATGGGCGGTACTGCTTGGGCAATACAAGAGCCTGGCTGAGGCTGCACCCAAGATGGACAACAGGTACCATGTTCTCACACTTTTATAAGTTTTGGTTCATTTACATATTGGGGTTAATTGTTCAAATAACAGCTTCAGGTTATGAAGTCCCAGACTCCCAGATTGCTCTCCTCGATTCATTGTTTATACTCTTCGGTCCTGAAGCTGCAACAGAGTCCTTGGTTCTCAGGCTGGAAAAGGATTGTTTTATCTAACTAAACTGTGAGGAGAACTTGCTAAAACTTCATATAGAGTTCAGAGATACATACTAATGCAGTACAGAATCTGGATTATATGAAAGCTAAAACTTAAGACATCACTGCCATCCAAGAAGTTTGAGCAAGTCATCTGGACATGGCATTTTGCACACTTGCACAGCCCCAGCCAGCACATGGCAAGAGCATAAACAGATATGCTTGGAAGAAGCTGAAAGGGTCTTCATGCTAAAGAGAGCATTCATCCTTCAAGTGGGCACAGGCAACCCCCCTGTCTTCATAAGGGATACCTACATTTAGCTGTGAGAAAAATTGACTTGATCCTCTCTTTGATACATTTCCTGTCCTCAGGGTAGCTCAGATCTTATACACACTACCCTTGCCTGCCCCAGTGTTGTGTTTTCATGTGCCATGCCTGGAACAAATCTCCCAGCCACAGCAGGAGGGAGATGCTGACTCAGGCCTTCAGGCTGCTATGGAAACTATAGTTATCATGCCTGAAATGCCATCATATTCCTTTCTGCAAACCAACCACTTAACACCCAGTATAAAAGTCAGCTGTGTGCCAAACCCCTGCCTGGAAGGCATAGCTCCAAACCACTGGCAGCAGCTGAAACTGCACTGTGGCACTGCTGCCTGTGGGAGACAGTCAGAGAGCCCTGTCCTTGCCACCATCTTTCCTACCAGCCCTGTGTGGGCAGGCACAGCAGGAGGGCAAACGAGGCTAGTCTCAACTTCAAAAAATCCTTTTTCTGTTTCAGCTCCAGCTTCACTATAGGCTCCAGTACTGGGTTTCCTTGTTACTTCCCCATGAAGTCTCAGTCAGAGATGCCTCCCCGCCCCAAGACTCCTTCCCAAGGGGCAGATTTGTGGCCTCACTTCTCACTGCTGTCCCTATGTGCCCAAGCAAGAGGATTCATGTGAGAAGTGCATGTGTTTACTTTGCCACCATTTGAGCAAAGACTTGGCACAGAGAAACTGCTGTTTGGATGCAAGAAAAAGCTGCTTCCCTGCAGAAATGATGCAGACAAGTACCAGAGAGCTAGTAGGGGCTCTGGTCTTGGAGATACTACAAACATAAATTGATAAGGCTCAGAACAACTGGACCTAAGATTTGGGTTAGCCTGCTTTGAGCAGGAGATATACTAAGAGCACTCCAGACCTCTCTTCTGGTTTGTTCTTCTGACTGCCTGACAGTACGAGCTGCCTGGTTGTCTAAGTTTCTAAAGGACATTTCCTAAATTCAGGACTGTAACTTGAACAAGATCCAGCACCCTTCCTCCCACTGGCATGACTGAGGCCAAGCAAAAAGACTAAGGGGTTGTCCCAGTTTGGAAAGACAGGTGTCTGCCAGGGAAAGCTGGAGCCTCCCTTGGAAGAGAGAATGTAAACCCCCTCCCTAAAAACTATTACAATTTTGAAAATAAGGGGCTTTCAGGCAAAGATAAGGGAACTGGAATAACAGTTCTTTACTAGGAATATTAAAGATAAAAATGTAGTAGTACACAAAAGCAAGCAAACAAAAAAGAAAACACTGACAGTCAGAATACAACCTGACACCCTGTTTGTCAGGGTGTTGGGAACAGTCTGATTAAGTCCTCCTGGAGTGTCAGATGTTCTGTTGGAGCAGAGATGATTCTGCAGAAGGGTGCAGTTTTCTATGAACATCCAGTGGTGGTGAGATGGGTTTGGTCTTCCTCTGGAAATCCAGTGCCAACAAGCCGTCCTAGTGTTCTGAATCTCAGGTTTTACCCAGGTAGGAATGCCACTCCACTGCGTGGAGCATCTCACAATGGGATGGTGTAATTTAATCAGTCATGCAGTGAGCCTTAATGGCCCATTAACAGCAGATATCCCCCTGGAGGGAGGATTGGTTGTGTAAGAGATAAAGAACAATGCCCTGCCTGGTTTTAACAGCTGGCCCATTAACAGAAGACACCCACACCCTCCTCCCTGGAGTAATGAGGAATGGATCATAGAAGAGATAAAGAAAACACCTCCCCAACAGATGGGAACAGAACGCATACTTCTGGTTACATCTTGCATTGCAACCCAAGACAGGGGTGCTGGTAGACAAGAGGCTCAACAGGACCCTTCCATGTGCATTCACAGCCCAAAAAGTCAAACGTGTCCTGGGCTGCATCCAAAGCAGTGTGGGCAGCAGGGGAGGGAGAGGATTCTGCCCATCTGCTGTGCTCTGCTCTGGTGAGACCCCACCTGGACGCCAGCTCTGGGGTCCCAGCACAGGAAGGACATGGATCTGTTGAATGGACTCCAGAGCAGGCCACCAAGATGATCAGAGGGATGAAATGCCTCTGTTGTTGAGGACAGTCCAAGTGAGTTGGGGTGTTCAGCCCGAAGAGACGAAGGCTCTGAGGTGACCTTATAGCAGCCTTCCAGTACCTAAAGGGGCTACAAGAAGAGTTGGAGAGGGACTTTTTACAAGAGTACATAGTGATAGGACAAGGGGAAATGCTTTAGACTGAAAGAAGGCAGTTTCAGATTTATTTACTGTGAGCATGGTGAGGAATTGGAACAGATTGCCCAGGGAGATTGCGTACTGCCCCAGCCCCAGAAGTGTTCAGTGTCAGACTGGATGGAGCTCTGAGCAATGGCATTTGGGGATGATGTTCCTGCCTTGGAGGGCCTGGGATGGGAGGACAGGCAGCAGGACTGATCTTTGAGTTCGCTTCCAACCCAAAATATTATGATTCTGTGATGTCTCAGTATAAATCGCTCTTGCTACTTGAACACTGCAAAGATCACACACAGAATCACAGAATCACTAGGTTGGAAGAGACCTTCAAGATCAACGACTCCAACCCATGCCCTAATACCTCAACTAAAACATGGCACTGAGTGCCACATCCAGTCTTTTTTTTAACACATCCAGGGATGGTGACTCCACCACCACTCCAGACAGACAATTCCAGTACTTTATCACCCTTTCTATAAAAAACTTTTTCCTAATTCCAACCTGTATTTCCCTTTGTGCATCTTGAGACAGTGTTCTCTCCTCCTGTCAGTTGCTGCCTGGAGAAAGAGACCAATCCCACCTGACTACAACCACCTTTCACAGGGTTACAGAGAGTGATAAGGTCATCTCTGAGTCTCCTTTTCTCCAGGCTGAACACCCCCAGCTCCCTCAGTCACTCCTCACAGGGTTTGTGTTCCCAGCCCCTCACCAGCCTCGTTGCCTCCTCTGGATGCTGTCAAGTGTCTCAAGGTCCTTCCTCAACTGAGGGGCCAGATCTGGACACAGCAGTTGAGGTGTGGCCTCACCAGTACCNGGTATGTATGACAAAACAAACAAACAACTACAGCACTAATAATAAACAGAACCAGGAACTTTCTTTCACAAAAGCCTGGGGCAGGGTGCCCCTGCAGGACTCCGAGAAACCAAGCTGGAACAGTGGAAAATCCCGGGCTGGTGGATGAGATCAGATGCATTGCGCTAGTAGCTGGAACGGCAGGGATGCCCTGGCAGGGCAGGGCACTGCGGGGCTAGGGAGTAGCAGAATGCCTCAAAGCAGCGCTGAAGAAGCGGTGGAGGTGGGGCAGGGCCGGCCCAGCAGGGCCAGAGGAGGAGGTGAGCTCAGAATTCCTGGGCATATGAGCAGATGATGGTAGATTTCCCAGGACGGGACGGAGTGATGACCGTGAACTCTTCCGGCTGCGAGCAGCAGCCTGACCGTCCTTTCCAATGCCAGGAGCAAGAGAGCCAAACTGCCCCCAAACTCGCCTTATCTCCCCCCTCCGAGAGACAACTCCCAGAGACCCAAAAACAATAGGCGTAGCCCGGTGCTCCTTTTGCCACTTCTTTGTTTTGGTCAAATACTCACAAGTACTCAGTAGTTAGTCTCCTAGCAACTTATGGGGAAAAATTCTGTAACTAAAAGAGAAACAAATATAAACCACAACACAATGAAAATATTGAGCAGAATTGGCCCCAGCACAGACCCCTGGGGGACAGCTGGTTGCAGCACCGTTCACCAGCACTCTCTGGGCCCAGCCATTCAGAGATGCATGTCCTACAGAGTGACTGTTCTCTGGTGGCTGAAGGTACCAGCTACAGCAAACCTAGCGGGAGAGAGGGTCTCATGATTTAGCCTGCTGTCTTCCCCAGAGAGACAAACGAGGAACAACAGCTGATATCAGATGACAAAACACCGTTTCACTGTTTGGGGATGTGACCAAGAAAGAGAGTTCACAGCAGCTGCAAAAGTCCAGCCTGCAGGTGGATCATTAACACCTGATTGATTTAGTCTTGACTGCCTCTTGCAAGGGGTTGGTGAATCATCTGCAAATGAGAGGGTGCAGGGAGAGAGAAAAGGACATATAAATGTCACTCCAAAGGTTGAGACTATGAAAAAGTAACCTGGGCACTTCCCAAATACAATTAAGCTGAGATGCAGCCTTTAAGGAAGACCGGACGCATCCTGCCCCCCACTCTCACTGCTTCCCACTGGCTTCTTAGAAGTGCTGCGTCCTGCCTGAAAACAAGACATGCACAGAGGCGACGCTGGGCGAAGCCCCACACGTGTTTTTCCTGCTCCATTTCCAGAATGCCGGTAGAAGGAAAGTGGTCTGGCCCCAGCAGGTTCTGGCCCTTCACTTTGGGGTGTCTCAAAGCTGAGCCATCCTCGGGCAGCACTCTCTACATCTGTTCCCCAGCACAGGTCCAGCTCATGCATCAGACCCATGTGGGGACAGAGACCCAACCCAGCCCCTCCTCCCTTCCTCCAGACCTCCTTACCCACCACATGTCTCTCTGCACCACCATTTCTTCCTGCCACATTTCCTCAGTTCCAGCCATGGCCCTGGGCAAACCGCTCTACCCTAGCTCACCAGAGCTTCATTCCCCTTGGGCAGCTGACTCTTCCGGGTCTACTCCTTCGTGGGTCTCTCAGTCCTAGGAACCTTGATCCAGGGACGCCCAAACCGTTGGATGTGTTGAGTGTAGTTAATTACTCATGCTGATTATGCATCTTGGTCGACTAATATCCCCCAAACCAAACACCCATCTGTCTTCACACTTAAACATAGAAATGTTTTTCACACCTGGTGTTAATAAAATTAGCAATTTGCATTTGGGAGAACAAGAAGAAGACTGAGGAGGAAAAAAGGGGAAATGGTTCTTATATATACAAATCTTTCTGTCATAAAATGCCTGGTTAGCTCTTGAATCCTTTTGTATCTGTGTGCAAAGGGGAGACAGATGTTGCTGATGTTCCACTGTATTAGCTGTTGGACCAACATTTGTGTCTGGACCTGATTAAAATGAAATCGTATAGCTTCTCCAAAGTATTCCATCTATGGTAATGTGAACACACTAGACCTAAGAGTCCAAAGAAGAAAAATCTTCACCATTCTGGCATTTTTGGGCTAAGAATAATTACCCACAGAAAGAAACTTCAGACCACGGCTCTTATTACACTACCAAAGAACCCTGTCTTCCATCTCCTCACTGGGCTTGCTTGTAAGTGAGAATAAACACAAAAACCAGGACAAAGGGATAAATTTAATTACTATGTTGGGAATTTTTTGTTGGAAAAATAAAGCAGTAAGGAGTTCCTTTGTTAGTAAAGAAACTGCTGCTTCTTTTGTAAGCAGCTTCCATGTGGTTGTTGGTTGCACATGAGTAAGTGATTATCCTGTTTCAGTAACCTCCAGGAAACTCTGAAAAAACCCAAGACATAATGCCATTGCAATGTCTTAACAAATCAAATTTCTAACCCCCGCTGTCAGAGTTACAGTATTTCTGGGAATACAACAGAAAATAAGGGCAGAGCTATAAAGATCCCCCTTCAAGAGAAACAAGCTGTGTTTAATTCTGCTAGTATTTAACATAGTGGCTGCTGCTGCAACAACAGCTTAGGGCAGAGACTGTTCCAGCCATTTCAGCAAATCCTGCTTCATGCAACATGAGATGGTACAACAGTAAGAAACCCACACAGCAGGAACCACAGTGGTATTGGAAAGAGCAGCACTGGAAACATGTTGTGGCCAAGGACCCCAGGCCTTCAGAGAAAATGTCACCTAGCAGCAGCTAAACATAAGAACAAGCTGACAGACAGTAGACAGTGCCAAAACCCCCATAATTTTTACTGGGAAAACAATGGGCCATGTTGCAAGACTCACACTAACCTTTACCTCACCAGCATACTGGAAGTGATGGCCCTTCCATCACTTCCAGTGAAGCAAAGGGGGAGGAAGCAAAAAGCACAGTGCAGCTAGTACCCTGCACGCTGGCACAATTGCATGGCTGCACCATCCAGGTAATGAGTTATTTACGCCATGCCAGCAGGCTGTGTATTGTTCATTCCAGTGCCCAGCACACAGCAAGACATCCTGCCTGCGTTTTTCTGCTAGCATACCTACACACTCCAGTCTCTCTGCATTAAAATTTAATTTCCAATGGTCTGACTACCTGTAAACTCAGCAATTTTGCAGGGGGCTGTGGAAGAACCTTGAACTTGGCCAGCATCATTATCCATTTCTCCTCAGTCTAATGTATCATCTTGAAAAGCTTTTTGGCTTTGCAGCTATACAAGTCTCCAACACTCCTCCACTGGGCTGGCTGTGGTCCTACTGATACAACTTAGTGAGCAGTTTGCATTATACACAATGAGAATTACTTTTGGCCCAAATTCAAGCTCTTTTCACAGTTACCTCCAAGTCTTACCCACCAGTTACTTCTCAGTTTGAACCAATGCTCAGGTCATTCCGCCCTCATCCCTGAGTACCAGATGCCGCTGACTTCTGCTTGCTGAGCTGTGTAAAAGTCCTGGTGGTCCAGTCCTCCCATTCAGAGACATCCCTCTGGACCGAGGGTCTGCCCTTCCCCATGTCAGCCTCTCCCTCATAATGATTATTTCCAGCACTGTGAAAAAAAAACAAACCAGAATAAGAATATGTAAGTGTATATCTGCATATATATGTATGAGTGGTGAGAGAGAGAGACATAAAACATTTCCGTTTTCTGCAGACATGCTGTTGCACTTCTGAGTTTTATGTTCCCTGGCAAAGAAATATTTCCACTAAAAGCAGTAAATATAAAAACATTCAACAAAATGAATACAAAACAGGAGCCAAAGTTTTCTTGAAGTTCATACCTGTAGATATAAGTAACCATCTGGGAGCTTTATTGGATCCTCTGCCAACTCCATGGCCTCTGTGTGTTGGAGTGGGGCTGTGACTTGGCCAACACAAAAAGTCCCAGGTGATCAAAGGATTGATATGGGGTGGCAACCTCCCCTTTTGGTAAAGCTTTTCCAGGGTGGCAGTTAAAGAAAAAGGCTCTGTACAACCTTCCCACCCCAAAAGTAGCCCCACTATGGCAAGTTTTTTCTCAACAAATTTGTTGTTCTCAACAACAAAGTTCTTGTTTAGAGGAAAATAAATAAAACCTAAGTACACCTGCTATTGCAGCAGAATCCTGTGAAAATTTAGGTAGGAAGGGAACCTCTGGATGTGGCCAGCTCCAAAGCTGTGGTCATAGCGAGGACAGCTTGAAGGGGCTTGCACAGCCAAGCTGGGAAGTCTCAAAGGTCTCCAGTAGATCTCCACTCCTTCTAGTGCAAACAGCCAGCACTCATTGCATGGTGTGCCTCCTCAGGCACCCTCAGGACAGGTAAGCATTGTGGGTATGCTTATTGCCACTGTTGCGAGCACAGGAATCCACCACCTAAGCTGCCACAACTTGGATAGGCAAAGGTTCGGTGTACCAGGGAGGGAGAAGGTCTCCACCCCTGAGGAGTGGTTCCTGCACATGGCTGCAGAAAGCCACAGCTATCCTGACGTTACTCTGGGAAGAAACCTGTTGTATGCCAGGGCACACCTTCAGAAAGGCTCTGCTGGTTTTTGTGCTGCTGGGTCTCAAGCGACCTTACACGTCACCCCCTGGGCTCAGCTGCAGCCCCTGGCCATTCTGTGCAGGTGAGAGGAGGAGGAGTTGTGTGCACACAGAGGTACACCACGGGCTGCCCTGGGTGTTCACCTCCACTACCCCAGGGACATTTCCAGCCCCTGTCTTCTCTGAACTGAGCTGCTTCAGATTAGTCGTTCCTGGTTTGAATGGAGGAGTGTGAACTGGAGACCCCCGAGACTCCACCACCACGAGCACTACTGGGGGTCTGAAACCAGTCAGGTGAGACAAATTGGTCATAAAAGCAGTGGTGAAGGGTGCTTTACCAAGCTGCTCAATGAAGTGTAAAACACGGTCTGTGGTACACAATTGAGATTAAATCATTAGCTATTGCCTACAGCTTCTCGTGTTGCACAGATAAGAGAAAATCCTACCTAGGTGCAAATGCCTGCAAAGTTTGTCATTGTTCTGAGATGAGTGCAAACTGACCCACCCTGGCAGCTGTGTGTTCCCACTTTAGCTTAGAACGGATTCTGCAGGCAACTCTTTTGTTTTTTTCTGTAGTTAAATAGCTGGCTTTCCTCCCTTTTCCAGGAGGAGCTGGGCTTCCTCCACTCGGCTTGGGATTCTGACTATGAAAACAGTAACAGAATCTCAAACTTTTGACTTCAGCCCCTTGTGAGGTGTGTGTGTATTTGTGTGCGCTACCCAGTGACAAGGACAGAATACTCAGGGATCTCATCCAGCCACCCTGCTGCATGATGATATTACAGGTATTGATTAAAAATCAAACAAACCACTTGTAGTTGAAGGGTTATGCTAGTCAACCAACCGCGTCTTGTCCACTCTGCAGTTTGTTATGGCCAGGCTACACACAAAACAACAGCAAGGACAACAGCTCCCGTGCTGCCTCCACAGCCAAGCAGCAATACAGGCTGCTGGAGTGTCTTTATCCCGGTGCCAGTCCCTCCTGTCAGCCCATCCCTCTCTTGGATCTGGGAAAAAAATGCCTGGTGAGTTTCCTCCCCGGCCAGGCTTCTACACAAATGGGTGAGAGGAGCAGTGGTTGTTGTGGACTCCCTTAATCTGGAAGAAAGCTCCCTTTTCCAGCTGGATGCTGCCCATCCTAAGGTACAGCAGCTGGTCTTCTGTGCTGAACCCTGCAAGAAACACCCAGAGGTGGAGACATGGTCAAATGAAGGGCAAGCTGCTTGGACATTCTGAGGCATCAAGACTGCTTTTGTTTGTAGTACCAGGCAGGAACAGCCTGAAAGGGAGAGTTCTTGCAAGAACAAGAAATTCAGCTACCTGGATGCTTTCTTGCATGGTGCACAGGGCAGTGTGGTGGCCAGTGTGTAGTATCAAACCCCAGCCCTCCAAATCTGCAAACTGGGTGTAGATTTGGCCTCGCCATGCTGACAGACAGTTTGGTTTTCTCCAGAGCCAAGCCCTGTCACAGGCAAAATGTATTTCACATGAAATATAGACAGAGCAGTGAGACCACTGCTCCTGGCAAGCAGACTGTCTTGCTGGTGCTGATGATCTCATGGCAAGGACTGGGATTGGGGCTAACCCTAAAAAATTGCTGCCTGCCAAGCCACAAACACCATTTCCTGTCCCTTCCTTACTTCTACTACTCATTTTATTGCCTCTTGCCTCATTTGTAAAAGCATCCGAGAGCCTTGCCCAAGATTACAGCTTGGAAATGTAACACAGCCTGCAAGTTAAATATACTCAATCCTATCAAACGTCACCAGGGAGTGTCGTTACTCATGATTAGTCTACATTTACACAGAAATTAGTTTTCTCACAGTTCTCCCTTGTCTACAGTCCTTAAAATGAAAGAGGAATATCTTGAATCAGTTTTTGCCTGTGAATAACAGCTTTTCAGCTTATTTTTAATTTCACTTCTAACCTTGAAGCAGTTTTGACATGACACACTAAAATCACACAAATGATTTGGAAAATCCAGCTCCTAACATAAATCTGTAGGATGGTCTCCCCCTCCAAGACGATACAGCCCCCCATACCACATTTTGCTTTTATGAGGCCTCCTGTGCTCTGTATTTACCCAAATCAATGCCTGTCTGTCCTCGCATCACAAGCTGGTTTAGGACTTCAAAACCATGCAGACTAGAAACACAGCAGCCCACCTCTGTGAAAACTGTGCAGAGGTGCCTGTGGCTCCACTGGTTTAATGTATGGAGTGCCCCTGCACTAGTGCATAGCTGCATACATGGCATCTGCAGACTTTTTCTGCTAATTGCATGTGGAAACACTACCTGGAAGCTGTCCTCTCTGGGAACCCCAGTGACTACCATCTTCAAGCTGTGCTGGATCTCCCCATGCCCCTCACTGCAAACAGCAGAAAATCAACCCGCACAATGCAGTGCCTAACCAGCCTCAGGTCAGAGAGCTGCTCCTCACAGCCAGGGGAAGGTGCCAGTGCCTCCAAGATGCTCAAGCCATGTGTCAGCTGGGTAGATGAACTCAGATGAAGCCAGTGGGCAGTCTGCACATAGCCCTTTACATGCTGCTGCAGACCCCCATCTTGGCAAATGTGAAGAGCATGAGGCAAGCTAGAGACTCCATACCACCAGCTGTTTACCCATACCATACCAGAGCTCAGCCCCTGCTGCAGCTGGATTTGGTCCTCTTCCCTGCAGCTGTAGGGGAAGCTTGGTATGAAACAGGATATGAAAACTCCCAGCGTGAGAACTGCAGGTGGGCACTCAATGCAGGCATAGGAAATCTCTGACCACACTTGGGCCGTCCTTTCACCTTTCAAAAGCAGAAGTAAGAAAGACTCCAGCTCTAAATACACTCTCTACCAGTCACCTTTTCAGCAAGGCCACTTTGCAGGGAAATAGTAGTTCCTACTGCTCTCTCTGGATCCCTGGCCAAGAGAGATGGAAACTCTGGGCAGTTCTCAGGACCTGTGCCAACCCACTGTACAGGCATCTGGTGGAAAGGGGATTTCTGCCCATCGCAAGGAGAGGTAAGAAAAAGCCCATAACTAATACCAATTGGTTGCTGTGTTTCAGGAGGAAGGTCTGTCACCTGATGGGATCTCAGCAGGTGGAGAAATGGGCCAGAAGCAAACTCATCAACTTCTGCACAGGAGAGGTGATTCTTGCTCAGCACTCAGTCTTCGTGCTGCTGAAGACTCATCTCACTACTGCATCCTGCAGTTTGGGCCTACAAGGAAAACACTGACAAACTGGAAAGAATCCAGCAGTGACCACCGGAGTGGTGATGAGGCTGCAGCACAGCATGCATGAAGAGATACTGAGGGATCTGGGCTTCTCCAGCCTGGAGAAGAGACAACTGGGGAGTTCTCACAGAGGTCATCAACTTCCTGAATGGTGGTCATGGAAAAAACAGAGACAGACTCCTCCACAGGTAGGCAAGGACAGGACATGGGGAGACAGATAACATGCTGCAGGATGGGACATTCCAACTGGGAATGCAAAAATTCCTCCACTGAGGGTGGTACGCCTTGGAGATTAGGTCTCTGTCCTTGGATGTATACAGAACTTGACATGGCTGAACACAACCTGATCTAGGTTTGGATTGGGTAGTTGAACTGCAGACCTCCAGAGATGCCTTCCTACCAAGACCTCCTGGAAATTTGGTATTAGAGGGAATACAGCTGCCTTCCTTTGAAGCTTTGGGCTCCCCCCTTGCTCTAAAACATCCCTAGTGCCTAGAACATATCTGAGACACTATGTGCCTCTCCCTCACCAACCCTGGGCTGCATTACTCCTGGTGCAAAGCTAACATGGAAGTGAGGATTTTCCGTGTGGTTTCTTCACAGCCTAGGAAAGGCTGGAAGCTGTGTCCCAGCAGGCTGGCCTGGAAGAAAGGTCTCAAAACCCACACCTGAGCTGGACCAGGCACCACTGTACCGCATAATGCTGTGCACTTCCAGATGGCCCAGGAAGCAACATGATGCTGCAACTCAGAGCCCTCTAACATGCCTTTGCAGATCTTCTCTTTGAGAAGTATTTATGTCTGTACAGTTTTACTGATGCAGAACAGCAGCAGAGCAGCCAGGGGAATTGAGACAGGGGTGGAAAATGACTGCAGGCATGTATTAAAGAATTCAGCTTGTCCAGCTGAAAGAGATTTTTGCCAAACAATTTTATAAGGAATGAGACGTTTTACAGGAAAAGCTGGGCCTCTCCTCTCATTTCCTTTCCCTTCTCCTCTATGAACTTCAAAGGAAAGAGGGGTCAAAACAGAGGCCAGGCAACTGGAACTGAATTCCTGAGTCCTAAGGCCTAATTAGTCCAAGATACATTTCACTGGGTATCTTTCACAGACTGGCCTAAATTACCAGTCTTCCCTGCTGTGCTGCTGAGGGTCAGATGAAGCTGGAGTGTGGTCCACAGTTTGCAGGGCCCAAACATCACCAGAGCTCTTGGGGGGAGGGGGAAATGTCTCAGTTCAAGTCCCACTGACACAAGGCTCTCCCAGCCCCCTCCAGGCTTTCTGTGGCTACAACTAAAATCCCCTCTTCAGGACAGAGAACGTCTCAACAACTAAAATGCCCTCTCTTCAATGTCCCTACCTCCCTGGTGCTTACCCCAGAGCTGCTGGTAACAGCAGCTGACTAACAGCCCCAGAGCTAGGTGTCTGTTGCAGCTCCTTGGGTCAGCTGAGGCTATGAAAGAGACTTTAGCCATTTGGAATTACCCTTCCAGAAATTATAGGCTGATGTTAAACCTCCCTCCTGCCTCACCTCATGCAGGCAAGCCAAGCCCAGTTTCTCCCAGCAGACCATGTGCTCCAGACCCTTTCCTGCCTTGCAGCTGTTGCTGGTCTCCCTCTAGCATCTCCACATCCTTCCCCGGTGGATACTCAGAGGAAGGGATAACAATGTCCTTTTATCTGTGTCTCCTCACGTGTCCCAGCATGTGGGCTGCAGACAAACAAAACTTGGTTTTGCACACAGGTTTAACAACTCTTTGGAACCAGACATCAGTCTCTGTTCACAGGTCTCTCCCTGTGAGACACACTGGTCTTGGGGTGGGGTTTTTTTTTGGGATCCACAAAAAGTATTCTCAAGAACTGAGAAGCAGAAACCATGCAGCCTTTTTTTCCCTGCACAGCCTCTCTCAGGAAGCTGGCCTCACAGGGGTGCATCTTATTTTGAGACTACAGTAAATGCATTTTGATGGAAGGACTAATTTCTGGCCTTGTGGCCTGAAAGCTGAGAAAAAGCTAAACTTCACTGTAGATTACCAGAGTAATTCAGAGAGCAGGGAAAGGACATAATTGTCACTGTAAGCTTATGTGGCCTCCTGGTGCCATAGCACAGCTCAAGGTAACAAGCCTTGCAGCTTGTGAGGCAGCAGAAGTCTGCACGTGAAGTCTGATGTCTGACTGGTGGGGAATGTGATTTCCTTATGGATGTGAGGCAGGCTGTGATTCTGCACCCCATCCACTTCATGGATCCTGCTCCACAGCCCGTGCAGACTTGTGACCTGGTTGGCATAAGGCACACCTCATTCCCAGCTGGGTGCTCAAGATGCTCTCCCAGAGAAGCAAGAAAGCAGCATGCATGAAGGAGGGGAAAGCAGGAAACTCATTACTTTTGAATCAGGAGGAATTTAAAAAAAATTAAATTTTCTGCCAGAAAGGAAGGTAAACATCTTGCCTTAAAAATTTTGATTCCAAGGTACTTGCTCACCTTCCATTTAAAAAATGGGCCTGGGACCAATGAGGACAAGTCAGCTCCAGCATACTACAGATAACTGTGCTGCCGAATTGCATCAAGAATGTTTATTTCCCTTTCCATCCACTTCCCAATGGAGTCAAAATATAAAATGGAAACCTCTTATTCCCTTCTGTAATGCTCTGCCAGAGCCGGCATCCTGTGAGTGCTGGCTGGAAGGATTTCTGGAGGTCTCCAGACACTGGATTGCTGCCAGCACCAGATCAGACTGGCCATAGCTGTGTGTCTAGCCACAAAGTCTAAGTCTGAATCTTGTGTGCTTGCATAGCACTTGGAGCACTGGGACCCTTTTCTCAGATGGAGTTCATGGAGAGCACAACTGAGTTTACCTGGGGTGTCTACCTCCCTCTGCATCTATCAGGGAAGGAAGGCCAGAAGGGCTAGGTAAACCAGCATGCATCCAGTCTGTAAGCAGGTTGCTGTGCTGAATTCACCTCTCAGAAAAATACCATCCTGAGGACTGGGACAGTTCAGGACCAGGTAGCCTGCCTGTTGGGTTTTTTCTGCTAGAGGCCATTAACACTGGGGGGAGAACAGCAAGGGAGCACCAATTCAATTTACAGAGGAATTGAGCCAGATTCCTATGTGGTGCCAGCACAAAAATAGCTTCCATCTTTAGATTTTACGGCTTTCTTTGTTAGAGTCTGGATCAGACTTGTTCTCAAAACAATCTTCAAACAACATAAATATACCTGTCATTGAAAACAAATAAGCCTGAACAATTAAACAATACTTCCCTGAAGTAATCCCTGCACCTCTGTAAAAACAGTTAAAAAAATTAGTTGGGATCACAAAGAGGAAACAACAGAATGCAGAACGTTAACCATGTACCTCACTCATTGTTTTTTCAACTTCGTGCTATTGGATTATTTTCTTAAGTACTCTGGGGACAGAGACAGCAGAGAACAGCTTTCCTTGGCAAGGGGAGGAATTTTCTCACACACGGCTGTATTTTCCATGGCTCATCTAGCAAAACGCACATGCCTGAAAAAACAGCAAGATAAAGTCCATCCAAGAGGGGCCAATACTGTGGATTCCACATCCCCGTGTACTGGCAGTCTAACACTGCTATTAGACTGGGTGGTATCACTGGATCAATGGCCGCAGGTGGGAAGTGCTGCATGTCAGAAAATCAGGAGCAGCTACCATGATCTTGGTGCTGCCCAGGGAACAAGGAGCCTCTCTTCCTGACAAAGAAGCTTATGTGCAGCCAGGAGGGTCACAGTGGGTTTTGCTCATCTTGTAGTACTAACCAGGGCTATAAGACTTTTGGCCTCAGTCAGAGTCCAAGCAGGACGGATAGACTGCCAGAGCCACCTTAACTGTGTTTCAAGGTGAGCTGTCTTCTCATGCTCATTCAGGCTACACAGAAGGGCTCTGCCCAGCAGAGCATCATTTTTCCAATTCTTTGTTGGAATTAGAGCAACCACGACATGCTATTAATTTCCCTACTCATATTGCTTTGTGCAGTCATTCTTTCACACATGACCACACTCTTGAGATGCAGAGCTCACAGTGGCTTATAAAGGCTTGTAAACTGCAACTAACACCCTGGACTCGCACCTGCAAAACTGCACATGCAAAGAAACAGGTGCCCAAGGAACTGTTCTATGTCCTAGTCAGAATGCCTGACCTGCTGCCCATCATGCCTGTCACCACAGGGAAACTTCTGAGATGCCTATGAATGAAGGGCAGTGGGTGGAATCTCAGAGTCAGTTAGGCTGAGAAAAAACTCTGAGTCCAACCTATGACTGAACACCACCTTGTGAACCAGACCACAGCACCAAGTGCCACATCCAGTCTTTCCTTAAACACCTCCAGGGATGGTGACTCTGTCACCTCCTTGGGTAGTCCATTCCAATGCCTCATCACCCTTCCTGTAAAGAAATTCTTCGTGATGTCTGACCTGAACACTCCCTGGTGTAGTTTGAGGCACCATGCCCTCTCATCCCGCCTGGCAGAAGAAGCCAACCCCCCCGTGACTATACCCTCCTTTCAGGGAGTTTAGAGAGGATAAGGGCACCCCTGAGCCTCCTTCTCTCCAGGCTGAACAGCTTCAGCTCTTCAGCCGCTCCTCCAAGGGCTTGTGCTCCACACCCTTCAGCAGCTCTACTGCCCTCTGGCATTTCAAAGTCCTTCCTGCATTGGGAGGTCCAGAACTGGACACAGCACTCCAGGCGAGGCCTCACCAGTGCCGAGTAGAGGGAGAAAATCCCTGCCCCGGTCCTGCCGGCCACACTAATGCTGATATAGGCCTGCATACCATTGGCCTTCTTGGCCCTCCTGGGCACAGTGCCGGCTCCAGCTGGCCGGCTGGAGCTGTGCTGCGGCTCTGCGGGAAGGCAGCGGGAACGTAGCGGGAATAC
>VXBR01011954.1:260947-290325 GCA_013400215.1 Cisticola juncidis
ACTGCTACTACTGCTACTACTGCTAGCGGCGGCTCCAGCACCAGCACCAGCGGCGGCTCAAGATGTCGATCGAAATCGAGTCCTCTGAGTGAGTATAGCGGTGGCAAGGGGCGATGGCGGAGGACCAGGCCTTCCCGGGGGAGCGGGGAGGGAGCGGTTTCGGCGGCACCGCGGCCGTGAGGGGGCCGAGGGCTGCGGGCCCGGGAGGGGGGCGGCCCGTGTGTGCCCGGCTTACCGTGCGCTGTGCCTCCTCCGCAGCGTGATCCGGCTCATCATGCAGTACCTGAAGGAAAACAGCCTCCACCGGGCACTCGCCACCCTTCAGGAGGAGACCACCGTGTCTCTCAACACCGTGGACAGCATTGAGAGCTTCGTGGCGGACATCAACAGCGGGCACTGGGACACGGTGCTGCAGGCCATACAGTCTCTGAAGCTGCCCGACAAAACCCTCATCGATCTCTATGAGCAGGTGAGCAAGCGCGGGGTTCCTGCGGACCCTTCTGGTCCGTCCGGAAGCCTCTGTGTGGTGTTTTCCCGTAACTCTTTGCTGATGCAGACGTTTGTCTCTGGGCGCAGGTTGTGCTGGAGTTGATCGAGCTCCGAGAGCTGGGTGCTGCCAGGTCTCTGCTGAGACAAACGGATCCCATGATCATGCTGAAACAAACTCAGCCAGAGCGCTACATTCACCTCGAAAACCTCCTGGCCAGATCGTACTTTGATCCTCGTGAGGTAAGTTACACCCTTCTTTAGAGACCTCTCCTGTATGACCCTCAGCATCACTGCGAGCTGCTGATGGCTCACAGTGTTGTTTATTGTCTTTTCTTGGGGAGTGAGAATGTGCAGTTTCACAGTTTGATAATTTTACAACTTCTATGAAGTGTTTGGGGGGAAGTGCTTGACTTCATCTCGAGGCAGCAGAGCAGTGGGTTTGAAGAGGGATGTGGTTGGGAGTTGGGAGATTTGGCCCTGTGTCCTGCCACAGGATAACATGTGCAGCTTGCTTTAGAAGGGGCTTCAATTTCAGAACAACGGAAGTCTTTTTGGAGGGAAAAAAAATCTTGTTTGGGATAATCTCATAAAAATATCTTTTCTCTAGGCATACCCAGATGGGAGTAGCAAAGAGAAGCGGAGAGCTGCTATTGCTCAAGCTTTGGCTGGAGAGGTCAGTGTGGTGCCTCCATCTCGTCTTATGGCATTGCTGGGCCAGGTAAGTCTTGAAAACTTAGTTTAGTAGGTTGTCTTTAACTAAATATTTCAGTTCGATTGTCTTCAGATTGTTGCTGTATAGAGATTATCTTCAGGTTGTTTCTGTATAGACCACTAGGTATGATATAGTTGAGTCTTAAGCTGTATATAAGTAAAATTTAAATGTGGTGTAGTTTAAAAAATTCTTTGCATGTGGTAAGGATTTAGCGGTTGTAGAAAAAGTCACAACTCTAGCAGTAGATTTCTTCCAGTAGAATAAATACACAGCACAGTGTACATTTTGAGAATAACATTCTGTAACCCACGTTTCCTAGCGTGTTCTCAGCCCTTACTGATTCTCAGAACGTATTCCTTGGTATAGGCAGTGTTTAATATGTCTCAGATCTGTGTTAACTGGTAGCTAATGATGTGACTTTCACCTCCTTTAAAGGCACTGAAATGGCAGCAGCACCAGGGCCTGCTTCCTCCCGGTATGACAATCGACTTGTTCAGAGGCAAAGCAGCTGTGAAAGACGTAGAGGAGGAGAAGTTCCCCACACAGCTGAGCAGGCATATTAAGGTAATGTTTGCTTTTGTGTGTTATGTGGGGAGATAAGAGGAAATCTTCTGAATGCTTCTTTTTCCTTGTTATAAGTCGTTCCCTTCCCTGCTCCCCCACCTGTGTTTTTTTCCTTTTCTTTCCATGCTTTATCTTATCAGAAGACTTTTCTTCATGGGAGTCTGAGATTAGGCCCTTTATCAACATTGAGTGCTTGTGGTATTTGTGATTAAGATAACTGCATAGTTTTTGACTTCACAGTTCAGAATATCAGTCAATTTAGAGGAATTTACATAATCCCTTTCTTAATTTGTGCAAGGAAGTACTTGTGTCCTAAACTGTTTTTCAGAAGCCATGAGCTGCAGCTTACTAAATCAATTTGTGGTTCAGTGAAAACTTGCTTTATTAGAACTTTTTTTTTTTGTCACTGCTGATACTGGGGTTGAGTTTTTTTGGGGGGAACTACTGAAGTTTTTTGCCTTCTGCACTTGGTTGTCATGGCCACTTGTATTTAAAAATTTAGAAATCAAAAAATTGGGCATTAAAAAACCCCCCAAACATTCTCTGTAAAAATTACACTGGAGCAGCATCACTCCAAATAAAGCAACTTCAGAAATTCTTAAAGTTCTGAAGTCTGACTGTGATATATGTTAGGTATTGAAAAGGTGTTTGTTAACAGAGAATTCTCTGCAAAAACAAAAATACAAAGACAACCAACTCAGTTCCTGCTGTAACCATGGAGTGTCTGTTGTAATCTTCATGGACATTACCAGACCAAAAGGAGGGGGGTTTTGTTTTACCTTTAAAAAACGCTACTGTGTATGTATTCACAGATTTTTTGGTACCTTATCATAAAATTTGTGAACACATACCTCTAGCAGATAGTGTATTTTTACCATCATAATGATACTACTGTTTTGTTTTAATGACTTGAGTCTTTTATATTGCTTATTAAGCTTTGTTTATATTCTTCTTTAAAACAGTTTGGGCAGAAGTCACACGTGGAGTGTGCTCGATTTTCTCCAGATGGACAATATCTGGTTACTGGCTCAGTTGATGGCTTCATTGAAGTATGGAACTTCACTACTGGAAAGATTAGGAAGGTAAGTTACTCCTTGTTTCCCAGAAAGTGAATTTGACTTGTCAAAGCATCTGGGTTTATATTGTTTTATTTCTTAGGGACTGTGAACCTGAGAAGATTGTATGTATAGGTGACTCAAATATCACTCTGGAATATTTATGTGGGTGTAGTTGCCTGTCACAGATTTCTCCCTGGGATAACTTCTTTACATTCCTGCACTGTTGTTGTTGCCTTTAAAATGGTGACAGTAGTAGAACCTTTTTTTACAAGTCAATGAAGTCCGATTTACAATAAATAGTAAAATATAGCTGAAGTTAAAACTGTTAGTACTTTTGCACTCTGCCTTAAAATAGGTTTCATTGATTTTGCTACTTTGACGATAAATCTTCTGGTTTTGTTTAGGATCTGAAGTATCAGGCACAAGATAACTTCATGATGATGGATGATGCAGTGCTTTGCATGTGCTTCAGCAGAGATACAGAAATGCTAGCAACTGGAGCACAAGATGGAAAGATCAAGGTACAAATCTTTTTGTATGCTATGTTGGGAAGGGGTAGTGACTGAAAAAAATAGTTTGCAATAGCAGTTATGTTCCCATTATGTATAATTCAAAGGATGTTTAACATGACTTAGAAAGAGCTACGTATTGGCTCTGATTAAGCTCATGTGATTCCATAACAAAGTAATTACTTATTTGCTGTTTCTTTTTCAGGTGTGGAAAATACAGAGTGGTCAGTGTCTGAGAAGATTTGAAAGAGCTCACAGTAAAGGTGTTACGTGCCTCAGTTTCTCTAAAGACAGCAGCCAAATTCTTAGTGCTTCTTTTGATCAGACAATCAGGTAAGTAAACTGAGAATGTGTGAGCTACAAGGTGGGAGAAAAGAGAACAGATTTTCTCATTAAGCAATTTTAACTATAAAATAGTGTAATTTAGAAGGTACCTGTAGAGGTCTCTAGTCCACTGTGCCTATCAAAGCATAGCCAGCCTTTCAGTTAGGACAGCCTGTTCAGGTCTTGTCCAGCTGGGTTTTCAGAATCTCCAGGGTTCCAGATCCCATTGCTTCTCTTTGGGAAAATCATCTATGGTTATAGGGAAAGATATTTTGGGTTGGTTTGGAGTTTTTTGGTATCTTTGTGGTGGAGTGGGATTTTTTTAATATCCCTTGCCTTTTGTACTTCAACTCTACACTTTTTGAGGACTCTTAACTTCAGTTATTCTGTAAAGACCTGTTGGGTAGTGATATTAACCCAATAGTTCCAATTTTTAGGTGCTAAAATTATTTCAATGAATATACCTTCCCTTTTGCCTCTTTTCTCCTCTTTTGCCTCACTTTTCTCCTTAAAATCATTGCAGGTTAGGATCTAAGGATCTTAGAAATAAGAATAATGATACTCAGAAAAATACTCAAACATTGCTGTAGTCTTAGCATCTGTAGAATGTTGATTATTGTTTATGTAATGCCATAATTCTGATCCTCATTTCCACCTATGTTGTCTGACAGGATTCATGGTTTGAAATCTGGAAAAACCCTAAAGGAATTCCGTGGTCATTCTTCCTTTGTCAATGAAGCTACTTTTACCCAGGATGGCCACTATATTATCAGTGCATCCTCCGATGGCACGGTGAAGGTAAGACGGCATTTAACTTTTGTAAAGAACACCTTCAGATTGTTACTATTTTACCACTCCTTTGTTACAATTGGTGTAACATTGGAGAGGGATTCAGGGATATCTGCAGTAATGAGTCTGCTTGTGAGTTTGCTGTAGATTTGTGTGAGGACTAAAGAAATGTTATTCTTACAGTCTCTTGCAGAGCTTATCTCTGCTGCATTTATGAAATAATTGCTTACTGCCTATTCTGCCTTACTCTAGACAGAACTGAGTGTGACACCTCTATAATGTGGGCATTTCCTTATCTGAAATAATTGCATATCAGGTCTTTCTTTTTAATTTTTTAAGCTAATTGGTTTTATTTTGTTTTTTATGCTAGGTTTGGAATGTGAAGACAACAGAGTGCTCCAACACCTTCAAGTCTCTTGGTAGCACTGCTGGGACAGACATTACTGTGAACAGTGTGATTCTGCTGCCTAAAAACCCAGAACACTTTGTTGTGTGCAACAGATCGAATACAGTTGTCATCATGAATATGCAGGGACAGGTATGTGATCTTACTGGTATCCTTTCAGGTCTCTCTGTCATTTCAAGAATGCAGAAAACCTAGTTAATAACCTAGCCGTAACCTAACAGGCTTAAACCTGATTTCTCTGGTTTACATGACAAACTATTCTGAACTCAAGTTTATGGAACACAGAAAGCTTCTGAAGCTTTCTGAAACTGGAGAAATGTATGTTCTGAACAGGCCTAGTAATTCTTAAATATGTTTGCCCTAAAGTTGGTATTAATATGCTCCTGTTTAATCCTGACAAATGTTTTTGTGTGTGTCTTTACAGATTGTGAGAAGTTTTAGCTCTGGTAAGAGAGAAGGTGGTGACTTTGTCTGCTGTGCACTTTCACCTCGTGGTGAATGGATCTACTGTGTCGGTGAAGATTTTGTGCTGTACTGCTTCAGCACAGTGACGGGCAAGCTGGAGAGAACTCTGACGGTAAGTTTCTAGCTCTGAGCTTTTCCAGACTTTTAAACTTGGGGATGAAGTTAATGTTCATCATGAAGTCCATAAGGATGAATCTCAGACCAAGGAATCTTTCATTTCTAGCAGACGTGATTGGTAACAAACTAATTTCAGGACATTTGGCTGTAGAATGTTGTTGGGTTGTTTAAAACCATGTAATTGTGAAAGTTAGAGAAGTATTTACCCATCAAGGAAAGACTAAATTTGTTCATATTTCCTTGTATGAGAGCATGTCTTGACCTGGGCTCCGCTTGGTGGAGAATCGGAAAAAGCTGTCAGATTTAAAGCTACAGGTTTAAATTTACTTTAGATTGAACTTGAAGGAATGACAGCTTGAATGCCTAAATTTAATGTGGGACACTTAGATATTGCAGATTTTAGAGGATGTAAACCTTCACTGAACCTTCCCTTGCCCAGCAAAAAGTAACTGCCATGTCACAAAAATTATTGTGACTGGAACACAATGCTGGGGGTTATGTACTGCTGATCTGAAGAGAATATTTATCTTGATTCTAATGCACCTTTCTGCTTATTCCCTAGGTCCACGAGAAAGATGTCATTGGCATTGCTCATCACCCCCACCAGAACCTGATTGCCACTTACAGTGAAGATGGCCTCCTCAAGCTCTGGAAGCCGTAGACTGATTTTGCATCAAGCTCTGAAGCATGCCTGTTAGTTGCAGGTTACTAGTGTGTGTGCTTTAACAAGGTCTAAATATGCAGAGTGTAATACGTGCTCAATTTTCAGTTCAGATTTCCAGAGAATTACATTTTTACACACCTAGAGTGGATTGATGCATAAATACTGCATCAGTTAATTTCATATACTTTTAGCTTTAGTAGAGTAGTTGAAGCAACTTCAGTGAGAATGCTTTTTCTGCCTCCTGAAGTCTATACTCTTCCTACAATGGTTGTAAAATGAGCCAGCAGCTGTACATGCTTATGAGTGGTTGCTGACTTCCTAGAATACAGCAAAATGCCTTTTTTTTCTTCTTTTTTCTCTTTTTTTTTTAAAATTTTTTTTTGTGTTTTTTTTTTTTTTTTTAGTGAAATGTGGAATGCAAAGCTGTCTCTTCCCCACTGCTGAAACAGGAATAATTTCCTGGAATGTAGATGAGGATGCATTATTTTCACCTTGAAGATGGGGTCATTTCTAGGCTCTAGGCCATTGGGTTTTTACTGTGTTCAATTTTCACTATAATTTTTCCACTTATATTGGAAAATAGTGTCACACAGCTGCCTCAGAGTGAAGGTATCTTTCCCCATCTGCCAGCACTTCCTACTATGGACTGTTAACCTGCCTAATTGGCAGTGAGATACAGTTGATTTTGTTTGGGGATTTTTTGTTTGTTTTACTTCACTTCCAGACTAAAAGGAGTTGTTACCGGGGCCATCTTCCTGGAAGTGCAAGATGTTTTCAGACCAGCTATAACTGAAACAGGCTCCAGGGGATCAATATTTTAAAGCATGAGGAAGTTGGTTTACATAAGCTGAGTACCTAGTGCTGTGATAATGCTTTAAATAATTATTTCTAAGATTTTTACTTTTTAATTTCATATGCCTGTGGACCTAGCCAAGGTTATACTTGGGTCTCACAAGATTATAAAAGATATTTGCAGGCTCTTCAATTTGAAGCATGATTTGTTGAGAGATTCTGACTAATGTACACTGTTCTGAATGTACACCAGAATCTTCTGAAGTGTTGACTGTGTCTTTTCTAGGATGCAGAAAAATGAGGGTTTTGTTTTAATGATGAATTAAATGCATGTAGATTTGAATCTGCCACACTGTATTCTGTCCTCATCTCTTGTAGAATGCTTTCCTACTGCAACAGTCTTTGAGACAGTAATAACTTGTCTTCAACTTAATAAATTGTTCCACTTTAAATATTTTGTCTGTGTCTTTAGTGGTGTGGGGAAATGTAGAAGTTCAGCTGAAATTCTCACACAACACCTTTCCTATGTGTGTAGAGTTCAGTTCTCTGTTGAGCTTTGTCTGGACTCCCAGGTTGTTTTTAACTTCCTTAGATACAAAGTGATTATTTTTTCTGCCTGAAAAAGCAGAAGTATCTCACAGTGATACCATAAGTTATATCTGACAATAGGGGGGTAGTTAGGGGCAGTTAGTAATTCTGTTAAGAGGTGTTGGGGGTTAGATTTGTGTTCGTTTTTGTTTTACTTACAGAACTCTTTCCCCTTTAGTTGCTGGGAGACTAACTACTGGGTGCTTGAGGGTGCTTGACCAAAACAAAGTGGCCAAAGGGGAGGGTAGCACCGGGTTACACCTATTGTTTCGGGGTCTCTGGGAGTTTTCTCTCGGAGAGGGGAGATAACTGCGAGTTTTTGGGGGTGGTAAAGGACAGAGCTGGGTGCAGCTTGTCTCTCTTGCTCTTGGCATCAGAAAGAGAACAGCTAGGCTGCTGTGTGCTGCGGGGAGAGCTCACTGTCACCACACTATCTCGTCCTGGGAAATCCACAGTCATCTGCTCGAGTGCACTGGAGCCCTGAGCTCGCTTCCTCCTGCCCTGCTGGGCCGGCCCTGCTGCTGCTTCTTGGGCTCTGCTTTGAGGCTTTCTGCTGCCCTGTAGCCCTGCACTGCCCTGCCGCGACATCCCTGCCCCTCTAGCTACCACTGACAGAGCTTCTGATCCATCTGCTATAAATGTCAATCCAATATTCCAACTGAAAATATAATTTGGTTTATTAAAAGATCAAATGACAGAATTTCAGTAAAAAACCCCCAGCGGAGTTACACTGATGATGATCAGGGATGCAGTACCTGGCACACTGCTGTCCCCCCAGCGTTCACAAATTTGCCTTGTTTGGTGCTTAGGTTTTATATGCTTTATTTTGGCCCTGGCACAAGATTTCCCCGCAGTCTCTTTGTTCCCGGGACTGGTTATTCGAATTCACAGTCGTCCTTGGTCTGCTGAGATTTTCCTCTGGTAGGGAGAGGTGCCAATTTCGGTCTTCCTGTGGGTGAATGGAAAAGCTCATCGTTTCTCGAGAGATCAAAACGAAGATGATATTCTGATGGCTCGGCTGTCCACAGGAGGAAGGACTGATTGCTTATCTTAGCGTCCTCCTTTCTGGTGCCAAGGACGGAGTCTGGGTTTCCGACGTTTCATTGTCTTTTCCTAAATGGTAATTCCAGGGTGGTACCTGCCTCGGGACTTAGTAAATTCCGAGGCTGGCTGGAACTAAGCTTGCATTTTCATATAACATATTTACAATGGTTACTTATGGTTTTTAACATACCATGATCCATAAGAACATGAATTAACACTCCATATTTATTACACATCCACCAGCCCGGGATTTTCCACCACTCCAGCTTGGTGCTCTCGGAGTCCCAGGAGATCAGACTGCCCCAGGCTTCGTGAAACCAAAGCCCCTCGAAGTTCTTGGTTCTGTTTATTGTTAATGCTGTAGTTGTTATTGTTTGTTTGTCTTGTTAGACATACCAGTAAAGAACTGTTATTCCTATCCCCACACCTCTGTTTGAAAGCCCCAATAATTTTCTAAATTAGAATAACTTGGAGGGAGGGGATTCTAATTCTCCATTCCAAGTGTTATAAATGCCAATCCAGTATTCCAATTGAAAATATGATTTGGTTTATTAAAAATCAAATTACAGAATTTTGGTAAAAATCCCAGCGGAGTTACAGTGATGATAAACCCGGCATCATCAAAGGCTGAACTGGGACGCAGCCTCTACCGCACTGGAGTCCCCCCAAAGTTCACAAATTGGCCCCGTTTGTAGTCCAGGTTTTATACACTTTATTTTGCCCTGGCATAAGATTTCCCCACAGTTTCTTTGTTTCCCAGGACTAGTTATTCAAATTCATCACCATCGTTGGTCTGCTGAAAGGAGTCTCCTCTGGGATGGAGAGGGGGCAATTTCAGTCCTCTGGTGGGTGAATGGAAACTAAGATTGTGGATGGAAAGGATCTCCTCCGGAGATCAGGGTGATGATGATGCTCTGATGACTCTGCTGCCCACCGGAGGAAGGACTGATTGCTTATCTTAGTGTATCCTCCTTTCTGATGCCAATGATGGAGCCTGGGTTCCTGACATTTCATTATCTTTTCCTAAATGGTGATTTTAGGGTGGTGCCTGCCTTGGGATTTATAAATTCCGAGGCTGGAACTAAGGTTACATTTTCATATAACATATTGACAGTGGGTGCTTATGATTTTAACTGTAATTACTGTAATACTGTAGTTCATAAGAACATGAATTAACATACCATATTTATTACCCACAGGAGGTACTTCCCCCTCCCTAGCAGATACCTGTCTTTCAATTCAAAACAAGAGGGAACAGCTTGACAAAA
The DNA here is from genome assembly GCA_013400215.1 of Cisticola juncidis. NCBI lineage: Eukaryota > Metazoa > Chordata > Aves > Passeriformes > Cisticolidae > Cisticola > Cisticola juncidis. The sequence goes on from VXBR01011954.1 coordinate 270,737, forward strand.
TTTTTTTAATAGTACTTTCCTTAGAGAAGAGGTGCCCCCACCCTTCAGCATCTTTGTGACCCTTTACTGGTCTCTCAGTTCAACTCTGTCCCTTTCGTATGGGCAGACCCAAAACCAGACAGTATTCCAGGAGTGTCCTTACTGTTGCTAAGAAGCTGGGAAGCATTGCCTCCCTCCATTGCTGACAACCAGGACAGTTTGCCTTCTTTCCAGAAAGATGGCTCATGTTGAGCCTGGTGTCCACCAGGACCCCCAGGTTCCCTCTTGGCTGTTTTCCAGATGAGTGCCCTCCAGCACGTGCTGTGGCATTAGGGTGTTCCTCCCTAGGTGCGGGACTTTGCACTTCTTGTATTTCATGAGGTTCTTGTCAGCTCATTTCTCCAGTCTCTCCAGGTCCCTCCGGATGGCAACAAACCCCTCTGTTTTATCAGCTCCTTCTTGCTCTTCAGTCCCATCTGCAAACTTGCTGAGGTCTGAGGCAGTACTGACCCTGGGGCTTTGCCCTCCAAACTGGACTGTGTTGCACTCATCACCACCTCTGGGCCTGCCATTCAGCCAGTTTTCAATCGACTTCATTTTTCATCTGTCCCATACCTCTGTTATAAACGGCCAATCAATTTCCAAATTAATAAAATAATTTTTATGGGGATCAACACTGGGTGAACCATGGTCACAGACTCAGTTGCACTGAGACCTCCCCCTGTTTACAAATTTTACCCATTTTGGGATCCCCTTAAATAGTCTTTATTTAGCCCCACACCCCCTCAGTTCTTTGTTCTATTCAGCAAAATCACCCGCTGAACCGACCCTCCAAAGAAAGAAAAAGAATAATTTCAATTTTTCATTCAGTTCCTTCCTTTGCTGAATGGACGTTCTGGGAACAGATGAACACTAATTTTGGGGTTTGAGTTGATGAATAGAGGTATATCTCCTTCCATGCAGTTGCCATAACTCCTAACGACTGAGCCATCAACTGGTCCCCCTTGCTCAGGAAGAGTTGCTCCCTTGTCTTTTCTTCTGGTTAATGGCTGCAGCTCCTAGCCATTAACTACACCCAGCCAGGGTTTTGTTCTTCTGAAAAGCAATCTCTACAAGCCTGGACTTGCCTGATTTTCTTGTTGCAAACCCCGGCTTGCATTTTACATTTATTTTATACATATAAACTGCACAAATATGTTATTAAGACACGAATTATCCTATGTAATTTATAACACCTCAACACCTCTGCATGGATCTTATGGAAGACAGTGCATTACAGAAGTCCAAGGGACAAGGTATCAAAATGTCTTCTGTCATGCACCAGGTCAGCCACTGCACTGTAAAATTTATCAGGTTGGTTAAGCATGACTTCCCTTTGGTGAATCCCTCCTGGTGGTTTGGTGGTTTTCTTGTTCTTGATGTGCCTGCAAATGGTTTCTATGTTGAGCTGCACCATTACATTCAGTTATAAATGCCAAATTCAATATTCCAATTAAAATAATTTGGTTTATTAAACAAACGATCGAATCACAGAATTTCAGTAAACCCACCAACAGCGGAGATACTTGACGAATTTACCTGGGAAAATGCCAAGGGTGAACAGTGAGACACAGACCTGGCCATCTGCTGCCTCCCCTATGGTTCACGAATTTGCCCGTTTTGGGGCTTGATTTAAATACACTTTATTCCCCCTCTGGCAATATTTTCCTGTATTCTCCTTTTGTGTTCCTGTTAGCTATTCAAGTCCATGTGTGTCTCCAACCAGGCTGAAAGGAGTTCTTTCTCCCAGTTCATATGTTAATGTCCGGTTTCAGCAGATCTTGGTGGCTGATGAATGGTTGATATATATATGGTTGATGGCTTTAGCCCGGAGGGGTGTCGGCCAGAGGCGTTGATAGTCTGTTGATAGCTTATCTTGCTGAAGCTCTCTTCAAAGGCCTTCCATTCATCCTCTTTCTATTCCTGGACAAGATGATCTCGGGTGGTGTGTGCCTTTTTGTTTCAGCATGATGTTAGGAGACACCCTGTAGCTCACGTCCACAATTTTCCCATACACATATACAGAAGTTTATAGTTTTCAATTCATTATGTATCATAAGAACATGAATTAATCATTTCACATTTATAACACGTTCCAATGAATTGAGGTGAGGCTGACAGATTATTTCTTTGGATCCTCCATCTTGCCCTTCTCAAGGAGAGATGCGACATTTATTTTCCACCAGTTTTGGGGCACTTTTCCAGTGTCTTGGGTTGCAATATGTACCAAAAGTCTGTATTCCATTTGCCATCTGTTGAAACTGGTTTCTTTATCTCTTCTATGACCCATTCCTCATTACTCCAGGGTGGGAGGGTATGGGTTAATGGGTTAATGGGTTCTGTTAATGGGCCAGCTGTTAAAGCCAGGTGGGGTATTGTTCTTTATCTCTTCCACAACCCATCCTTCCTCCAGAGAGATATCTTCTGTTAATGGGCCATTAAGGTTCACTTCATGACTGATTAAATTAGATCATCCCATTGTGAGATGCTCCACGCAGTGGAGGAGCCAAGCATTCCTACCTGGGTAAAACCTGAGATTCAGAACACCAGGACAGCTTGTTGCCTCTGGATTTCCAGCAGAAGACTGGACCCATCTCACCATCACTGGACCCTTCTACAGAACAATCTCTACTCAAAGAGAACCACATCTGTCACTCTAGGAGGACTCACTTTGGACTGCTCCCAACACCCTGACAAACAGGGTGTCAGGTTGTATTCTGATCTGTCAGTGTTTCTAGGATTTTTTTTGTTTGCTTCGGTTTTTTGGGTTTTTTGTACTACTACATTTTCTTTTTCAATATTCCTAGTAAAGAACTGAATTCCTATTCCCGTATCTTTGTCTGAAAGCCACCTTTATTGCAGAATTATAATCATATGGAAGGAGGGGGTTTGCATTCTCCATTCCAAGGGGAGCTCCAGCTTTCCCTGGCAGACACCTGTCTAAACCAAGACACTCGGCCACCATGATCAATCAAAGTTTGTCAAGAGGGGCTTTGCAATGACATCTCTTAGCTTCCAGAGCTCTTGTGGATACATCCTATTTGGGCCCATGGTTCTGTGTATGTTCAATTTGCCTAAGTCTTGCAAACCTCAAGACCTCATCATCCTTATACTAAGGGTACATCCCCCTTGCTCCACACTTTCCCTTTAATCTCTGGAATTCTGAGAGTTCATGTTGTCACTAGATAAGACTGAAGCAAAGAAGGTACTCAGCACCTCGACTTTTTCCATGTCATGTGTAACCAGATGCCCATCTAATTCTGTAACGGCCCCACATTTTCCCTGCCCTTTCCCACTTTTGTACTTAGAGAGGCCCTTGTTATCCAGTTAAGCTTTATCTTCCACAACCTCATTCCTGGATGCCCAGATGTCACACCTGTGCTTCTCCCAGTATACCCAGCCTTGGTTACAGATGATTCCTTTTTGTGTCCTAGTTTGGCCAGGAGTTCCTTGTGCATCCCAAAGACCTCCTGGCCATTTTTGCCTGACTTGCTGTCCACTGGGACGGACTGTTCTAGAAGCCTGGGGCAGGTGAGCCTTGAATAGTAACCACTTTCTTGGGCTCTTCATTCCAGAGCATTATTCCTTGGAGTGCTTCTAAGAAGATCTTTGAAGAGACTAGTCTGCTTTTTTGAAGCCCAGAGCTGAGAACTGGCTTTTCATCCTAGTCCTTCCTCTCAGTATCCTGAACTTCACCATCTCATGATCACTTCAGCCAAGGCTGCCTTTGACCTCAACACTCCCAACAAGTGCTTTGGTTTTGAGTACAAGATACAGCAGAGTATCAGTACAGTACAGTACAAGTACGAGCACCTCTCCTTGTTGATTCCCCTATCAATCGGGTCAGGAAGTTCTCGTTGATGTACTACATCAGCCTCCTGGATTGATTGTCACAGAATTGTTAGGGCTGGAAGGAATCACTGGAGATCATCTAATCAACCCCCCTGCCAAGGCCAGGTCATTTAGAGCAGGTGGCTTTTGAATGCCTCCAGAGGGGGAGTTCATGTCCAGTTCCAGTGCTCTGCCACTTTCAAAAAAAGTTCTTCATCATGGTGAGGTGACCTTAGCCACTGCTCACACAGCTTCCCCTCAAGGCCCTTCATCATCTTTGCTGCCCTCCTTTGGATGCTCTGGATGAGCTTAATGTCTTTCTTACACTGTGGCACCCAAAACTGCCCCCAGCACTTGAGGTGAGCCTGCCCAAGAGCAGACCAGAGTAGGACAGTCCCTCTCTTGCCCAGCTATGCCTGATGCACCCCAGGACACGGTTGATCCTCCTGGCTGCCAGGGCACACTAGACAGTTCTCACCCATAAACTCTCAGCTTGCTCATTTGTCCCTGGGTAGAGCTTGACGCATTCCAGTTCCTCTCACATAAAGAGAAACTACATCACCTTGCTTCTCTGAAATTTCTCTGTCCTCTCTAGAAAGGACATACCCACCCACAATATTGCACCATGGGTGATGTATCCCATGATACCTCAGCATTGCAGTGAGATCATGGCCCTGTGAACACACATGTATTTCTAGTTCTTGTTTATTCCCCATGCTGCACCTGTTTGTATACAGACACTTCACGGATAATCGAAGAATGAGGTTTCCTAGAAGTGATGTGAAAGGATTCACCATAGTCATAAGCACCCACAATGTATTTTGTGCTTTGATCCTCAACTCCAGGGGCAGCCAAGGAACATCTGTCTTTGCACTGGTTGCTATGACCTGCTCCCCAGGAGGAAGCAATGGCACAATTGTCACCATTTGGACCTCGTCTCCCAAGTCCTTCAGTCTAAAGCCCATCTCACCAAACTGGCCAGCCTGCTGCCAAAGGCTCTGACCATTTTGCCTGTTACAGCCATTTCCCCGTAACAGGCAAAAATCATAAAAACACAACCCATTATTATAAAAGCCAAAACTTTCTCGATGGCACCAGCGATGATGCCTGGTACCATATTGTAAGTGGACCCCGCACCATTGGAATACTTACTCTGCTAACACCCAATATAAATTAGGGTATTGGCCGAGTAAGGAGTTCAATTTTTCTTCTCTTGTATTAATAGGCATGTGTCTTGGGTTATGCAACCAAACAAAAAGTGCATTCTATTTCATCTGCTGAAACCAGCTGGGGAGATGTGTTTTTTTCCCTTTATCTCTTGTAACTCCAGGTCAGAGGGGGTGGATAATGATAATGGGCCAGCTGTTAAAACCAGGTGGGGCAGTGTTTCTTATCTCTTTCACCACTGTCCACCCTCCAGGGGGAATATTTTCTGTTAATGGGCCATTAAGGCTCACCAGTGTCATGACACATTACACCATCGCACTGTGAGACGCTCTACCCAGTGTGGGGAGAGCCAGCTGTTCCTACCAAGATAAAAACTGATATGTAGGAACACCAAGCAGCCTGTTTTTTCCACTGGATTCTCAGAGGAAGACCAGGCCCATCTCGCCAGCACTGGACCCTTTTTTCTACAGGATCATCTCTGCACCACAGAACATCTGTTACTCCAGGAGGACTTATTTGGACTGCTTCCAACACCCTGGCCAACAGGATATCAGGTCATATTCCTGACTCTGTCAGGGTTTTCTAGGACTTTTGTTTGTTTGCTTGCTTGTGTGGTTTTTTTTTTTTTTTGTATTACTGCATTTGCATTTTTAATCTTCCTAGTAAAGAACTGTTATTCCTATTCCCATATTTTTGCCTGAAAGCTCCTAATTGCAAAATTGTAATAATTTGGAGGGGGGGATTCCTTACATTCTCCATTGCAAGGGAAACTGCAGTTTTCCCTGACAGATACCTGTGTGTGGCAGTGTGTAAAATTAGGTTTATTAAGTTTGTTATATTGTCCCTTTGCTCCCTCTCCCCCACGTGTACCTGTGGCAAGTTACGTGACTGTCTGTTAGCTGTCAGTCACGAAGCCCGCGCGTTTTTGTATCTCTCCCCACTTCCCCGGTTGGCAAAGTTAAATTTCCCACCTGTGTAGCGGTCCCTGGAATCCCCTTTATTGGTTGTTGTCCGTTACCCCTCCCTCTCACCCATCTGGATAAAATCCTGTGCAGAACCGCCCCCGGGGCAGTTGCTGGAGCAGACGAGGCGCAGTCCCACCGCTCCTGCGAGCACAATAAACCTCCTCGCTGCCACCNGTGAGGTGACCTTAGCCACTGCTCACACAGCTTCCCCTCAAGGCCCTTCATCATCTTTGCTGCCCTCCTTTGGATGCTCTGGATGGGCTTAATGTCTTTCTTACACTGTGGCACCCAAAACTGCCCCCAGCACTTGAGGTGAGCCTGCCCAAGAGCAGACCAGAGGAGGACAGTCCCTCTCTTGCCCAGCTATGCCTGATGCACCCCAGGACACGGTTGATCCTCCTGGCTGCCAGGGCACACTAGACAGTTCTCACCCATAAACTCTCAGCTTGCTCATTTGTCCCTGGGTAGAGCTTGACGCATTCCAGTTCCTCTCACATAAAGAGAAACTACATCACCTTGCTTCTCTGAAATTTCTCTGTCCTCTCTAGAAAGGACATACCCACCCACAATATTGCACCATGGGTGATGTATCCCATGATACCTCAGCATTGCAGTGAGATCATGGCCCTGTGAACACACATGTATTTCTAGTTCTTGTTTATTCCCCATGCTGCACCTGTTTGTATACAGACACTTCACGGATAATCGAAGAATGAGGTTTCCTAGAAGTGATGTGAAAGGATTCACCATAGTCATAAGCACCCACAATGTATTTTGTGCTTTGATCCTCAACTCCAGGGGCAGCCAAGGAACATCTGTCTTTGCACTGGTTGCTATGACCTGCTCCCCAGGAGGAAGCAATGGCACAATTGTCACCATTTGGACCTCGTCTCCCAAGTCCTTCAGTCTAAAGCCCATCTCACCAAACTGGCCAGCCTGCTGCCAAAGGCTCTGACCATTTTGCCTGTTACAGCCATTTCCCCGTAACAGGCAAAAATCATAAAAACACAACCCATTATTATAAAAGCCAAAACTTTCTCGATGGCACCAGCGATGATGCCTGGTACCATATTGTAAGTGGACCCCGCACCATTGGAATACTTACTCTGCTAACACCCAATATAAATTAGGGTATTGGCCGAGTAAGGAGTTCAATTTTTCTTCTCTTGTATTAATAGGCATGTGTCTTGGGTTATGCAACCAAACAAAAAGTGCATTCTATTTCATCTGCTGAAACCAGCTGGGGAGATGTGTTTTTTTCCCTTTATCTCTTGTAACTCCAGGTCAGACGGGGTGGATAATGATAATGGGCCAGCTGTTAAAACCAGGTGGGGCAGTGTTTCTTATCTCTTTCACCACTGTCCACCCTCCAGGGGGAATATTTTCTGTTAATGGGCCATTAAGGCTCACCAGTGTCATGACACATTACACCATCGCACTGTGAGACGCTCTACCCAGTGTGGGGAGAGCCAGCTGTTCCTACCAAGATAAAAACTGATATGTAGGAACACCAAGCAGCCTGTTTTTTCCACTGGATTCTCAGAGGAAGACCAGGCCCATCTCGCCAGCACTGGACCCTTTTTTCTACAGGATCATCTCTGCACCACAGAACATCTGTTACTCCAGGAGGACTTATTTGGACTGCTTCCAACACCCTGGCCAACAGGATATCAGGTCATATTCCTGACTCTGTCAGGGTTTTCTAGGACTTTTGTTTGTTTGCTTGCTTGTGTGTTTTGTTTTTTTTTTTGTATTACTGCATTTTCATTTTTAATCTTCCTAGTAAAGAACTGTTATTCCTATTCCTATATTTTTGCCTGAAAGCTCCTAATTGCAAAATTGTAATAATTTGGAGGGGGGGATTCCTTACATTCTCCATTGCAAGGGAAACTGCAGTTTTCCCTGACAGATACCTGTGTGTGGCAGTGTGTAAAATTAGGTTTATTAAGTTTGTTATATTGTCCCTTTGCTCCCTCTCCCCCACGTGTACCTGTGGCAAGTTACGTGACTGTCTGTTAGCTGTCAGTCACGAAGCCCGCGCGTTTTTGTATCTCTCCCCACTTCCCCGGTTGGCAAAGTTAAATTTCCCACCTGTGTAGCGGTCCCTGGAATCCCCTTTATTGGTTGTTGTCCGTTACCCCTCCCTCTCACCCATCTGGATAAAATCCTGTGCAGAACCGCCCCCGGGGCAGTTGCTGGAGCAGACGAGGCGCAGTCCCACCGCTCCTGCGAGCACAATAAACCTCCTCGCTGCCACCTCCTGCCTCTGCCTGTCACTGTAACATCGCTGCTAAAGGATCTCTCGAAACAAAGAACCCACAGGAACAGTATCGGGCACGGCCACGAGCTGGTCCTTGTCGCTACTCACGGTGCCCGGGTTGGCCGTGCGTGGAGGCGCTGAGGTCTCAAAACACAGCACTGTGACACCTGTCTTTCCAAACTAAGACAGCATGCAATTTTGTAAAACAGGTTTGCAATTTACTTTTAATAGCATAGAGACATGGATGCAAGATTTTGAAAGAATGTGTTGTATGAATTTATCTAATCATTCAGAATCTATACACAAAAGCATACCACAACTTAAGAACATCTCTGTCCTAAAGCCAGACACTGATCTGCACAATGTGTCTGCCTTTGGTTGTCCTGATTTTTCCAACAGGAAGGACAGATGACTTGGGCATGGGGATGACTTGGGATGTTTTTCACTTGCCTTCCCAGGGCTTTATAGTCTTGCTTGATCCCACCTATATTTTGTCTTGTGACATCATTTGTATTCATATGAAAAAGTGATGGAGTAGTGGTCTAAGACAGGTCAGGGTACCCTCAGAGCAATGCCATTGATCCCAGTTCGTGGAGGGCAGGATGCCCCTTGTGACTGTCAGGCTGGCAAATGGACAGCTCAGTGCCCACTAGAACCACTTGATTTTTTTTTTTTACAGTAATCACAATGCATTGCTGGTGAGGTTCTCTTAGCTGGCCTTGCTCATGGACATCTAAAGCCTTTAAAGGATCAGATCTGCCTTTCTAGTCTGCAATTTGAAGGGCGAAGATTGAATTGGAGCCCTGCTTTTGTGGGTCACCAGGTGCAAGCTGCCTCAGGCACACTGGAATCAGTTGTAAGTATGTGGTTCTGGACCCACTTACCTATCTCTGCACAGCCACTTGTCTTTTGTCATTCAGCCCCCTGTCCCAACTGGTCATCCACCTGTGCATACCTTGTGCAGGTATTAGCCTTTTCTTCAGAAGTATTTGGGCATCCATTGAAAATTACCACCTGTATTGACACTGCCATCTTCACCAGTTTAGTCTTTGTGGAAGCATCAGGCGTCCCAGGGGCCATATCAGTAGACACAGTGGCTTTCGCTTTGGAATGCCCACCATTATGGCAGAGATCTAAAGCACTTAGCACTTACCTGAGATGTGGATCTACTTGTGATATTGTTATTATTATTATTTTAATTGTTATTGTTATTATTTATTGTGTTTTTCTGATGGCAGTTAACAGGGCAGTTGAAGTCCCATTCTTTGGGCACTGTAACAGTGCTCATTTTCCCCCCTAAGAAAACACTAAGCTTGGCATTTCTTTATGTGTGGTTTTTGAAGAGTGGTTTAAATCAAACCTCACTTTTCTTGGTGTGCTTTCCTAATGCTGTGAGCAGGAATCAGTCACAAACATGTATTCGCAGGTGAAGCTGCTAATGAAAAATCATAGGGCAAGTTGCTTGCATGGTTGACCTAGCATCACAGTGCAAATTCAAAGCAGATTTGTGATGACTTGAGTTTACACCCCTGGGCTGAGCCAACCTCTTCCACTGCTGCTGGGTAGCAGGTACTCAAAACTATGGGAAGGAGAGGACCTGTAGTCTAAGGATTCTGAAAGCAGAAGCAAAAATGAGAGTAGACTCTTAAACGAGCCTGCAGTGGGTGTTCTGTTTCACAGCCAACTTGTGCAATAGTGGAGCTGCCAGTTTGATGGGAAAAAAAATGAAATCCTAAATGCCTGCTAGACAGTGAAAAGAGTAATTGTAACAGACTAAAATATAAGCTTGATCATATGAATTAGGTGGTGTTGAAACACTGGAAATAATTGCAAACTCAGATTACAATAGGTCAGGTTACTATACTGGTACTTACAGAAACACCTATTTTGTGCTACTGTATCCATTTCCACAGCTGTCCATTCTGTTCATTTCCCCAGATTAAAAACTGTATCCCAAATAAAGCAGCAAGTCAGAAAAAAACACCTTACTTCATTTTTCAGTGTCACTGTCACACAACATGCCCAGCTGCTTTGTCTAGAACAAAGTCTACTAGCTCCTGTCATCCAGTGCTTTTTGCCAAAAGCTTACTCTGCTGCTGCCAGTATTTGTTTGGGGCACAGATTTTCTATCAGTAACCAGCTAATTTCAAAAAAGAATACTGACCTGGTGGTGTTCCTGCTGCCCTTCCTGAACTAGCAGAGCACTCTTCCCTGGACTGCTCTGCTAAGGCCTCTAGAGGCAGCTCCTAGTCAGCCACCCTTCTGCAATCTGGGCCTGGTCCATCTGCTGTAGGGTCATCAAGCATGTAGCAGGATTGTCCATGGCCTCCAGAGTAAGTCGAGGGTATGAATTCAACTATGCCAATGCAGCCATGGATGTGATGAAGCTGTTTCTGAGAAAGTAAGTTTATGGATTTTTTAAAATGTAATACAGTCATCTGAAGCAAAATCATGTCCCACTGTCATGCTTAAGGCTGTGAATGGAGTGTTGTTTGTCCTTGCTGCTTTGATAGAGTGGTTAAGGAAAAAAAAAATAAAACAAAGGTGCTTACTGAGCTGAAAAAAAAAGTAGCTTATTTTACTGCAGTTAAAGTCTCAAGCCAGCTGTGCAGGAGTCAGCCCTAGCCAGAGGAAGGTAACTTTCTGTTTCTCCCCTCAACTCGCAGAAACCATCCTACTGATAGAGCACAGGCACCTGCACATCACATTTTTCAGCTCACTGATGAGCTCACTCAAGTACAAACACTTGGCCTAAAAAGAATTTTATTTCTGTTAAGAAAACAAAAAAGTAGGTTCAACATGCAGGTGATAGGTCACAGTTCTACAGGTACCTGAAAGGGACTACATTTGAGGTGCAAAATCCATGGTATACCAGCTGTCTTGATACAATGAAACTTGTAATGCTTAGGTAAGCTAGAGATGTTTTTTCCTAAGAGCTTCCAGATATTCAAGTTATAACACATATGCTGCCATACAACGACTACTTAGACAAGTTCATCTCATGGTACTTTTGCTTCAAAGCAGTATGAAAAGCTTAAGCTCTAGCCCAAGCCAGATGGCTGAGCAAGACTAAACTACCACACTAGAGGTTAAATCTGGCCCTGACTTCTCAGCATATTTTCTGAAAGAAGATCTTTAAGATTTTTCTGTGAACAGCTGTCCAAAAAGGGGGTGGTGTTTTTAAACCAACATCTGGTCTAAGAAAAGAGGCAATGAACAATTTTGTAATTATATTAGAAACACTTCATCTACAATAATTAGAACATTCATACAGAAATTTAAGAGTCAGCTTGAAATAATGCACACAATACTTTAATTTCAGAACATCCTAGATGCACTGGTTGGTTGTATTCACTAGCCTTCTCTCCTTTGCAGGATCACATATACCCACTAAAGAGGCCTGGTACTGCTTTCCATAACACAGAGGGGTGTCTGATTTCAGTAATCAAGGTGGAAATCAAGCTTCCCCTAGCAGCAGCCTGACGTGTGCTGATAAAGCCTAGAGGAACGCGCAGCAGTCAAGGCAGCTCCAAGCAACCCCTGGCTCCACAGGCAGTGTGGCTCAGGAAAGCAGCCAAATGGGAGTCACCAACAGAACAAGGCAAGCTCCACATCGAGCTCTGGGGTCAGGAGCAGTGCTGGCACAGGAAAGGACTATCTGACCTCATGCAGAATAGCGTGACTTTAATGGGCCTGTGAAGACCGACCACATCTGGGTCAGCCTCATCTACCATGTGGGTGCAGCACTGCCAGTCCCTATTTAACCAACACCAGCACAAGCCCAAACATTATTATCCCCATTGGTACAGAATTTAACTACATCTTACCATGGATTGTAAGTACTTGTACATACTTTATTCACAGAGTGTAAGATCTAGAAGTTCTAAAAAGCACACCACAGAATCTTAGTTTAAGCCTGGGCAATTGCACACATACAGGAATTACAAGGTTTGGAATAAAAGACAAGCAAGTAAGGGACTTTTCTGGACCAAGAGGCAAGGGTGAAGTACAGTCAACGTCATTTCAGCTTGCATCCTGGAGCTTTATACAAATTGCAAAGTCAGTTTAATTACTTAGTTTATTTCTTTATGCTTTTAGAAATAACTATGGCTGGATAGAACAACAAATAGCAGGAGGTGAGGGCAAACTGCTTGTAGTCCTTCACTCATCCACTACTGCATACAAAACAAGCATCACAAGTTATTCACTGGCCCATTTATGATGTCTGGCACTGAACACCACCTCTAGGCTGATGCTCATCATCTTCATACACTTCTCCATTATAGTGGTGTTTTCGCTTCTGAGATGGATCAAAGTCCACTAATTCCACCTGTTCCATTTCCTCAGTTTCTTCTATCTCCTGCCTTGTAGGTAGCAGTTTTTCAAGTAAGGACAGCTTATCTGAGGACAGGAAGCCACTCTCTGGGAAGATGACCTGAAATCATCAAGAACTAAGGTTACTCAAGTCCATCTGAACTGGTTTTTTACAAAGTCAAATTGACCTACATGTTAAATATCTGCCATAGTCAGCTTTGTCATCACAGATTACTTAAATACAGAGCTTTAAAAAATTATCAGCATTACTAAGCTATTTTTTAATGCCTAGCTTCTAATTCTGGCAACTCAATCAACATTCTTCTTCTGCCTCAAGGCTGCCCTCTGGAATCACCTACACAAGCAAAATATATATGTAATATAACAACACATACAATTATGTATTTATAACAGCATATACAGCTACATATTTAAATACATAAACCCCCAAAATGTCAGCATTAGAGATATGGTTAAATATATTCTAAGCTGTAGCAGATGGGGCCCACTGCTATAGCTCCCAGTACTAGCTTCTCCCCAGAGAAGAAAAATCACCATTTTCCAAGCTACTCTTCTGCTCCAGTGCAGAAGTCGGAAGTTACTCATGCATCCTTCCTACAGGACAACAAAAACTAAAGAATATGTCAAGCAAATGGAAATTCACAAGGCTATTGAAGAAACTCCTCAGATACATCATGTACATTGAGCACAAAGTGTTATGGAAGTTTCCCCTTTGTTCTGAACTGTAATTCTGATGGGCTGCCATGTTCCCACCATTTGGAACAAATACCAAAACAAGACATCTGATTATTGGTATCTCTTCTTGACTGAGGTAGTGCTTATTTGTTAAATTTTGGATGGATGTTCAGTCCTGAAACGGCACAGAAATGAGTTTACTCGCTTACCCTGAATTCTATGATCAGACGTCCTTTCTCATATGGTCTGCGATAGATCGGCATACCTTCATTCAACACACACTTAATAGCCCCATGCTCAACAACCTGGCCTAAAAAAAAATCAACGAAAAAATTACCAACAAAGAAAGTGATCCATGCAGGCAACAGAAGCAACTCCCTTCAATATTTATGTAGCTTTCTACATTGTGGTTAGGCAGCAACACCAACATGTAGTAGTCTAACAGAACTTACTGCCTGGTAAAATCTGAGTAGGAAAGCAGATTGATGTCTAAATTACATTCCTGTAACCTTGTTATGCTTCCCAAAGGAAGCATACTTACAAATTTATTAAGTGCTCCATTGCTTCCAAGGCTGAAAAAGTGGTTTTCAGAGACCCACAGCTTTCAATTCTCATGAGATATCCTCAGGATGCAAGTATGTCCATGAGGTAAGGTCTGTTACTATGTCACACAAAGAGAAAGTTACTGCTGACTGCTATGCAAAAATCCTTTTTTAAGATTCATATTGCAAAGACTAGGGCAAGAATTTGATACCAGCACACATCCCTTTTACATCAAGATGAGGTGCTTTGGTTCATTCAGATTTCCAGCTTGCATTCACTATGTGCTAGAACTTCCAACAGAAAGCAAACCAGCTCTTACCAGGATGGGAGGTAATAATAATGGTTCTGTTATCCAGAGTTGTGATAGGCTTTTGAAAGCCACATAGTGCTTCAACCAGTTGAATATCCATAGACAGAAGCAGATCTTCATCTCGTCTACAGCAGAACCAATCAGTAACAGTCACAGTGAGAAAGAAACAGTAGAAGGATCATACCCAACTTCAGTATTTAACTTGGAAATTACACTAAGTTTTAATTATAAGGGAAGCCCAGGCAATTAAACAAAGAATACCAAACATTAATGTGGTTCCTCAATAGAATGATACATGTTCTGAAAGCCATTATGATCATGTCAGGCTATCCAAAGTGTTAGAAGTGTTTATTGAAAAGAAATGAATACAAGGCCCACTTGAATCCAGTCTCACTTCACTGCTGCTTTCCAATTAAAACAAAAACAGAAAAAAAAAATCTCTCAGCCTCATAAATACTAAAACTGGGAAAATTAACTCCTTTCTTTACATAGATAAATACCATCTTAATTGCACTAGCTTGCACTATGGTAATATGTTACACTCTGAAGATTTATTACCAGGGAAGTTTGAACAGGTGATGGCACTCTGGGTAATGATCCAAGTACCTTTTCGAAAGTACCAAGAAGTATCTGGAATAGATACTGTTAATTACTTTATGTTCTGACTTCAGTATGGCAGTGTTAGTGATTGCCTACATGTTCAAAGGCTACAAAATCCTTCATCTTATTCAAAGAATGTAGAGCACTCACCCTGTTTTTAAAAGGTCTCTGGCAGGAGACTTGAACGAAAAGCTAATTTTAGACTGTGACACGAGAGGAGGAACATCCCACTTGTGTGAAAGCATGACCTCAGCATAACCCCACAAGACCAGTAATATCAAGGGTTATCGAAGGACACCACAACTGAAGGCAGTGGGCACAAGGATAGACAAAAATAATCTAGCAGAACTGTGACTTCGAGTCCTAGGAAACCATGAGAACAGTTTGGCATATCTGAATCAGTGTCTGGTTTCACTGGAAGTTAAGAAAAATCAGCTGAGTAGGCTCATCCAAAGCAAACAGAAGTGATTCTTAACCTGTGAGCTCAGTGTTCCTTGGCACAAAATTCTGGCAGCAGCTTCAAGAGCTCAGCAGCATACATGATAGTCGGGCAGACCAGCTGCAGGTTTCCCAGGAACCTTTGGCTCACTGTTCCTACTTACAAGCACAAGGTCAATGGTTGGTGTTGAAACAAGTGCTTTCTCTAAACCCACCGATTCCCTTGTAACTGCTCTGAACGGCAGCCGTGAGACAACAGATGTAACACACTTCTGTGAGATTACTGGCAGTGCTGGACCAAAATGTACTGGACAGACTAATTCCACAAATAACAGCACGACAGAGGGAGGTGTGCAACACTGAGCAGTATTGCCTGGGAACACAGAAATGCTGTGGTCGGTGCCACTTGAGCCACTTCTGCTTTCACAACAAAAACCAGACAGGACCAATTATCCTGCCCATAGCACTTGGGCAGGAAATGAAGTGTAGGAAAACATGTTTGACCACAAGGGTGCATGTTATACTGAGTAAGTTTGTCGTAAGTAACATCCACAAACACATGTGCACACACTCCAAGTTTTCTTTGCCTTGAGGACAAGTGAACAGTTGACTAATACTGAATGGCAACTTTCTGAGCTAAGTAATTGAGAGCAAGGAAACAGTCACAAATATTCAAAACTACTAAAAATCTCGTTATTCTGACGAGTTCTTAAAATTAAAGATTTGTAAACTCTTAACTGTAATTGCTTTTGTTTGCCGTCTATCCCTTTCTGCTGCCAAAGCTCACAGGAGATTACCTCATGCTGTTAGAACACAAGTGGCCTGACTAGCAGAATTCCCTCAGTACTCTGACCACCCCGACAAACTTACGGCCGAGTGACAGTCACGTGATCCTATCTCCAGACACTCCAGTACATACAAGATGAGTGATATTCAAAGAAGCATGTGGAAAAACCTCACAGGAGATAGAGTAAGAGAATTTCGAGCATCTTTACCTTGTAAATACAGAGTGGTCTTTCTGATCCAAGACAATTATAATATCCCCTGGCTCCAGACCTGGCTCTTGGTCCCCTTCACCATGGAATGTTATTTTCTGACCATCCTTCATTCCTGTTGGAGAAAACAATTAAACACTTTTCTTATTTTTAAGATAAAAGCACCAACAATAAACGCTTCTATAGGCATGAGCTGGTATCAAGATATCTCTGGATCTTTAAGGAAGAGCATCAGGATCTTCCCGTGAAGCACTCATTTTTATTAATTTTTAATACAATCACTTGTTCAACAGATCTTAATAGTACTAACCTGAATTCAGTGTTATGTCTCAAGACCATCAAGTTTAACTGTACTGCCAAAAGAACCACTAACATAAAGTCCTGAAGGGAAATATCATCAAAACAGTTTTCATTACACACACAAATACAAAATAGAAGTCAGAAACACTGTGTACAAACTGCATTTCAAGAGCAATTGACCAGTCAGCTTCTTCATTTTTTTTAAATACATGGCACAACTCCTTAAGAAACATCATCTTAGTGACTGAAAATCCAAGCAGCATTCCCCACTGGACTGAAAACCTCCTGTAAGAAACTTGATTCCCCCATACAAGAAGTCTACCTAACTAAAATACTAGCTCTCTTATGCTTTAGCAGTCTTTTTTCCTTTTCTTCTAGAAAACGTTCTTCTCACAGGACTTCCGTGTTCAAAATACCAGTAATATAGCCCTTCTAGTCCTCATATTTACTACTACTGTAGGATTTCCCCTACAAATTTAGGCATCACATAAGCTCTGCTTACGCACAAAACAGCTGCAGATCACAATCACGATGAAGTCTGTAAGTCATGTACTTGTCAGCTTGTTCTGTCTTACCAGCTGCACTACTCCAGAGCCCTCTCCCACCAGCTTTTGGGCAGCCCAGCCCTGCCAGCAGAGATGCACTTACCACTCAATACCATTACATTCACCCATCCCACTGTGGGTTTGTGTATCAAGTTGCTTTCTGCCAGGCAAGGAAGTAGTACCTGCGCTGAGCAGCACTGTCAGGGTTGTGTAGCCAACAGAGCTCTAAGCATGAGAGGCTCAGCACTGTCTCTGCACCCTATCACTCTAGCAGACCTGGTTCCCCTTCCCACTGAAACACAGCAGAAGTGATCGAAGTCTGCAGGGCTTCGCTGCGGGTGGTGAAAACTGATTAGGCTAGCTGATCACAAACTGGGCTTGCACCTGGAAAATAATTCACTGCTTACAATAATGCATATTTCAGAATTCATTCTTAGTTATGTACCAAGCTTTAGAACTGAACATAATCGATCTTCCTAGAAACAAGTCTATTTTTTGTAAGGCAGCAACAAGCAATTCTACTGTATATGTATTCAGCACTGTTACTCACGAAATCAACCCCATGTATTTGCTAAACCTTCTGTTTTAGTGCTGCTGTCATTCAGTACATACTTCACCTTAGTTCAATACTTCACCTTAGTAAGACACCTCACCTTTGTCAATGTGAACTTCTAGGATCTTCTTTTCTCTAACAATTTTTCTGCCATTGCAGCTCTTACATCGGTCCTTGGGGCTGATACGCTCCCCATGCCCCTGACACTCCAGGCACACAGACTGGATCTGCTGCACCATTCCTGGCCCGATCTGGTGAATTCTGATCTGCATGCCCGTTCCTCTGCAATTAGGGCAGCACTCTACTGCACCCTTCTTACCACCACGGCCTGAGAACAGAAATTTGAGATAGGTGGTTATGTTCCACCAGAAAAAAACCCAAAACATAAAGTTTTAGAAACATTTTCTGCATAGTTTCAGTATTACCTTCACATTTGTCACAGATAACATTTTTCTGCAGTGCAAGTTTCCTCATCGCACCATTGTACATATCCTCTAAACTCACTGACAACTGATGGACTACGTTTTTACCTGTAAAAGAATACAGATAGTTACTCAAACTGAGAAGCTTGGTCTGCACATCTCCCTGCCAAGCCATGATAAGCCAAGTCTCTGGGCTTTTACATCTTGTTTCAATAGAGCACCGTCTTGTTTCACTTGTATTGGTCAAAAACCCCTTCCCAACTGCTGTTTTATCAGGTAACACTTGTTTTGACTTTGACTCAATTGAATTGAGAAGAGATCTTCTGGAAAAGTATGAACAGTAGAGTAACAGAACATACAGAACCTCAGACGTTTAAGGTTTATAATGCAAGACTCTAGTTTTAACAAAAACACCAAACAAATCTCCTACAAAAGAGTGTGAGACTCTGTTTGGAATCTTCACTTCAGCGCTTTCTTCCTCTCAATAGGTGACCTTTTGGAACCAGAAAGGAGCAATTACATTTTTGCCCTCAGGAGCTCCTTAGCACTTCAGCTGCTGTAGGCTTTGTTTTGTGAAGAATGCTGAACTCTGGTTTTGTTGCAAATACTTTTACACCACACTCTGAACACTTGGATGCAAAACATTTTTTCTTCCCTTTTTCACCAGATCAGCACGAAGAGATGATGGGGTCAGCACTGCTCCTAACAAGTTTAAAGTTTCCCCCCCGCATGATTAAACTGCAGCTTGACTTCTGGGTAGCATTTTACTACAGTTTCAACTTAATTCCACTGCACAGTGCAGGAATAAAAAAAGGCCTCACATTCTGAACTGGATCTTGGTCTCTTGTTTAGATAGTTACTTTTAGATGTTACCCTCAGAGTAACTTAGTTAACAAACAACTTTAAGCTACTTTATCCTCCCAATTCCTATTATTTCTATTAACAGGTAGGCTTACACTCAGCTATAGGTTCCCCAAACACACCTGGTTAGTGATTAACAGAAGAAAATGCACAGGAGACCAAACTACCAGCAACTACCAGCATACTAACCAAATGCCCTCCCTTGTGGTTTCAGGCGTTAAGGGAGAATAGTTTTCTCCAATTTTCAGATTAAGCCTGTAACTTCAGTTTAACTTTGATTAAATTCCTACATATACGGCCCTCTCCTCAGAGAATCTGATCCCCCCGCCGACACGTTACCTCGCCTCTCCCTCTGCATCCTCCCTCCGCCACCGAAGAACATATCGAATATGTCCATGGGTGACCCGAAGCCGCCGCCGGAGCCACCCTCCTTGATAGCCTGCTCTCCTCCTTTGTCATACAGCTCCCTCTTCTTCGGGTCCGACAGCACTTCGTAGGCTTGGGAGATTTGCTTGAACTGCAGGAAGGACAGTCACCGCAGTCAGGAACCTGCGGCACCGCCGGCGGGACCCCCGCCCGGCCCCACCACCCCGGCCCATCCCGCTGACCTTCTCGCCTTCATTTGGGTTCTTGTCCGGGTGGTACTTGAGTGCCAGCTTGCGGTAGGCCTTCTTCAGCTCCTCCGCGGACGCGTTGGGCTTCACGCCCAGCACGTCGTAGTAGGTGGTCTCTTTCACCATGGCGCTGGCGGCGGCGACAGTGGCAGGGGGG